>JAHVYC010000098.1:0-209699 GCA_020623665.1 Calonectria multiphialidica | reverse complement strand
AAAAAAAAAAAAAAAAAAAGAAAAAAAAAAAATAAAAAAGAAAAAAAAAAAAAAAAAAAAAAAAAAAAAAAAAAAGAAAAAAAAAGGAAAAAAAGAAAAAGAGAAAAAAAAAAAAAAAAAAGGAAAAAAAGAAAAAAAAGGAAAAAAAAAAAAAAAAAGAAAAAAAAGAAAAAAAAAAGAAAAAAAAAAGGAAAAAAAGGAAAAGAAAGAAAAAAAAAAAAAAAAGAGGAAAAAAAAAAAAGAAGAAAAGAAAAAAAAAGAAAAAAAGAAAAAAAAAAAAAAAAAAAGAAAAAAGAAAAAAAAAGAGAGAGGGAAGAGAAAAAAAAGAAAAGAAAAAGAAAAGGGAGAGAGGAAGAAAGGGGGGGGGGGGGGAAGAGGGAGGCGGGACCGGAAGAGTGGGGAACAAGGAAACGGAGGGGAAAGGGGGGGTCCTACCGCCCTTCCGGACACCCAAACCGTTTCCCCAATCGGATAAAAAAGAAAAAAAAAAAAAACGGAGACGTAAATGTACCGGAGACAGAAAAAACAAAAACCAAAAAAAAAAAAAAAAAAAAAAAGAACCACTCAATGACCAGCCGATTGTTGTTCGCGGACGGAGCAGCCCGCCACGTCCACGGAGCACCCCTCGATGCCCACAAGGGGGGGATGGAGGGGGACCACTTACAAGGGTAGCTCTACAGCAAAAAGCCCGAGCCACCCACACCAGTCACGTCACCAAAACGCCGCAAGCACCCTTCTGAGCACCCCCAAGCCAGGCCAGGCCAGGGTTCCTTTCTGCTGTGTCCGTACTCGTTCAAACGCCTGGCAACCGAAGGCTCCGGGCCACTTGCTGCATCAATTAGCCTGTTGGAAAACACGCGCCCCCTTCGTTCGCCAAAAAAAACCACACCAAGACCCGGTGTGGGGTGATGTGCGCCATGCCCGCTAGCAAAACCCGGGGGCGGGGCAGATGTCTAACCCCCCCCTCGTTCAGTCCCCCTCCTAGACTGTCTTTCCCCTCGAACCAACGGGATCGTGTTACAAGCCACAATGCCAGACGACAAAAACTTGTCTGAAAAGTCACTTTTCATCCCCCCCGCGCGCCCTCTCCCCCGCTATTTAACAGCTCAGAACGTGATGCCTCACAGGGCGTGTCTCCAACCAAAAAGGAAAGAAAAAAAAGAAACAAAGTTCGCGAAATGGAGGGCCACACTCCCACGTCACTGGCCAGCCTGGAAAGCCATATGACGGCGGCTGATCGGTCCCCCCAGACCTGTACGATCCGGCCGGTCCATGCAGAACGGCTTGAATGGAAGGGGGCGTGCAACGGTGTGAGGGGAACCCGGGCCAGCTGCCTGATCGAGGACACCCTCTTCCTCGCGACAGCCTTCCATCCTTTCCTTCTCCTGCATGCCTGAGGGTGTCATGTTCGGATATTTGGTCGGGAACCGATCGGAAAACGGTTTTGTTGTGAATTCGACCTCATCCAAGTCGGCGGGCCGAGCCTGGTTCACATTTGTCCCAAGCCTCTCCCATCCTTAGAGTTCAGCTGGCAGCTTTTCTGCCCCCCCACCCCCCCCCCCCCCCCCCCATAGGTTTTGACGTGAACTTGTCAGCCGCACAACTCAAGCAAGACACGCGACTGCACGGCGGTGAACACTAGTCAGTGCTAGATGGTAGAGTGATTAGTTATGCCCTTGTGCGAATCCGTCATTCGACAATGGTTTTAAATGATATCAGTTTCCACGAAAAGAAATGCATGTTGAAGTGGCTCGACTCACACAACCCCGCAATCGTTTCATCCAAAGCTCGGCTACTGATATCCCGGCCTTCAATGATCCGATATGGCCAAAATTCCTCCAGAATACTATAGCCTGCTGGCAAAAACTCAGATTTGATGACAATTCTGTTGCGTGGCATCCGCACGGGAGCTTAGGAGTTAAAATACCCCAGTTGCATATGCAACGTAACGCTGCAAGAGCACATTGCAACTGTCAAAGAACCATTGTCAATATGAGACGCAGAATACTACGTTAGATGTCTCATCAGTTTCAAGTTTCATCGGAATTTTATCCATTTTATCCAGTGCTGCAGGTTTCCGCAACCTCAGAGCTCTGCGAGTCTCCAAGTTCGAGCGACCACTTTAGAGAGCAAATTTAGACATCTGGCACCAACATGCAGCGGCAAACCTTGCCAAGGAGGGATGAGCAAAGCATACTTAGATAATCTCATGGAAAGAGAGGCTTTAGTTGGTATTGATGACTTTACATCCTCCAAAAGGAGCGGCTTCCCCAGAACAATGCCTGACACTGTTTCTAGGCACTTCTCTCTCCTAGTATTCCCAACCCAGCTTGTCTCCCAGTCTCGCAGTCCAACATCTGAAATCAATGAGCGTCTCGTTAAAACCAAAGCTTCCCAAAGCGGTTCCGCTTCCATCCCTCATCATCGTCGTCGTCGTCATCACCATCATCGTCATCATCCTTATCGGCGGGGCATGATCCCCCTCCGGCAACACATGGCGTTCGGCAACGACCCCGAAAGTCAGGCCCGACATTCAGGCACTCGTCACACCCACATACCACGTCAATCTGGTTGCCCACCTTTTGGTCTTCGTCGTCACAGAGGCAAATGTACAGGCCAGACGTGACATTGGTCGCCGGCTTGTCATCCGGGCAGTCTGCGTTCGGCGTTGCGCAGTATGCCCGTGCCAGCTCATCCTCGCTCCACGGTTTGACTGTTTCCCAAGTAAAAAGAAAGAAGACAGTTAGCAAGTTCAGTTAAAATCAATGTGAGTCTCTTCCTACCCATTTTCATGAGAACGTTGGCGCAGTATGTATACCCGCACTCGCAAATCGGCCCTGCGACGGGCCCTCCCGTCGGAGCGGGTGGGGTTGGTGGGGCCGGCTCCGTAGGTTTCGGCACCGGGAGTGGGAGAGGAGGAACCCCCGACGAGGGCGGAGGTTGGATTGGGGGCGGATCTTGAGGACGGGCCGCGGCCGTGGCCAAGGTGGTCAGCCCAATGATGGCAATCTCGAATTTCATGGTGAAGGTGAAGCTGGGCTTAGTCAACATGGGACGTCCCTACCGGATGCAAGGACAAGCCGCTTACCCAGGCTCGCAGCTTATTTAAATTAAAGAAGAACTCAACACGACACATCTAACAGGTAGATGCTTTATGTCATCGCCAGAGCCACAAAATTGTTTGCTCCAAGTTTTGTGCCTGTTACAGTTGGTATCAGGAACGCGTCACCCACGTTCTACATCCACATATCCTCGGCAGTTGATTATGGTACTCAAGGCGGTGCCAAATAACCTGAAGTATGGAAACTAAACATGATGTCGGTTTTTCTGATTGCGCGTTCTGTGTTCAGTGTGACGAGGAAACTACCAGTTCCTGGATCCCAACATTGGCATGACCTGTCATCGAGGTATTGTGGAATCTTGAATGGACAATTAATTCACAACGGGCCGTAGTGTTATTTGCCTGTGTCATCTTTATTAATAAGATCTAGACCTGTAAAGTGATTGATGAACCAGCCTGTTACATTTGTCACCAGTGGCAATCTCATCACAGAGTACCAGAGTATAGGGTTAGTAACTAGGCTGCAGTGCGGGAAACTCTTGGTGTTTCTCGTATTGAGTCATCTTGGATTGGAAAATGTTTAGGCTCTATTCGTTACAAATAAATGCATGTTTGTTATGTCAATGCCACTTGAGTGTGACTAACATAGAGGCAAGTCACACATGGTCTCAGTCCAAACCACAACACACTTTACGAAAACAGTCAGACATTTCCCAGACATTGTGACAAAGAAAATAGATCCGAGTACAACTCATTGTGAGCAATCGTGAAAAAAAAAAAAAAACAGGCCCCGGATCTTAACGATGGTACACCCTATGCGTCTATGTATCGTCTCTCTTTCGTTTTATCGCCCGCGCTCTCTCGCCCGTCCCGATGTCCATAAAAAAAAGCACCCTCGGCATTTAACCAACCGGCGCCAACGTATTCCTCGTTATCGTGGGTGATTACATCAATCGCTTACTGGGCGTAGCTCTTGTAGGCCTCGGCATCCATGAGCTGCTCGTACTGCTCGGCGCCCTTCTCGTCGACCTCGACCTTTGCGATCCAGCCGCCGCCGGCGCTGTCGTCCTCGGGGACCTTGTTGATGGTGGAGGGCTTCTCCTCAAGGCCCTCGTTGACGTGGGTGACGCGGAGGCGGATGGGGGCGTTGATGTCGCTGGCGCTCTTGACCGACTCGACTGCGCCGACGGCGTCGCCCTGCTCGACCCAGTCGCGGGACTCGGGGAGCTCGACGTAGACTACGTCACCGAGCTGCTCGGCGGCGTATTCGGAGATGCCAATGTAGCCGGACTTCTTGTCGGCCACGAGGTCAATCCATTCGTGCTCCTTTGTGTATCGACGGGCGAGGCCTGTACGCAAGGGGAAAAAACAAAAGTTCTTGGTTAGCCATCTGAGGTTGTAATGCGAATGCTGCTGCCCCCCCCGGAGCTTTTGCCCGAAAAATGCAATAGACTCACTTAGCTTGGTGGTGGAAAAGGGTCGCAAAGCGGCGCGGGCGAGAGGGGTCGCCCTGGGGGCAAGGACCCGGGAAAGAGGCGCAGCGGCGCGCAGCGAACGAGCAATTGAGGCCATTGCAAGGAGAGCTGTTGCGTTGACGATGAGGGGATTCGGAGGGGATTGCCGATGGAACGAGATTGACAATCAAGACCGGGAATATCAGGTGTCATTGAACAGCCGTTTCGTTATCGGCGGTGACAGGGTTTGCGATAAGAAGCTTAGTCATCGAACGGAGGGAGAAAACGTTTGGGACGTTGGGTGGAAGAACCGTAACGAACGGTTTCGCACCGTGGGCGCTGGTGGGTGGGCTGGAGGGGACTTTGGCGTAGCGAGCACGTCCGCAACCGCCCAGCGCCGGCGAGCAGCCGCCGAGAAGTGCCCTGAAACTTTACCATGACCTCACAGTGAGACAGTGGCACACGCCACGGCGACCAATGAGAATGCGTAGAAAGCAAAGAGTTTGGCCGGCGTGGTAGGGCATCATCGTAATCATGTCGCCGTCATGCTCCCTCACACTGCGGACGCTCTGAAAAGAAATTACCCCAAGTAGCGTGGCAATGGCAGAGGCCATATCAACCATCATATCACATGTCAGCTATTAATGGGCAGTAGTTTATTATATTATCCGCCTTGTCCTGGATGCAACTTGGCATGTGGCCGTGCCTGAGAAGAGGGGGAGCGCTCGGAGGATTTCGAGTTGCAACATGGACGGCCCCTGGAGGGCCCATGATTGCCCATAACAGCGCACCCGGCGAACCGGACGCTAGTATCCATGGTCAGATAATCGTCATTAATATATCCCAACGGCTGGTTGCTCGGGTCTCGACGTTGCATGTTTGTTGATGGTAAGGGCTGGTGAATCCGGATTGGGCGGGGCATGTGACATTTTGTCGTGTGTTTTGGACCCCGATTGGAAGATACTACAGCAGTGCAGCCATCATCAACAACAACAACAACAACAATAAATAATAAGCGAAATGTTGTTGATGTTTATTTTACTGCATGATGAGTTGGTGTGGGGGAGAGGGGGGAGGGGAGGGGAGGGGGGGCGGCTTATAGCAATGCGAAGCAGCGCATTTCTCTCAACAACTGTCGCGGACTGTGAGTGAGTCACGGGGAAAGAAGTAAAAGGGGCATAGAATAAAAGACGGCTGCTTGCTTTTTTTGCGTTATAACAAACCTATTTATTTTTATTGTGATGCGTATGATCGGGCGAGAAACGTTCGCGTTTTGTTTGAAGGAAACCCCTCCTCTCTCTCGGGGTCTGTCATGATTGCACCACCCCGGCCAGCCGGCAGTCGACGGCGCTTCCGACGATCAGAGAGGAATATTTCCTGATTGAGCCCTTCAGCCCGCCCAGGCTGTGCGGCATCAGCTTGTATTATTGGCTCCCGGCGTGCGGTCTCTTTGCGGGAAGCTAGAAAGTCGTGCTGCGCTCATGTGCGCGAGCGCGTCATCATCCACCCACTTCCTGACACTCCAGCCCCAACGCGTCCCAGACACACAACACACGTACAGGTGAAAAAACTCCACCAGCGGCCAGCAGAAGCCCGGCCGGCCCCCCTCTCCCAGGAGCTAGGCTAGGCTGTGTGTGTCGAACGAGAGACATACAGTGGGGCGCAGTGGAAGGGAACGGAAAAGCAAATTGAGAAGAAGAAGAAAAAAAAGAAAAGAGAGAAAGAGAGGGAAAAAAGGAAAACCCCGTGGGTTGAGAGATTTGACAGCTCGGGAACAACCCACGAGAACGGAAACCACAGATGGCCGCTTTCAGAACTCAGGTTGTGTACCCTATCGTACAAGGCGGCCCCTAGCCCCTCATCCCAACAGGCTCAGCAGAAGAAACAGGGCCGTCAGCCCAGGCCCCCAAGAGGCGGCTCAGGTTCAACTGGGCAAGCCACCAACCACACCCACGACGGGTCCCAGGCCAATCAACCCCCCCAATCAGCCCAATCGCGAGTGTTCTAGCTCCGTTATCCCCAGCGAACGACACCCGGAGAGTGTCCAGTGAGCGGTCCAGCGTCCAGCATCCAGCGCCCAGTGCAGCTCCAGGCCCCTCCCCTCCTCCCTGCCTCCCTCCCCAGCCCAGCCCGGGCCCGCCTGCAGCACCAGCGCAGCACAAGCACAGCACAAGCACAGCGTTTCCAAAACGTCAGCGACACAAGCAGGCACAGGACGAGGACACACAGGACACACAGGACGAGACACACAAGACAGCCGCACACCCCGGTCGCCCGCCCGCTGGTCGTCGTCCCCTGTCGCTGCTTGTCCCGTCCGTCCCTCTCGTCTGGGTTCCCCATCTCCATCCGTTTCCAAGATTCCAACCCACCAGACGCTAGCTCTCGCGTGTCTGACCAGCTGGGGATATCTTCTTCCTTTCTTCTTTCTCTCTTTTTTGTTTCACGTCGTTCATTCTCCCTCCTCGAACCGGACCCCATTCCCCTTTCTTCTCTCTGCCCCCCGCCGAGACACCTGTCTCTCCACACCGTCGCCACCCTCCTCCACCTCACTAGCTGGGCCCTCTCAGTGGCTTGCCGGGTCGCTCGCATCAGGCCAAGCAGCAAAAGCTCTCCAGCCGATCGCTGCCCGCGTCGCCGTCCGGCACATCATCGTGGGACCGCCCCCGTGGACCGTCTCGCTGTCTCTCCCTCCGTCCCCTTGCCTCGTGTGCTGCCGCGCTTAGCCTCCAACTGCCGCGCCCTCGACCACTGCTAGACTATACTACTACTGTATGTACGCTGCCACGCCCGACACCACGCACACACGCACGCCGTGTCTCCCTCAACACCTGCTGCCTCGGACCAATCCACCTTTCGCTGCCATCGCCGCCGCCATCGCCGCTGCCTCGTTTTGTCGCCGTAAACTGACTGGGTCCTGTCGCAGCTTTCATGCCTTTAACGAGCTAATCTCCCGCTTCCTCGTCTAACGGCCATCTCACGACCATCACGTTCCCTACCAGCCCTACCACGAATCCCACCGCTCGCTCCTTACGCCTCTCGTACATTCTTTGATTCAATCCCGACTCTTCTTGACGTGACCCACCTTCGCTCTCGTCTTCAACTTACGGAGTAGACTCGAACCTTTTTTTTTCTTCCGTCGACTTCCCCTTCCGTCTCCCCACCGCCTAACTACAATCCGCCCAAGCTGGAGGACCCAACGATCCCGGTGGCTACCACCGCTTACCCCCCTCCCCACGACTTTGCCGTCGTCAACACCATGGAGATGGAGGCTCCTCACCCACACGACGTCCATGACGACACCCTCGGCGGCATCGATGGCTCACCGCACATTGCGTCGTCGAGCAACGGCTACCGCCACCAGCAGAGCCAATCCCTGGACCAGGGCCTTGCCGCCAACAGCCCCAGGCAACAAGAAGAAGATCCCAGTGCCCGATACACGCCCCCCGTTCAGCCTCCTCCCACCATCTCACGGCCTGCCAGCGGCCTCTCCAACCCGGCGCCGCCCCAGAACCACAGCGACTACCGCCAGAATGCCAGCGAGCCTGCCAACGGCCGGAATCATGTCGTCATCAAGGTTGGCATGGTTGGCGACGCACAGATCGGAAAGACGTCGCTCATGGTCAAGTACGTCGAGGGCAGCTGGGACGAGGACTACATCCAGACGCTGGGCGTAAATTTCATGGAGAAGACAATCTCCATTCGCAACACGGAAATCACCTTTTCTATCTGGGATCTTGGTGGTCAGCGCGAGTTCGTGAACATGCTGCCCCTCGTCTGCAACGATGCTGTCGCAATCCTCTTCATGTTCGACCTCACTCGCAAGAGCACCCTCAACAGCATCAAGGAGTGGTACCGCCAAGGCCGAGGGTTCAACAAGACGGCCATCCCCATCCTCGTAGGTACAAAGTACGACCACTTTGTCAACTTTCCCATCCAGGACCAGGAAGAGATTTCCAACCAGGTGCGCTAAAGCAGTCTCCTCCCTCCCCCTTACCAGCACAGTGTCCGGGCCAGGCGACTAACACCATGTACAGGCAAGGCGGTTCGCCAAGGCCATGAGGGCATCATTAATCTTTTCAAGTACCAGCCATAGCATCAACGTGCAAAAGGTTCGTCGACCCCCTCGCAGAGCCTCCACGAGGCGCCCACGTGCTCACCTGTCTACAGATCTTCAAGATCGTCCTGTCCAAGGCCTTCGACCTGAAATGTACCATCCCCGAGATCGAAAACGTCGGCGAGCCCCTGCTACTATATCAGTCTGTGTGATGTACCCCGCCGATCGACGATCCGCACGTTTTGCTTTAATTGTTCGAGGTGACCCTCGTCGGCCCATCAGAGTTGGGACCGATCCCACCCGGGACAAGCCAAAAAAGGGGCTCTATTAATAGGCCATGAACTATCCTGTTAAACAAAATATACCTGAAAGAAATCCCACGAACCCCTACAAAAAACAAGCCACACCACGCACAACGCGGGTTGGTACGGAGCAGCTACCGCCAACAGAACAGGGATCTGGACGGAGCGCCAGTCACTGGCCGGATCAAAACGTCCGCCAGTCAGCTAGAAAGAAGAAGAAAGAAAGAATAGTAAAAACTCATTTGTACTTCTCCAACCCAACCCAAACCCTCCCCCCCGATATTCCCTTTGTCACACAACATGCACAGCACCTGGATCATCTCCCTCATTTCCCCAACCAACTATTGACCTGACTTTCTGCATTTGGCTGTTTTACTATACGAACACTGGCGAGAAGGGCGACGGCATAATGGACAGCCTCCCACACATGACACAATGGGACGGTCTGCGTGCCGAGATGAGCATCCACACATGTGCTTGCGCATGCCCACACAATGTTTTCTGTTTTGCCTATTTTCTGGAACACCCCGTGGGACACTTGAGAAAGATTTTGAAGCACAAAAACACCCTTTAATTGTTGGAATGTGTTGATTAGTATCCACCACGTCTTTTCTTTTATAATTTTTTTTTTTTTTTACTATTTTCTCTTTGTTTCGACGACGATGAAGTCGGACGATGCTGCATGTTTTGATTGCCCCCACAATTCGGAGGAGAATAAGGGATGCAAAAATGGGACAATGTCGATTAGAGAAGAGGCAGACATGAAAAGAAAAAAAAACGAGAAAGCAACGTTGTGGATTGTTGTTGCATCAATATTGCTCTTTTTTGCGCATGCTCTTTTTCTTTCCCTTCAGTGATGGTGTCCGGGAGGCAGAAAGTCTCTGCGTCCAGAGCACAAGCGGAGAGCTTCTGGATCACGATATGAACGGCTCTCGACTATTCACTTTTTGGATACATTGGCGGGAGGAAACAGATCAATTGCTAATGTTTACTGCCTCTTCTCTAGATATACCCCCCACCCCTATGGCCTTGGTTTTTGATAGCTCGCCAGCCAGCCAAGATGTAAAATATGAGTACTTGACATATATGCGCCTCCCTACCGAGAATCCGTGTTGTACTAGAACCATGCGGCTGCATTTTCTTTCTCGACCATCCGATCACAACGTCCAGTATCCTCTGTTCATGGCAGTTTGTGTTGCTGGATTGACTAAGCAGGCCAAAATTGTGATACGAATGTGCAAGCAAGGGAGCTCACTCTTCAACTTCATCTTTTGGTTCGGCGGATAAG
Source organism: Calonectria multiphialidica (assembly GCA_020623665.1). NCBI lineage: Eukaryota > Fungi > Ascomycota > Sordariomycetes > Hypocreales > Nectriaceae > Calonectria > Calonectria multiphialidica. The sequence continues at coordinate 199,540 of JAHVYC010000098.1, read as the reverse complement.
ACTGGCCAAAAGGCCAACCACGCAACTACGCCGAGGCCGAAACCGGTGAGTATTGCATCAAGATGAGTGAATCCATGTCCCTGAGCGCGTTGGTAGAGGTGGGTTTCCAGGGCAGACATCGGTACTGGCGTTGCAAAGGGAGTTTATAGTTGCCGAACACTGGGGGGTTGAGAGTGTCTCGGAGGCAGGAATGGGGCAGGCTGTTTCGATACAGGAATCGAGGGGAACGGCGAACAGACCAACTTTTCATAGTCTTATCCCGCTGCAGCGGTAGCATTTCTTGGCTTCGTAGACTAGTGAGAAGCCTTGGCGTGGAAATCTATAAAGAACAAATAATTGTTAATGATGGTGTTGTGTTGTACACTGTTGCTTTGTTCAGGGGTACATCGCTAAATAACCCTTGCTGCCCACAGGTAGAACATAATTGTGCTTTTGGAAACACTGCGTGCCGAAGACAGCATAGGCGCTGCCACTCAAGGTGTTAGGAGCAACAGCTATTAGTGAAGCAGGTATGAGCTTGTGTTGTACAGCTTTGAAGAGGTATGTATGTTGGGGTACAGGTTGGATATAGTAATGCACGGTTGATTGTGTGTTGGTTGATACGGCTGCATTTGAACATGCTCTTAGCAAACTAGGATTGGTTTCGGCTATTGATACTTAATCCTACAGTGATAGAAGTAAGATTGGGATGACGACATGGAGGATTTGTTTGAGGATGTAAATTGGAAAATGCCAATCGTATTACACGATGACTGAGGTGCATCGTCAAGGCCTCACAAGACGGACGGCGTGTCTTCAATTTTGCGGCAATATTTTTGCTGAAATCTAAACGCAACTTGTGCTCAAATTTAAACTGCCTGTAAAAGCGGCATGTATCGTTTCTGCAAACCACCATGGCGAACATTAGGAGGATGCTTGTGTTCCCAGTTCGGGATCAGAATGTTTGGGACCCCGTCCTGGAAAAAACTTGCGTTTTAGGTAGACTATGGGAATGAGTAGAATCATAGCACAGACCCCACCAAAAATAAGAATGATTGTGGTATGGAGTGTTACCTCAGGCACATTGACACCGCGGGAGTGCCAGATGTGATGGCTCGAGATGGCGGGACTTTCCATTTTAATGTACTTGATCGCTCAATGCGATCCCTTAAATATGCCAAATTGAGATTTAGCAGAGGCTCGAATGTTTCAGGTGAATAAATATGAACTGAAATTGTTATTAAAAAGACACGGTTGAGTGGGAAGGCAACGTTTTATGCCATTCAATCTAAACATGTTCGCCAGGTGGCTTTACTCTAAATTTCCTGTTCACTGAACAACAGCTTTGCTTACTTTTCTTTATTGATAACAATGAACTACATCACAGTCTATTTCGGTTTTTCTTGACAATACAAAACACAGATTACCTGAAGTAGCCGCGCCCATCTACGTCAATAACAAGTCAGCAATATTGAACAGACAGCATTGTCAACATTGTCGCCCCCCAATATCATATTTAGAATATCAACGTATAATGCCGCCAGAGTGTTAAAAACTGGAACGACCTTTGCATGCAAATATATTTATATTTCGGTAAACTCGCACTTTGTCTGTTTCCGGAAAGAAAGAGTAAAAGGAAGAGAGTAAGAAAGGGGAGAAGGAAAAGAGCGAGCTTGGCCATCTCGACACTCCGTCGTAAACGACGCCCCAGCCCTATTGTTGGCCAGCCCGCTCAACATCCCTCGGTTGACCCAGTCCTAATGCAGCCCGTTGTTCCCTTCTTCTTTTCATGGCCCTGAGCTCATACCATATGATAAAGCCACCGGCTATACCGACTAGGCTTAAAATACAAACCATGACTATATATACGTTTGCCGAGGCCATTGGGAGGTACCTGCTAAAATATTGCGTAGTAGGGGGATGGTGATGGGTTGAATTGGACGGTTGGATGTGGCCGGTTTGCTCGTAGGCAAATGGGATGGAGTGGCGGAGTTTCAAGAAAACTCCAACTGAGAGACGGGTGAATAAAGTTTTCAATTGATTCAGAACAATAAAGTTGTTGTGTGATTGTTCTTTATCAGCCAGCTGGTCCAAAGGGAGCTTCACATACATTCTTTGTTGGCAGAGGGGACGTTTGGGTTTGACGCGAATCAAGAAGGTTGACAAAGCTTCCTGTCCGTGAAAGACTGTGTTTGTCAGAAGGAAAGGGGAATTAGTGAGAGTGAGACAATTGATTGACGTTGAATGTGCTTTTCGTACGGAACATGCTAAAACCAAGGGCCCTGTTGCAAAACGAGAGAAGGCAATGGCAACTGGCTGGCCCAATGGCTGTTTTGGAACTAATATCGTGTGTTTCGGAGCAGCTGGTTTTCGACTGACATGTCACTACTTTTAAAGACTTGTCTGGACAACCAAATGTTATTTATTGATGTTGTACAACTTTACGACCAACACCTATACCCCATCTATATCCATTTCTAATCTCCTCTTTGTTGTCCGAGTTTCTTCACAATGAAAAAAGAAAAGTACCCGTGGTCCTCTAAACTATCAACCGCTGCGTCACTTTTGCTGCTCGTCGCTGTCGTAGCCCGCTTGAACGTAGCCCGCCTCGACATCGTTCTCCGTCTCCCGCTTGACCCGCTTGACCCGCTTGGATCGAGGGCTGAAGCACCTACGGAATGCATCATAAACTTTGCCGCGGTTGTAAATCAAGTAGTAAACCAGGCAATTAAATAGGAAAATGACAACAACGCCAATGGCAATAATCATATCAGGGGTGAGGGCCGGGGCCCCCGCTGGCTCTTCCGCGCCCCCAGTGGCATTTCGGGCGTGGATCATGGCCTCGACAAAAAGCCTGGGAAAGCCCTCCATTTTGAACAGATTGGCTTTTTACTAGGTGGGTGAACAGAGGAGGCAGTTGCGGGGATATGAGGGTAAGGGTGAGTGTTGGTGGGGAGCACCAAACGGAAGTTGAGAGTTATGCAAGGATATAAATATGCGTGTCTGAAGAATAGGACCACGTAGATGAGTAGAACTTTGAAAGGGAACTTTTCCATGCTTCTGACAAAGGACGTATGCTCGCGAGGTTAGAGTAGGCTCTAGACCGGTGGACAGCTACGGGGAGAATGGTCGAGATCAAGATGTGTTCTTGCTGCGCCACAAATTCTTCAAAGGCCGGCATGCTTCAGTGTCTTAATCATACTTGGTTGAAAGGAACCAGAGTGGCTTGGGTAGCGGCGCAATGTCTCAAGTTGAAGAGTTCAAAGCATGAAAATAAAGGAGCACCTGGAAAGGCTTCCAGAACACCTTCTCCTAAAAAAAGAAGGAAAAAAGTCGCCAACTCTAGGCGCAATTCTGCAAAGTATACTGCCGGTGCTGGAGACAATCATGATTCTCTATGTAATACGCTTTGGCCATTCACATCCGAATTAAGTGCAAGCTTGAATGTCTTGATCGATGATTCAGGGTTTGCTCTTGGAAGTAGGGTGAATAGGGTATTGACACCTGGATGGGTGGGTTGATCAAGTCTACGATGGGCTGTTGGCTGTTGGCTGTTACTGTGAAACTACGTCGCTTGCGTGCACCATGGCTGGTACATATAGTTGCTCTACAAACCGGCTCGAGGTCAAGCGGTGGATGGTATACACGCCTGCCACTTCTCTTCCAGAAATCCAATCGAAGTTACATGAAAAGAAAATGGCAGACGTCAGCCCCTTTTTCATCCTAGGCTGCGTCCTGTTCTGCGTCCTCGGCCTCGGCGGCGCTGCAGTCAGCTGTCGTCTTGCGGGCGGTTGTGCGGATCCCAGGGATAAGCCTCCAAAGGAGCTCGACGCGGCCGAGGGCGGATCTGAACGTTGCTCGTGGGATAGCGACAGGACCTTGACAACTGCGAAGCCGGAGCGTCTGCGGCTCGCTGCCATCCGAGAACTAGAGTTGCCTCCGGAGGAAGATTACTTGTCGTCACGGCCGGCGGGCGCCGGGAGTGATGCCAGGGTCAAGAAGGCGGCCCAGAGAGGCGAGAGAAAGATGTGGTGATGGGCCTCGATGCCTCCTGAGTTAAGAGGCCAGTTGTGTTTGGAGGTATTCGAGGGTAGGACGAGCTTCGGGGACGAAATATCGGGGAGTGTCAACAAGATAGATAGCTATTAGTCAGACAATAGGCGGTTGTTCCGCATCATAGTGGATTAAATCGAGTGAGTCGTCTCGCGGAGTGATGTGCCAGCCCCCCCTGATAGCTGTCTCGATGTCTCAGGTGTCTCGGAACATGGAAGCCGTCGGCGACGAGTCGGTCTCAACCGGGTGAGGAGAAAAAAGGAAGCATCGAAGAAGTGGGCTGATGTGAGAAAGCTTGTCTGAATAGGAGAGGAGGCTACTGCAAGGCGTGGGTGTTGAATGTGAAACGTTTCGAAATAGTCAAATTGGAATCGACAGTGATGATTTTTCTTCTTTTTAGCCAGTCAGAGTCGTTCGTCGGGGGGTGTTCATCCACAGTCCGAATTCCGCGGAGCACCAGTTTCGTTCCTTGGTCGTGTCCATTGGTCGGCGAGGGCATCTGCAGAGCCAAAGGCAACTCAGCGATTAGGAGTGTGAGACGCTCAGACCAGCATCCCAGGATAGTATCTGAAACGGCAAACAAGAAGTTTAACCAGGGCCGTATGCAGAAGACAAGAATAAAAAAAGAAAGAAACAAGGCAGACTCTCTGGGTTAAACCAAAAGGGAGGCACGAAAGCGAAAGCGATCATTTATAGCCTGGCTCTCTTCTCAGGTCACGTCGTCCCACCACCACCAACGACCCCCCCCCTCGTCCCGGAAGCTTCGGAGTTGAAGCAGGAAAAAAAATGAACCATCTGCTGCTGCGCTCCACCGCGGCCAATGTACCGCAGGCCTCGCCCAATCCCAACCCGCATGACAGGCGCTCGCAGCAAATCAGACGCCAAAGTGAAGCCCAGCGATGCCCTGATCCGGTAACATCCCCATTCTCTCCAAGGGTCCTTTATTTTCTTCCCCCTTCCCCTCCCCTCTTCTCATGGCGAGTAGCCCGCCGCCAATCTACCCGCCGCCGCCCGCTGTCCCGAGATCTGCGGAGTGGGCTGCAGAGAGGATCAGCACTCTAAACGCGCGCGCGCGCCCCCCTCCCATCCCTGATGCGGCTGGTCGGTGCCTTGTCCCTTGCAGGTTGGCCGTTACTGTGTACAGTATGTGTGTGTCCCCCCCGTCTGCGTGTGGTTTTAGTGGGATCCACGCTGGACGTCAACATCAATCTTAATGCGCCGAGATTTGCGCTCGACGGTTTTGTCTGTCTCTTGGCACTCTTTTGATACGAAAGCGATGTCCGAAGACGAAACAAAGCCATGCCGATGCTGGGGATGAGGACCTGGTGGGGTTTGCGGTTGACTCATCGGGTTTCGACGACCGCAGGAATGTCAATGCCAGTCGCATTGAGACAGGACGTCATGCCAGCCTTGCACCACAATGCAACGTCACCACACGAGACGGAGGAGGGGGACGGATATCAGCAGACACACACTCGAGCACAAGTGAGCACAAGGAGACAAGATTCTTTGACTTCCAATGACGACGGAGGACGACTCCTCCCGTCGTGCCCTGCCACGCTGTGGCGAAGGGGCCATTATATTTCGTTTTTTCTTTTCCTCTCTAGATGGACACCGAAAGCGGTAGTGACACTCTATGCTGGTCGCAGGATTGAAGAAAATAAACAAGACAAGTAGTAACAAGCTCGGCCCAAAGAGAAACCCTACATAATATGTAGCCCAATGTTCTGTACTCCATCAAGTTCCGTTCCAAAGATGAAAGCCGCCCGGCAAAAAAAAGTAACAAGGTGCGATAAGCTAAAACTCCGAGAAACGCCCCATCTTGAGTTCGAAAAAAACTCCCAGTTGCAAGTATTTCGCTCTTGAGAAAAAAAAAAGGTAGGGAAATAAGTAGTAGAGAAGACAGTGCCCGGCCCAAATACATATACAAGAAGAGGGTTGGGGTGCTGAATCTCCAAGATAGCGAGTCAATGACGTCGAATGGCCCTGGTGGGCGTAGCGGCGTGTGCATGTTGCCATGGTGCAGGTCTAAAGGCTCGATGGTTTTGAAAGTCGACGAAGCAGGACAAGCCGGTGATGGCATTGACATTCCAGGCCAAAAGCCAACCGCGATGGCTGATGCTTTTGGTGGGCTCGTAGTCTTCATTTCGTGAGATGGTGAATGGTGGTGATGATGACGCGTAGCAAGTGAACAATGATCGACAGCCAGTTGTTTAGTTGTTCTTGTTGTCGCCCCAGATGTGGGCGCCCAGGGGCTTGCTCACACCGAAGCCGACGCCGACAGCGATTCCGACAACGAGGAGGACGAGGAGGATCTTGACGGCCATTCGCTTGCGGCCGCTCAGGCCAGCCATGCAGGTGCATCGGCGCTCCTTCTTGGCCATCTTGGCCTTCTGCTTCCAGTGGTCCTTGCCGGGCCAGACCTGGCACTCGCTCTTGCTGACCTGGGGCGTCACCTTGTTGGAGCAGATGTCGGTGGCCTTTGTGGTGGTGGGCACCATGCCCTCAATGTCGGTGTCAAAGGGGTTGCCCCGGTCGGAGCATGGTGTCGACGCGGCGCTGACATGGGCCATGGCTGACTTTTCGGGGACGGCGAGGGTGTCGATGCTGGGACCGGTAGGGCGGTCGAGCTTCTCGTAATTTGAAGGCATCATTGCTGATTTAATTGGCGAGATGTTGTTGTTTTGTTTGTTGTTGTTGTTGTCGCAAGAGTGGCGAGCAGGTCGACGAGGAAAGGGGGTAGAAGGAGGGTGGGTTCTGTCTCTGAAAGACGGCCCAGGGATGGTAGATCCAAGGGCGGAGAGAGGAAGGAGATGGACGAGTGGTAGAGAGCGTCGTCTTCAGTTCAGGATGGACCTCTGTGATGGAGAAAAAGAGAGAATTATTAGTATTTTGGCAGATGGCAATCAGGGAGGGAAATGCAAAATGAATGATGAACGACAGAGGTGATGGATGGAGACATGGGTCGGGGGGAGAGGGCCCTGGGGGTGGGTGAGCACCGATGGGCCCAGCAGTGGGACCAGGTGCCACCAGGGCCAGACCAGGAATACAGTGTAATGCAAATCTATGGCGTACGTACCTATTGCAGATCTTGAGCCGAGAAACACAGGGTTTCAACGGTGGGCGTCTTTTTTTTTTTTGGCGATTTGACTCTGGTATGACCCAAAGGATGATCTTGGTGTCTTCGTTTGCTCGTCTTTATACTTTTGCAGAGCTTGGGTCGGAGTAGGCGAGAGACAGGCACGGAGAGAGTGTGTGTGTCTGTGTGAGAGGGTGGTGGCGAGACAGCACTTGTTGTATGTAACCACAAGAAGAAGCACACACCACACAAAAGTCTAGCTCGAATGCGTGTGCGAGAGAGTGAGAAGAGGTAGAGGAAGAGTGCGAGTGACTTTCTTTTCTCTGTCTGGTGACTGCTGGGCCTAGGTCGGTTTCGCTGCTCTTGGCCTGCTCTGGGTCGGTCGCGGGTGGCGTGGCCTAGGTCACAAAAAATATGGGCGGTCGTATTCGTTCGCTTCAGGCCGGGGAGGGGCGTAAAGACTGGAGAAGGTCTCAAGTGCAAGTCAGAGAGAGCGGCGAAGCAAATAAAACCCCCCAATTCAAAGAGAAGCAAGTAAATGAGAGAGGGCTGAGAACAAAAGCTGCACAAAATGGAGCGGGAAGCCGGACAAACAGGGAGCACACACAGCTGCTTTTTATTTGCTAGACGACGTGCAGCTTCTGCATGCGGGATAGGGATAGGGGAGGGGAAGACGAAACACAGAAGAAAGGGAAGCTCCTAGAGTTTTGTGCTTTCTGCCATGAGGAGGGAGGAGGCTTTGCACTGAGAGATTGTGAGAGATTGCGCTTGCACCAGCAGCGACCAGGGGGGCCGACAAGCAATGTGATGGGGATCGCCTCTTTCGAGAGTAGCGGGCCTGCACTAGGGCCTCCCAGTGGTTCGTCCAGCAGCTCCAGGCCCTGGTTTTAGCCTACCGAGTGGGTAAAGCCGTAGCAGGCTTGTTATTGTTCATGGTATAGTACGTGGTCAGTGCTGCCAGGGCACACTCTGCGCTGCCCACGGGCGTGTACTCGTTCCCAGTCGGCAACCACTGGCTCCCTATACTGAGACTGGCCGGGTGGGGGAGCGGGTGCGCTAAGGGGTGGGAAGGGACCGTCTCGGTCTGGCGGCCCCCTCCCTCCCCATCTCCCCCAAGCAAATCCAGGCCAGGCCAGGCCCGGCCAACCGCACAGCATGGGGGGTGGGAGGGTTTGGGGGGGATGGGACGTCTTCGCATCGCATCTGAGCTCGTTTTGTCGTCGGGCCGGCCCAAACTTTTTGACAGACGTGAAGTGATATGGATCAAGCAGCGCCGTGGTGCGATTGTTTGGGACCATCCGATCGCCGGCGACGGGGAATTTGGAATAAACAAGAAGGCCGTTTGTCTAGTGTATGATCTGCCAGTGCTGTCTCCCTCTCGTGTCGTATAACCCCTCCCCCCTATTTTTGTTCTTTTTTTCTTTTTTTAATGCTGAGTGGTGGTGGTGTAAGTGCGAGAGCGAGCGAGCATGCATGCGTCTAGATGCCAATGCCCATCCGGGTGGGGAGGGGTGCTGCGCTGCACCTCAAATCTACGGTACCTTGACTTTCATTGTTCTTTCACAAGGTTTTCTGTGGTACGGAGCCGACCCCTGGATACGGCCCCATCTCCCCCTCACCAAGACTACCAAGACCACCAAGACCACCAATCCATGTACAAGGATACGGATACGTCCAGCCCACATGGACGACGTATCCTCGTCGCTTTTGCACCTCCGCGGTTTCAATCTGCTACTTTCTCCATCGCTTCCCGTCGCCCCGTTGCTCGAGCGCAGTCGACCGCACTCGTATTTGCCGACCCGCGGTTAGAGCTGCTCGACGACATTGCTCGCATTCCAAACGCGCTTCCTAGGCATCAAAACTCAACTCTCGAGCCTTTTGCCTGCGCGCATCGGATATGTGGGCGTCGTGCACCCCGACAGAGCATTGCATCAGAGACGCCGGGGGCGGAGAGGGGGGCGCGCCGCGTGGCTTCTGCTTGGCTTCTGCTGCAGCAATACAAAGCTAGTTAGCTGACTGCTGCTCAGTTCGTGCTCGGCTGCTTGATCCATCATGGATGGCTTCTCCTCTGGCGAGTTTGGGCCCCCCTCAATGCCATCCCATGTGGCCTAGCTTTGCGCCTGCGATGCACTGACGCGGCGGGCGGTGGTAGCGCCGCTCACCACCAACATCACCACCCGCTATCGTGGGCATGTCCTTGGGACCTCTTGGGGGCCATGCCTATCTTGTGAGGACGACCGCCAGGCCTGCGGTAACCTGACTCGTCCAGCCTTGCGCTAACTTGGTTTCCCCCTCAAAACAAACTCGGGCTATGAGCACTCAATTGTCCACTCGCGAGGCACAAGACTGTCATGGAAAAACCTTGATCGGTTGGCCAACTCGTCACCACCCTGCTCGTCGCAATTCCGCATCCGAAAGGGAAACAATTAACAGACTCCGAAAAAGAAAGGAAAGCAGGAATTGAAAAAAAAAAAGAAACGCTACATGTCGTTTTGTTTGATCTACTGTATGTGCGACACGTCCGCTCCTCCGACCAGTCGCATTTGACCTGGGCGTGTGATGAGTCTGGGCTCTGCCTCCAGCGCGCGCCAAAACGTGGTTCCCATGGCATGACCACAGCAGCGTGTGTCCCACCCAGTCGACATGACGCCGCTGGGTGACCAGGTCTCTGGGGCAGTAACACGAGCAGGAGGAGGGAGCATGACACCTTTCTGCGCTGCTTTCTTGCCATTCGGCGGATTGTGGCTCAATGCATCGGGAGACGGAAGAGCAGACACCCATGGTAGCCGCTGTGCGCCGTCGTCATCCCCTTGGTCTAAGCCGTCATTGACCCCGAAAAATAAACGAAAAAACAAGGGCCAGCAGAGCCAAGAAAAGGCGAATGCAACCTAGACGCCCGTCTCATCACTCGGGCCGTCTTGGCAATATTCCTGCGCATCCCATAATTATTTTCCCTCCTCTGTATGGAGCTGCTCTGTTCAATCGGTGGGAACATGTTTGCCACTTCGAGTCTACATCGCCCACCCTTCTTTCGCCTAGTCCAAGTGTGCGCGCCGCTGGTCTGTTCCCGCCCACCATAACCATACCACTTCTCTTTGGCATGCCCGTCTGTGCTGATGCCGTCCATGGACCCGCCATTAATATGTCTTTTCAGCTCCAATGATTTCCGCTGCCGCGAAGCGCTTGCTTCTACAGAGGCTTGGGCCGCTCCGCGCTCTCCCGCGTGCTTGTTCCTCGATCTGCGTCCGCCGTTCGTTTCGGCTCACAGAACGTGCCACTTCTCTCGGCCGCACTCGTTTCGTACCTCTGCTACTGCCATCGCCAGCGCGCGACAGTCGGCTATGGGCAGGCTCGCCGGCTAGTCGGCAGGGTCAATCTGGTCGGCAAACCCAATGATCGTCCTCGAGATTGACGTTGACAGCCGGGCCTAGGCGACCTGACTAGCCAAAGCTGCCCACCATCATGGAATGGATGGAAGCCGATCATGGAACTAAGCGCAGTCTTCCATGGCAGGAATGCGGGAAACTGCTGGCATTGGAACGCATCCCGCGGCTTGTTCCACACAAGCTCCTCCAATGCTCATGCCAATCCGGTGAATGAGCTCGGCCTCGTTCCAATCGTGGAACTTGGCATTGAGATTATCTCGTCAAGACCGACCGAACGGCCAAAGATTGCAGGGCCATGGTTTTTTTTTTCTCCGTCCGCGTAAGGCGATTTCTCCCCAGGCTTTGGGGATGCCGTGAACCGTGAGTCTCGCGCATCATTACGTAGAAGGGCCCATGTCCCCATTTCGTTGAGACAGCACTCGAAATTGGTGCAATTTCCATGGAACCACAGGTCCAAGCACTGCACGCAAAGCTCACTGGCTGCCTCTCTCGCTCTCTTCGTTCGGGCTGCACGTCTCCATGCTGAGCAGACGAAACAGAGAAACAGAGCAGCTCAAACAAGATTCAGATAGACAGGAAAGACGGCAAACAACGCCGATAGCATGCCGATAGTACCACGGCATCTTCCGCACGCCGCGGTTGTTGGTTCTAGCCTTTCACTCACTCCTCGCCATATCGATTGTGGCGACTGCGGTCTAGACCATGGCGGGCCTCGCTAATGCAGGGTCCCCAGCAGCACTCGCATTGGGTTGCATCCTGCTAACTCTGTCAGTCTTGGCCCCCGGCCACGACCAACTCGCACACACGTGTTGGACCTCTCAGCACCGCTGGGGTGGCGCAGCGGCACCTAGCCCCGAGATAACCTTAGTTTTCTACTCGATGCCCACAAACGCATAGTTAACGCCGAACGGTTTGGCGAGCGTCATTTTGGCTGAACAACTGCGGGGAAGAGGGGAAAGCCCACGACATCTAGACTCGAGCCATTTGCGTTCGTCAACTCGGCGACGTTGACCGCCTGCAGAGAGGGGCAATTATGTGGCGTTGGGGCCAATGGTACCATAACTACAGTCCAACGGCGCCGAACTTGGAGGAGCTGGTCCGGCGGTAACTAGCAGACAGACCTCGTCTCGCCCAGATCTCGATCCGCCCAGCGGCCGTTGTGCTCCCAAGCAGAACACCGAGACAAAATGAGACATTTGCGCAACAACCCCATCGGGCAGGTTTCGGGACCTCCTCCATGACGGTCAGTATAACCGGTGAATATGTACTTGCATCCGTATTCAGATATGTTGTGTTGGATAGAGCCCAATCAGGCGGCGTTGATATGTATCCCTGCCCGCAGAATGCAGTCAGCGTCTATGGCCATTCGCCCTCCGTCTCCCTCTTTCTTTGAACCAAGCCGTGCCGCAATCGCCTAAAATCTGGTTCCGAAAAAGAGGACCAGATAATAGGCGGCCGCCACATTTCGTCACTCGTGCATATGCGAAAATTCCCGTCCGCCGGGGTTACAGACGCTGTGCTGGCTGTCCCCCGCGCGGTTGCACGCACCTAGTCTGCCCCGAGAGAGAGGATATGATTGCCTATCTGGGTAGGTGACATGGGGAGACGATGTCGGGGTGCAGCGGGTGCAGCGTATGGCTAACCGAGATGCGATAGTGAGGGGGATGCGATACGCGTACCAGCCAAAAAGGAGTTACGAGTGAGGGTTTATTCCTGGTTCAACTCTCAATGGCGACGAGAGCGTAGGTGCGAGGGTTCATGGCCCTTGGCCGCCCCGTGCTGTTCGTTGCCAGCCACTACTCCCGCCCTTAATCACCACTTTCCCGATTTGGCTACTTTGCGTTTACAAAGCCCGCACTCTCGTTCCGGCAGAACAAGCGTTTTGCAATGATTCACTCGTTTGAGATTTATATCGCATCTACTTTGGCTGGTTCGGTGACACGAAATCGCCGTCGCAGGGCAGTCAAATCGCCAGTTCCAATGGCGCCAGAAAGAAGTTCCTGCGCAAAAGCTTGTGTAACTCGGTTACGCTTTCCTTGGACCGTACTTCTATCTATCTACGGCAGGCACCAAAGGCGGACATCAAAGGCAGGTACCAAATTCGGTGTCTTCTTCTTTCGCCATGGCACTCTCTCCTAGTTATTGATGTCTCTTGCCTTTTCGAGAAGCGTGCCTACACGGAACATCTTCTCGCATCTTCCCGCGCTCCCACTCTCTCCCGTGCCCTCTTCCACTCTTCATTATAGTCTCTTCATCCTCTATGAAATCATCCGTTCTTCCTTCGTCGTAAGCCGCTCGTGTTGCTGGAACTCGACTCTTTGCAGCACCCAATCGTTCCCTGGTCACACTATTTGGCCATTACACACTTTGTCAGAACTGGCACAACTCGTTCAAGTCCCGCCTATCCTGGCTGGTTATGAGTCCCCAGCCCCATCAGACTCGCGACTCCAGCAATCGTCCCATTCGTAACCCATTCATCTGGTATCGCCACGAAGAAATGCCATTTTGGGACCCGAAGCCCTCAGCCAGGATGGTAAAGCAGTTGAACGAGGAGCGCAGGCGCCAGTGGCTATATCAAAAGGACGCCAAACATGGAGCCTCGATTCTAGATGTCCTTCAGTTCCCTTGTGGCGCCTACGCTCGCACCTCAAAGCGTCTCAAGGCAGCCCTTGGTGGTCGCAGTGCCACCAACGTTGCCAACGAAAGTTCGTGCTCGACAAGTTGTCTTGGTTTTTGCGTCCTTTTCCCGTGTGAGAAACTGCTTTGCTTCCCCTACTGTCTCTATCATTTACTGACCGTCTCGTCTAGGCTACGGCTTGCTCATCGCAAAGCTGCAAGGCACTGTTCGAGCCTATTACGATATCGAGGGCACTGGCATCTCAGATTAGATTGACGGATGCTGTCTTCCTTGCATCACGCTCGTGCGGAACGAAAACGAAATCATACTTCGAGAGAAGCAGCAAAGACGTGCCAAGAACTTCAGTGAACGCGAGAGCTCATCGGTGATGGAACCGTATCGGCCCTCCGCCCCCATGGAGAGCTCAGTCACCCCGTCAGCCATCTCCCACAGTGTCCCCCATGACACCTCTGAAAGTGCCCCCCAGGACTCTTCTCACAGTGCCGCCGCGACCCTCGATGCTTTTGATATCAACACCTCCGCAGGCATGCTCGCATCGATTCCAGAAGCAACCCCTGAGATCTCGGCATTTGGGGATCCATCAGTGAGTGGCGCTCAACCCGAGCCCAAGGGCAAAGAACCGGCTTCTTCAATGTCCGATGATGGGAAGGTTATTGCTGGCATCACCAGCCCCAATATTCACCAAGATACAGAGCTGGCCTCCATGCTTGGCAAGCGCAAAGCTCGTGGTCTCGACGACGACGCTGTTTCGGAAAGCAGTTTGACCACGGTCAAGGAATCTCCTGAGCTCAAGCACAACGATACTGCCTCGACAGCGGGATCAGAAAAGCAACATCCGATCGAACTCGAGCACCTTGAGCCGCCTACGCGCCCCAAGGGCCCTACAGCTTCCTCCTCGAGGCATGATATTCGCCAAGACCACATCATTCCCAAGCCCCAGCCAGCAAGCACGCATGAGTTGCACGACGACGTCATAGCCTCTTCTCCCAGTCGAAGCAGGGCCGGCACGCCTCACTCGCTCGACTCGGACAGGCCGACGTGGGCTCAGGCGGTCACTTGTAAACTCCACCAGCTTCGAGACGACAAGCGATGAAAGTGAATGACAGGGGCGTTTCAAAGGAGGGGAATGTGTTGAGGGATAGTGGCGGATACAGAGATGGGCAGGTGGATGACACTTTGTTAAACACACACGGCCAGTATTGATTAACATAACTATAGACGAGGTTCGGTAATAGACTTTGGTTTTCTCAAGATGGTTTCACCCTGGGAGACTCTACTCGGTGCCATGTCAAACGTGTCACGATGTTGACCTCACTATGCATACACCTTGTGACAGAGCAGAATATTACAGAGCCGTGGATTGGTTGCACGAGGGGGCTGGTTCTCGGAGGCAGCAACCAGCAGGTGGAATACGAAAAGGACAAGCGGCTAAAAAAAAAAAAATATGGTTTCATGAGCCACCTCATTAAAGCTGCAGCTGATGGCTCCATCGGTTTAGTGGTGATTCAGCAGAGATGAAGCAGGTGAAGCTGGGACATGGATGCATGGTCGAGATTCAATTCGCCCAGTCGACGCCCGGAATGGCGATCCCGGCGGGATATGAGCAAGAGGGTGCGTCAAGCAGAGGCATAATTGGGTTCGGGTGACAATATGCGGGCTAGGCCGACATTCTTGGTTTGTCTCGGGGGGGCCATTGTGGGAGGACAAAATTTGGGTGGCTGGGAATTTGGTAATAGTCTATCTGCAACCTCATCACGGTGGTGGGCGTATCGGCGTGGAGAGTGTGACGCCAAGGTTGAACATCGGGGAGGGGGAGGGGCAAGTCTCAGAGAATGCACGCGAGGGCGAAAGAAGGATAATAAAATAAAATAAAATAAGAAGAGGCCGGACCAATATTTCTCTTTTTCTTCTTTCAGGCTTGGGAATGCAATGCAACTCTCGGTTGGTCGAGACAAAGCCGAGGGATCGTCCAAACCTTGGGATTGTAAGAACTGATAGCTCGACGATAGCCAGACCTATCGGGAAGCCCCTGCATCAATCACGTCGAGAGGGCGTTGAAAGGATAATCAATCGGTCGGGGCTGGCGCAGTGTAATAATGTACTCGGGACAGGCGTGTGATTGGGATTGGGATGGATGGTCACGACACGCACACGATGGCGCGCTCACGACTTACACGCGAACATGAAGCCAACGGCGAGGAGGGAAAGCGCGGATGGCCTGGCCCTTTTAATCAATATCGCATGCGCCTGTCGGGGGCGGCGGAGAGGAGGGATGGGGGCCTTGCTGCTGCATGACGGAGGAGCCAGCTCCGCCGCGCCTTTACCCGAACGAGCCTGCGCTTGGCCGCTGGACATGGTCGTCGAGCAAGGGCCACAGGGGACGAAAACCTGGATAAAAGGCCAATTAAGATTTGCGCGGCGAACCACGGGACGGATTTTCTATTTTTTTTTTTTTTTTTTTTTTCACTTTTCCAATTTCCTTTTGGGCTCTGTGTGTGAGTGGCGTTGGTGTCGGTGTGTGTGAGCGTTGGGTGTAAGACAGTGGCCGCATCGAACGCGACCCGGCGTGGTCAATAATGGCCGGGGATGCCCTGCGGCCCCGAGAGTGGGGACGGGGGAGGGATTGGGGGACGCGGAACCCGGTGTGAGCGCGTAAAGGGGTTTTCTTTGGGCGGTGGGCAGTGGGTGGTGATAGGGGTGGAAATGAGGGTTTGCTCGGGGCTGGCTTGTCTGATATGCACGCCGAGACTCGAAGAGGCTGGATTGCAGTGACCAAGAATGCTTTCCGCCTTCTGGTTTTCTTTTTTTGGGCAGCCATGGTTAAGACAGACAGATGGATGGGCAAAAGAGGCGCGGCTGTGTCGTATGCCCGACCCGATTGTTGGATGGATGGTTGGCTGGCTGCGGAAGTGAGGTGGGTGGTGGTGAGACCTGCAGTTGGTGGTGTTTCAGTGAGTTGCAGCAGTGGCAGGACGCCGCCAGCGGACGTTGGCAGTCGTTCGGCGCCGAGCTTAGTGCACCGCCGCCCGCTGTCGCAAAAGACGCGGGGAGGCCCTGTAGGGAACGCGTTCAGGGCAGCTCCCCCTACTCACCCTGCTCCCCTACTTCCCCCCAAGGCCGAGTCGGTCCACCTGAGCCGTGTTAGATGAGTTAGATGAGCGCATCGTTCCAGGGTCGCCTCTATACGCGTCGGTGCGTGCGTTGAAGTGCTACGGCCGAAACCAGACCCTGAGGTCAGAGCGTCTCGAATTGATGGCCCGGCCGGTAGTGTGCCGCGCAGGGTGCTGCTCAGGGTGCTGCTCTCTTTGGGCGAGCACCCTCCAAATGCCGTGTGTCGGAAACCTGTCACAGCACACAGCAGCCAAGAAGAGAGCTCCGTACTGCAACAGCATTTTTGCAAGCCCGCAACTGGCGGGGGAAACCTCCCTTGCATTGGCGCCCGTCTCGCCTGGCCTCCTCTGGTCCTGTGCGACGCGTCGATTGGGCCGTCGGGGGGCCGTCGCATCCTGCTGCCATCGTTCCACATGCACGGCGATGGGCCTTTTGCCCACTCATGGATGGCCAGCGCGGTGATGCATCGAGTCGCTCTTTGAAGGGTAGATCCCCGCTAGAGACGCAGTGACACGGCAGGACGCGTTGAGAGGATACGATTGGATTGGGCGGGCCCGGGGACGCTACTGCGGATGTAAGAGCGAGGAGGGGCCAGCAGTGCCAGAGCTGGGGGGGGCCCAAGAGGGGAGCAGTAATGACGAATTGCGGCCAGCGCAGTTTGGCTCAGATGCAGTAGCTCCCACTGAGAGCTATGCGTGCTCTACCATGCTCTACTATGCTCGAGCAGCGGTGGCCACACAATGCGACTGCAATGCACCGTTTCGCTGCCACCGGTTCTTCAGCTGCCATCCATCCACCCATTCATCCCATAATCCCAATGATCACTGTAGAATCGAGCCCCCAACCAATGCTACCGTGCCCTTCAACCTGTGTCGCGCGTGTTGGCTCTCCCATGATGATTGCGACCTGCCGACCTGCATAAGTCGAGTTTTGCGTCGTGTGGTGCGGTGCGCCTTGCTTTGTGTGTGCGAGCCGAGTCCCTCTTTTCTTCCCTCTATCCCCCCGGGGGTAGGTCTCGTAAAAAATAAAAAATTATGGGGTGCACCGGCCGAAATGATGCAGGGCGGGTACGTACCACTGACCACTCAACACGCTCATCCCGGCTGCCCGACACACCAAAGCACCAAAAAACGCGCCTGGGGAGTGGGCTTGGCTGAGCTGAGCCCGCACCCGTCCACTGCCCACTCCTCCCTTCCCGCTTCGCTTCCCGCTCCTTCCTGCCTTACATAGTGTCACTCCGCCCTCCTTCCTGCTCTCCCACCCACTCACCTCCTTTGGAAAACCCACCCAAATCCCTCCTTTCGCTTTTCCTGCCTTCGCTCCCTTCTTATTTCACTTCAGATATTCCTGCCACTTCATCCAGCACGCTCCCGACGAGCCCTTTTTGAAAAACATCATAACAAGCACAACACGCACACCCTTGACCGTGTTCCCGAACAACAAACAAACATCGCCACCTTCTGGGACGCAGCCCACTCGCGCACCGCCATTCCAACCTAGCACCGCTCGGCACTCATTCCCCTCTCCCACCAACCCGTGTGCCTCCTCTCGCTTCGGCCCCTACACCCATCATCGCCCGCAACTTGCTTATTCGGCCGTCAATCCACACAAAGGCGAACCCTCGAGTCGCCTTCTTCTCCGCAGGCCTGACCTGACTTGACGAGGCGCCTCTTTGTGCACGCACACGTCTCGGGACCGCCATTCCAATTGCCTTTCGGCCTGGCCCATCGCATCGCATCGCAGCTCCGCTTCGCCTCACCGACCTGCATCCCAAACCACCCGTCAAAATGGCCACCACCGCCCGTCAGCCTTTTGCTCCCCTCAACGAGTCCCGCCTCCAGAACCTCACCAGCCTCAAGAACAGACAGAATGGTACGTGATGATGGCTTCCGTCGATGGGCTCATCCGCAGCGGTGATGCCTGGTGGGTCGTAGGAGGGGCTTCTTCGCTTGGGCAGCACGCCAGCGCAACCCATGCATCAAGCTTTCCCCCACTCTCCCATCAAGCACTCCATCGTCGTACAATCCCCATCCCTTCGAGCATCATCCAACTAACTCGTTCGCAGCTCTTCCTTCTTCAGCTGGCGGCAAGCGCAAGGCTGAGCTGATTGATACCGACGACTCCGAGAACGTTGACCCTACCTTCTCCACCAAGCGCTCCAAGGCTTCCAGCTCTTCTGCCCCTACCAAGGACATCCTCAAGCCCTCCACATATGTTCTCAAGGCTGCCTCCACCCCCGAAGCCCGCCCCTTCACCAGCCCGACCAAGCCCGCTTCCTCCTCCCGCCGAACTCTCCAGCCCCGATCCCCCGCTTCCCGCCTCAGCGCCGGCATCACCAAGTCTTCTCCCCTCTACGCCCCCGCCGGCCGCTCTCCCACCCGCACCAAGCGATCCAGCCTTCTCTCCAACAGCCACAGCCGCCGCCGCACTGCTACCCGCATTGACCCTCCTTCCCTCCTCAGCGCTGCCGCTCCCTTCTCTCTCGATGCTGCTCTCAAGGGTACCATCCCGGGCTATGGGTCCTCTCGCCCCGCCCCCAAGCAGGCATCCACTGATCTGCAAGAGCCCGAGATGAAGTCCAGCTGGTTCTTTGAGATCCACGAGGACACCCCCGAGCAGGAGATGACCAACCTTCTGCAGCACAGCACATGCACTCTGGACATTTCCTCCGACGAGGAGAGCGAGCGCAAGGCCATCAGGGAGCGCGCTGAGGGTCGCGACAAGGAGAACATCCCCCCTGCCGACGATGTCTCTCAAACCTCCGCCCGCCGCTCCGCCCGCATCAGCGCCGATGAGATGCTTGTGGAGAAAGAGCGTGTCGCTCTGGGAGAGATGAACACTGCCGACTTCTACGCCGAGGGCTGCGATGAGACCTCCGTCATCTTCATCCCTGCCGACGATGAGGAGCAGCCTGAGGTCGCCGAAGCCGTCCCCGCCAAGCAACTAGTCCCCGAGCCTCAGGCTGAGGACCCCCTGTCCGAGCCTGAGCAGGACATTGACGCTCTCATCTCAAAGCCCACCGAGGGTTCATCAAAAGCTGCTGTGCTGGCACCCATTGAGGGCACCGGCGACAGCTTCGAGCTCTGGGAGAGCGGCAGCGCTCAGGACGAAACCGAGGTGGCTGCCAGCGCATAAAAATGCAAGGGATTGTTTACGATGGATGGAAATATGATATAATGCGCCTCGGTTTGGATGGATGGATGTGTTATGCTCTTTGGTTTGGCTAATCGGCTGGGAATAAGCGACGGAGTTGGCGTTGCGGTATCATGGGTACGGATTATCACTGGCTGGAGTCCTGTTTTTGCTTTGGCGGAATTAGTTGTTTTACAATAGTTGTTTCGACTCTTTGGTCGATTGAATCATCATTTGAGAGTTTGGATTGCTCAAAATCATTGTACCCCCACCTCTACGTGATGTTCCGGTAGGAGTTGCAGAGGTAGCTCTCTGTCGTCTATTCTTGGCATCAACCACAGCAATGCTGATTCAGTGGCTTGACAAAAATAAACCCATTCGCCCCCAAGGTCGAGGCAAGCCATATCTGTCTCGCCAATGCACAGAGACGAATTGGTCTATACTGGATACGGCCAGCTACATGTCATGGAGGGTATCACCCCTCAGCTGATAGCTGTCCCGCTAGTGACGAATTCGCACTGTGTTCCAGCTGTGCCACCCACGTGAAGCGAGGTGATGCAGGCAATTGCATACGCTTGAAGCTCGCCGAACGGGCGCCAGGGACAGAGCTCCACCACAGTGCGGAAACCTGGCCACGTTTTTTTGCTTTGCTCTCTGCAGCTGCACGCACCGCACCGCACCGCACCACTCAAATCTCGCTCGCACCCAGTCTTCGTCTACCAGATTCCCCTCACTGTGGCACCAGACACGCAGCACCAGTTCCTTTCGTCCTCGTTACATCCGGGACAATACAAAGAGAGAAGAAAAAAAACAGGGGGGTGGGAAACTAAACTCTTTTTTTTTTCTTATCCAATTGAAAAGAGAACAAGTTAAAACGAAGGGGGCTTTGATTAGAATTTACAACCTTTCTCTCTCTCTTTCTCTGGTTGTCTTTGTTTTCCTATTCCAACATGGCATCCATCAACGACCTCGCCACGGCGGCGATCGCCAGCTCGGGCGCCGCGGGCGAAGGCGCCGGCAACGGGCCCAGGGGCGCCTTTGTGATTCTCGAGGGCCTGGACCGCAGCGGAAAGACGACGCAGGTCAAGCTCCTGGAACAGAGGTTTGTCGAGGAGGGGAGACCGGTCAAGGTCATGAGGTTTCCTGGTGAGTGCTTTGTCCTGTGTCGGCCGTCAGGTGTAGTTGGTCCGGGACACTAGTGGTGGGGGTGAGGGGTGAGGGAGAGCTGTCTATCGGGATTTGAGACGTTGCAGCGCACAACAAGCGTTGAGTCTTTTGAGAGATTGGCATCTTTTTTTAGTGCTGTCTAGGGTGCTTTTCTTTTTGGATATGGATGGCTTGCTAAAATGAATTGCTTCTCGGATAGACCGCTCCACGCCAATTGGGCAGATGATTGACGCCTACCTGAAGAGCGACGTCGAGATGGAGGATCATGTCATCCACTTGCTCTTCAGCGCCAACCGTTGGGAGGCCGTGTAAGTAGCATCCACCCTTCGCTTTACTGGAACTTGGACCTGCAGGCGCACGCACGCCGTCATGCAAGGCTACCCTTCTTGTTCCTCTTCTGTTTCTGCCTCTAACGCGGGCCCGGAAAATATAGCAACCAGATCAAGAGCCTGATCGCCTCCGGCACCACCATTGTCTGCGACCGGTACTACCACTCGGGCATCGTCTACTCGGCGGCCAAGCAGAACCCGGAGCTGTCGCTGTCGTGGGCGCGTGCCCCCGAGCGCGGGCTGCCGCGTCCCGACCTGGTGCTGTTCCTGGACCTGGACGAGGGACAGGCCAAGGCGCGCGGGGGCTGGGGCGGCGAGCTGTACGAGAAGGCCGAGATGCAGAAGAAGGTGCGCGAGCTGTTCTGGGGGCTGAGCATGGGCGGCAAGGACATCAAGTCGCAGGGCCTGCTCGACGGCGCGCAGTGGAAGCAGGAGGAGGAGGACCTGGTCGTCATCGACGCCAGCGGCAGCGTCGAGGAGGTGGCCGAGGCCATCTGGGGCAAGGTCAAGGCGCGTGTGGACCAGGTCGAGAAGGGCGAGGTGGGCAAGGCTGTGAGACTGGTTCGATGATGGCGAGGCAGAGGGGTATAGGAAGATGTGTGTGTTTGTGATCAGACATGGTTGATAGGATGTATGAGTGCAGGTGTGGTGTCCCAAGACACAGAATATCACGATGCGGACATGTGGATTAGTATGACATTTTCATGACCGCGAGGAAAAAGTATGCAATCTACGAAGCATATCATTTATATCGAAAGGTGTCCGGACAGCACAGATACAAGTGATTGAGGTCGAAAGTAGGTCGACCGCAACTGAGCCAATTGCCACCGACTACATGGAAGTGAACGGGGTAAAGTAAATAAAATTAAAAGACACAGAGGGCCTATCAGAAAAGGACAAAAGAAGAAAAAGAAGCGATCGATCTGTAGGAGGGCCAAAAATGTACGTTCCCAAGACTAACAATGTCACCATCGTGATATCTCAAAAAGATGGCGAGGGAGCAAAAAAATGAAATCCCCGAAACCTGGTTCGAACAGGTGACCTTCAGGTGGCATTCGATCTATTACAGCCCAACGCTCTTCCAACTGAGCTATTCGGGGATGACTTGTTGGATGGAATCGAGAGGGCAATTAATGCCTCAAGAGCGGCTCGCGAGCCCAAGTGGGTCTCATGACTCGTTGGCACCGGGGGTAAAAGTCATGACAATAAACCCAATGGACTTGATACCATTCGTTGTAAGATCGATGCAAGTCAAGAAGGATCATAGGTGCCGCTTACTAAGTTTAGTTTTGGTAAACCCCCAAAAATCCTCTGGTCAGAAGATTGGGGAGTTGTCTCCATGTGGTTATCCATAGCTTATACAGCAGGCATCTGGATAGTACTTACTGCTCCCCATGTCCTCATTTACGTACTTAACATCAGCGAGCCCTATTGGAAAATTTAGCCAATCCTGTATTTAAATTAAATCAAATAGAATGAGCAAAATTGATTGGACCTATTTTCTAAGACGTGCCATTGCAACAGACAATAGCAAATTTGTGTCACCTAACCTATACCCTGCGAAAATCCCTGGACGGCACAACGCGGAGGACTAAGACATGATGCTGTTTTGGGGGTAGGATGCCTGCATCCATGGTAAGGTTATTTTAAATCTTTTGGTTATATTTACCTGTGGTATATCGTGTTTTGCATCGTACGGGTTGTGGCATTCTTCTTCGGGTACCCAAGAGTCCCTACCTTAACGGCGCAAGACATGTCGAAGTACAAAGGAACCTCGGGCCAACTGATTCAATGCTCATAATTAAAAAAGAAAACGGACCAATCTTACTCCGCGATAACGTATGGGAAGATAAAATTTCACTCTGTTGCTGATCTCCAAAAAGAGATGCTCAAGCCGTAGAATTGTGCAGGGGATAGATAGAGCATAAAACTTATCCCACCAAAATCATTTTATGCTAGCAAAAATGGCAACGACCCAAAAAAAGAAATTCATTTCCCCGAAACCTGGTTCGAACAGGTGACCTTCAGGTGGCATTCCATCAATTACAGCCCAACGCTCTTCCAACTGAGCTATTCGGGGAATGATTGGTTGTTGAGAGCCGGGATCGCTAATACTAACTTTGTGCGTCGCGCAGAGATGAGGGGGGGCGTGGCTGCGGGGAGGGCTTGGCGTAGTAGCGTATGTAACTTCGATAGCGGTGATGGTGGGGCCACCCCCCGGGAGACCTCATATGACGCATAGAGGGGCAGCAGCAAGCACCATGATGGAACAGGCTCGTCGTTTATGAAACACAGGGACGGAAAGGGGGCCGGGAGATGGGCAACGGATCGCGATGAAAGCGGAAAGCGGCCAGATCTAATGGATGTAGTTACTCGTCATTTTATCCAGAGACGTGGCAGGTTTTATTTTACCGGTTCGCGCGCGGACAACCAACGCTCACCCCATTCATTCTTCACCGACAAGACTGTCTCAAAAAAGAGCTGCCCCTCACTCTTCTGCAAACGCATGTCTCAACCCATCCAGAGGTAACAAAAATTACGTTGCAAACATCAATTGGGCGGGCCTCACACACGTGCAGGTTTGTATCGGTTATGCGCAACATGTTTCGCAGTAAAAGAAAAAAAAGAATAATATCGCTTTTTATTTATTCGCTTCCATTCACAGACCGCCCACCCTTGTTGCCTTCGTTTCTGAGAGACAATTTTGCATCGGAGATCCAATGGGGAGGGGAAAACAAAACTAGTTTGATGCGCAAAAAACAGTACTGACTTTTATGTCTTCCCTGTCCCCAGCCTAATCCAATCCTGTAAATGTTTTTTTGTTCCTCCTCCTCCCCCCCCTTAATAAATTAAAGACGTCATAGGTTATGTTTTTCTTTACATGTGAAAAAAAAAAAGAAAAAAAAAAAAACCCCCAGAGGAAGAGTGTGATGATGATTTGATTAGTTGAAGACGATAGTCTTGGGTCCGTTGAGGAAGAGGCGGCGCTCGGCGTACCAGCGCACGGCGGCGGCCAGGACCTGGCTCTCGACGTTGGAGCCCTCCTCGGTCAGCTCCTTGGGGACCATGGTGTGGTCGACGCGGGCGACGCGCTGCTCGATGATGGGGCCCTCGTCCAGGTCGGCGGTGACGAAGTGGGCGGTGGCGCCGATGATCTTGACGCCGCGGTCGTAGGCCTGGTGGTAGGGGCGGGCGCCCTTGAAGGAGGGCAGGAAGCTGTGGTGGATGTTGATGATGCGGCCGGACATGACCTCGCACAGCTTGGGCGAGAGCACCTGCATGTAGCGGGCGAGGACGACGAGCTCGATCTTGTGCTGCTGGACGAGCTCGAGCACGCGGGACTCCTGCTCGGCCTTGGTGTCCTTGGTGACGGGGAGGTGGTGGAACTCGATGCCGTAGCTCTCGGCGAGGGCCTTGTAGTCGGGGTGGTTGGAGATGATGATGGGGACCTGGAGGAAATGGGTGTTAGTGAGTGCTTGTGCTTGTGCTTGTGTATGTATGTGTATGTGTTTCTTCTTTTTTTTTTTTGCCAGGTTTCGTATGATGCTGAATGCTTTGACGTCGCATTTTGATTCGACACATTTGATTCGACACATTTTTGCTCCAAATAAAAAAAGAAAGAAAAAAATCACATGTTAGAAAACCACATACCTCAATGCGCAGCTGTCCCGTCTTCATGCGGAACAGCAGGTCGTTCAGGCAGTGTCCGATCTTGGAGACCATGATCAGGACGCGGGTCTTGCGGGCGACGGGCCGGATGTCGTAGTCCATCTGGTACTCCTTGGCGAGGGCGGCAAAGGGCTCGGCGAGGTGCTCGGTGGTCTCGGCCTCGATGGGGCCAAAGTGCACGCGCATGAAGAAGCGCTCCGACACGGGGTCGGAGAACTGCTGGAGGTCCAGGATGTTGTGCTTGTGGGCGGCGAAGATGCCCGTCACGGCGTGGACGATGCCGGACTTGTCGGGGCACGACAGGGTGAGGATGTGGTCATTGGCCATGTTGAAGGGCAGCAATTGGGGAGGGGGGGTTGTGTGGGGGGAAGAGAGATGGAGTTGAGTTGAGAATTGAGGGGAATTAAGAAAGGACAGGAAGAGAAAGGGAGCTAGCTAGCTATACATATATATAAACAAATGACAAATTCCCGAGGTCGGATGCGGTGGACTGGGCGCAAACGGCAAAGGTGTCGTCTATACGCGCCGTCGCAAGAGTATGACTCCTCTGGGCGGCGCCGAGGGGGGAATATTCATGGGCCCTGGACCCCACTGCGGGCTTAATAGCCCTTCCGTAACCTTCGGCGCAGACTCGGCAACTCTCTCTGGTGCTGGGTGCTGTGCTGGAGCTGTGCCGGAGCTGTGTGCTGGATCTGGAAGCGGACGGTTCCGTCTTCGTAAGCAACAATGCCTCCGTGGAACGGCAGAGAAGAATGGCCGGCCGTCAATTGTCCGCGTTGCTCCATTGTCCTTGTCCGGCGCAGCTTGACCTGGCACATACCCCCCCCCCCTCCACCACTACTACTATGTACTCATCCCCCCCCAGAGCCTCAAATGCGACGTACCCACGAGTGCCGGCTGCTGCTGGTCCCCCTCCCCCTCCCCAGACGCCAGCCTCCCTGCAGCGAAGGCCGTCGATCCTGGGCGCCCCGCAATTGCCGTTTCTATCCCCCCACAACCCAACGGCCCAAAGCGGCGGGCGCCGGCGAGAATTAATAAGAAGGCCAGGGAATGGGCAGACCAAAAAAAAAAAAAGGGCGGCCTTTATTTTTTTTTTGGTGGCTCTAGCCACGGGCACCATTAAAACGGGTTACCCGCTCACCATTGACTAGGAAGGCCGCTCCCGATGACGCCGATCTAGTTAAATGGAAGCTATGGGGCGCTCGGCCGAAGCACCGGACAAAGTGGCGACCGTCGACCCGGGCACTGGTGCTGGCGCTGGCTGCCTTCCATATCGCTGAAACAGATGAGGACCCAACATTACTGCTGCCTGCCCCCATCAATCCCACGAACTTAAAAAGCAAAGTGGAATCAATCAAAAGTCTTCAGGCGGATAAATATGTGTCAAGCTCAGAAAGTCTGTCCCGGTAGTCTGCTTGGCGATATGGGGGAACAATGGGGGGAACAATGGGGGGCGCAACAAGCAATACGGCACTGAGAGTTGGCCACGGTATGTAGGGTAGGTGATACGGAATAGGAAAAAAAAAAAAGCCCACACACACATAATTGCCCCACCATCGCCTTTGGCCGATCGGAAAGGTCTACCCCTCCAAAGACCACTTTCGATTCCTTCTTTTCCCGCAACGAGGAACCAATTCTCTTCTCCCTGACCCGATATCGATCCCAAACCCCTCCCCCGCGCGCATCCCAAACCATGGCCGAGTCTAAAGTCATCAACGTCGGCAGCCGCAACTCGCCGCTGGCGCTGGCGCAGACCAACATCGTCGTCGCCGCCCTCAAGGCCCACTTCCCGGAGTACGAGTTCCCCATCCACGGCATGACGACGACGGGCGACCGCGACCAGAACACGGCGCTCTACAACTTCGGCGGCAAGGCCCTGTGGACCTCGCAGCTCGAGGAGCGCCTCGTCAGCAAGGAGCTCGACTTCGTGGTCCACTCGCTCAAGGACATGCCCACGACGCTGCCCGAGGGCTGTGTCATTGGCTGCATCACGTCCCGCGAGGACCCCCGCGACACCCTCGTCATCAAGAAGGCCCTCGCCGACGAGCACGGCTGGAAGTCGCTGGCCGATCTGCCGGCCGGCAGCATCATCGGCACCAGCAGCGTGCGCCGCATCGCCCAGCTGGTTCGACGCTACCCGGACCTCAAGTTCAAGGACCACAGGGGCAACATCCAGACCCGATTGAAGAAGCTCGAGGAGGACCCAGACCTGACGGGCATCATCCTGGCCGCTGCCGGCCTCCAGCGCATGGATCTTGGCGGCCACATCTCGCAGTTCCTCGAGTCGGACAACGGGGGCATCCTGCACGCCGTCGGCCAGGGTGCGCTCGGCGTCGAGTGCCGCGCCGACGACGAGAGGATGATTGCGATGCTCAAGAAGATCGAGAACAAGGAGACCAAGTTTGCGTGCGAGGCCGAGCGAAGCCTCATGCGCACCCTGGAGGGTGGCTGCAGTGTGCCCATCGGCGTCGAGACAAAGTGGGTGGACGGCAAGCTGCGCATGAAGGCAACCGTGGTGGCGCTGCGAGGTGACGTGGGCGTCGACTGTGAGGAGACGGAGGAGGTGACTACATACGAGGGCGCAGATGAGTTTGGCAAGCGGGTTGCCCAGGAACTTGTGAACCGGGGAGCGGGCAAGATCCTGGCCGACATCACGGAATCCCGACAGGTGCCAGATACGGTCAAATAGAGGGGAAAAGAAAAGGAAAAACAAAACGGAAAAGGGGAATGATTTTGTCAAGATATGAACTATAATGAGTGCCGCTTAAAAAAAAACCATCGGCAATGAAAAGAGCCTAAAGAAAATATACCCCCACGGGGATGCGAATCTCCTGTATGTAACTAGCCCCCAAAAAACACCACACATGGGCGAGATGAGAATCATATCTAATCAATCAGACCGCCACGGAGCCCACGGAGCTGGCCGAGTACGGCCAATTTAGCATCAGATCCCGGGCGACGATCATCGAGGCCCCAAAACTCAAAGACCCCGACCTCGGAGGCAGCCGTGGGAACCTGGGCCAGCAACTGCAGCTGCGTGAGGGCAGGACCTGGTTGACTGCCGAGAATCCGATACGGGGATGGCATTATGGCTGAGGCCGGAAATGGTCCCATTAGATACACACGCGTGGCGGATATTAATGGCTGAGCACGCTCTGAGGCATTCTAGAAACACTCACGCTTGCAGTTACTATCAGATTTACTTAGAAACACCCCTGCTAGATCAGAAAAGCTAAGAGGCACTCTTCTTCCCATTAAAATGTAGTCCAAGAACCTCCCCAGCCAGTATTTGCGTAGATCGATCAGTTTTCATCATACTCACAAGAAAGACTTGGATATCTTGTATGCCAGGCACCCACCAGCATCGTGATACGCGGACCAAGGTGTATATGGCCACCTTGGCGAGCTCTCGCGCCACGCTGGGTTTGCTTTCTGTTTTCCACGGCGGGCTAATATACGTTGGCAAAAAAAGAAAAAAAAAGAAAAAGAATAAACCTACGGCGAAAGTTGTTATAAAGCCTATTTGTACGAGTTACCGGCCCAGGCGCGCGCTCCTGGAAACACCCAGTTAAGCGTCCTACTTGTTATTCTTTTTTAACTAGATATAAAATTTAGCAAAATAAAAATAATATAAAAAAAGAATTATTATAAAATAATATATAAATAAATTTATATAAATTTATTATATTTTATTTTATATTATTAGAAGGAAAAATAGCTTTTATCATTCTAGTAATCCTAAATTTTTGGTGATTAAGGGACGTAAAAAGGTTCATTGGTTTCATGGTCACTGTGGAGGGAGGACTGGGAAGCAGCCAGATCGGAGAAGCTGTCTTTCGGAGAAGCTCGATGTACCAGTATATATGGCATGCCTGCCTCTCGTTCCATGAAATGTTTCTTCCGTCTCATCATCACACTACTCATAATCAAACGCGCAAGACTATCCATTCCCTGCAAATTTCTTGCCCGTCGAATCAAAGCCCGGTCGTTCCATCATCACCAATCAAAGCTCCACGCCCATCAACATGAAGACTGCCACCCTCGCCACGATGCTCGGCGGCTCTGCCGCCGTCATGGGCATGGCCCTCAAGCCGTTCAACGGCCACATGGCAACCCCAGTCTTCAACCCCGGGGCAGAGGTGCAACGCAGCACCCAGGGCCAGCTCCCCACGGTGCAGGTCGAGGGCACTCACTCGGTTGGCCAGGCCAAGAACTCAACCATGTTCACTGGCATGATCAACCGCCACGGTATGTCCCAACCAAGAAATCCCAAAACCCAGCTAGCAAATGAACCCGCTGACCATATTTTCTTTTTTCCAGGCAAGGTTCCCGTCCGCTTTGGTGACCCCGAGGCCAACCCCAAGTCCCGCGAGTGGGACGCGTCCGAGGGGGCCAAGTCCACCCTCGAGCCCCGCACAGATCGTCCAGAGAACATCTACAAGGAGAACGAAGAGTTCTGGAAGGCGAGGATGGACGAGTGGGCCAAGGGCAGCAAGGGCAACGTGACGGTGGTCAAGGCCGTCCCGGAGCCAACCCGCAAGGCCGAAAAGGCCAAGGAGACCAAGAAGCCCGATGCCCTCCCCAGGGACAGGGCGTGAGAGTGGAGTGGATGTGGGGGAATACCAGCAAGCCATAAGCAACAAGGAGGCTTGCTTGGCCCAATCCATGGGGTTCTCTGTTCTTTTTCTTTTTCTGTTTCTGTTTCTGTTTCTGTTTCTGTTCTGTTTCTGTTCTGTCCTGGTTTGTCCTGTCCTGTCTTGTCCTGTTTTTTTCCTATCCTGTCCTGTCCTGTTTCTATCCTGTTTCTATCATGTCCTGTCCTGTACTGCTATGCTCTGTCCTGTCCTGTCCTGTCCCGTCTTGTTCTGTTCCGTCCTGTTCTTAGAATAACCATTTAATAACATATGGTTTTGTTTTGTCGTTCTTTGACTAAAAACATCTTGTGTCACTTGTAAAAAAGGAACCGTAGAAGTGCATGCTAACCAGACCACAGACCCAAGGTGGTTGTTTGTGTACCATTCAAAGGCGCTGAGGTTTGCTCTTGATCACTAAAAAATTAAGATTCTTAGACTAAGAAAAGCGATTTTTTAATAAGATAAAATAAAAGAAGATAAATTTATGTAAAATTATTTATATTATTTTTATTTTATTAAATTTTATATACTGTACTGTCTGTGGTGCACACTATGCTATCAATATTTGCATTGCAAAGAGGTTGATAGAACCCAAGTCCAAATACGCAAAAATGTTGGAAAGTTTACATGTAAACTCAGAACATCCACTCTGCAAGATTTGGGCCCGCAGTCGAAATATCTGATGGCATTCGAGTGAGAGAAATCCTGGGCAATTCAATAGAAACTGGCTGATGAAGCCAGCAGTGACGATATACGAGGCGGATAAAGCACACAGTCGGGTATAATGCCACCTGTAATTGTTCTGGATCATTGCCGGTGTATATTGGCCCGTCGTGGAAAACGGAAACCTAACCTAATACTGTGCCAGTATGGCGCGAGGGCTCGCCGAGGTGGCCATATACACCTTGACCCTTCACTTCAGAACCATGGGAGTGCAAAATTTCACGCGGCGAGGACAAGTACATCATATGCAGACAGAAACGTTGGAATAAATAACACCCAACTTAAAAATAATTCTATGTTGCGGCCCGGCCATTAGTTCCTAGCTCTTCGTCCAAGTCGCCCAATTCACCGTATGTTGCCAGTAGTATACGACAAATAGATACCCCAACCATTGTTTTTACCCATATACGTAGTATGCCTGATTACACAGTTTGTATCATGACGATGTTGCTCGTCTCGCCGACCGCCCTCTTGAGAACTAGCACCAGCTCATCCAGAGCCGCGAGGAGCTGTACGGTCGCGTTCAAAATGACAATGTACTTTCGCAAGCTTTCGTCATCCAGGTTCTCCTTCCTGATGCGCCCGGTCTCGCCAAGGATGCCCTCCTCAACATGCCTCCTCGCATGCATGATGGCCTTGGTGAACAGCGGCGTGGGCAGCACCGCGGGAAGCGGGTCGCCGCTCTTGAGCGCCTGCTGCACGAGCGACAGGACCGCCATCAACTCGGTGATGAGTTCCTCGTTGATGGAGCCCGTGGCCGGAATGATGCTCCTCCTCTGCTCGTCGGTCAAGCGAATCATGTTGATGAGCAACTCGGTGACGGCTTCGTTCAGGAGCATGCACTGGTGGCACACCAGGCACAAAGTTTTCGTGTCAAAGTTTGATGACGAGAATTCGAAAATCGTCAGCTTCATGGGCCCTGCGATTGACAAGAGCACCTCGGCCATCGCCAAACCCTCCTCTTCAACAACCTCGCGCAAGTCGTACGAAGGGTCCCTCCAGTTGGAGGCAAAGAGGGCGTATCGGTCCCGGACGCTGACGAGCACATCAGAGAGCAGCTCTCGGTAGTGGCGGTTGGCGGAGGGGGGCTTGGGAAGGAAGTTGATGATAAGGGCACCGGCGAAGCCAATGAGGACGAGAAGCAGACGTCTCCAAAAGACGGAATAGCCAACGCCAGGGTTGCCGTAGGTGGGATTGTGCGTATCGATCCAGCTGTATGCAGCCACGAGGTACGCCGTGGCACCCATCATGATGCCTCCAGCCATCAAGGCCGGAGAGCTAAAAAGTCGCCACCACATGAGCAGCACAATCACGACAGCCAGGATGGCAGCCATGCCATACGGATTTCCGTCGCCGCTGCCTGCACCAATGTACCAGGCCACCAGGCCAATGGCACCGCCGAGAATAGTGCCCACAGTTCGGACAACGATGCCGTACACGAGGTCTGCCGTGTAAGGGACCAGAGTGAGCTGTGCCATAATGACGGCCCACATACCCTTTTGGCGGTAAAAGAAGCCCGCACTTGAGCTGCAGACGGCTGGCACACTGAGGGCGATGGAGACGGCGACTACGCGGAGGGCGAAAATACCTTCGATGCTGCCAAACCAGTTTGCGAGGCCAAGCAAAATTCGCCCTCCCTGGCTTCTCTGGCGGCTGTTTGGGATTCTCATCGATGATAGTTGACTTCGGGCCGAGTTGGGATCGGGTGCTGCCTTCTTTTGCTTTGCCGCCTTGCGAGTGGGTGCTGTGGCGACAGTCGAGACGCGAGTGAGCGTGTCGCCAAGATCGGCTGCAGTCAGGGCATCCTCCGAAGAGTCTTCTCGGGAGATCCATTGGAAGAGGCTCATGAGTTTCTTCGGCATCCAGACTCGCACTCTGGTCCTCTCCTGCTCGAGTTCGATGATCTTTGTGAGCAGCTTTTCTAGCGTATCGGCAAGGTGGTAGATTCTCTCCTGTAGGAGCAGTCCCATCATCAGTCCGGTCAGCGACGGAACATCGCCGGTGTGGACCCGCATGAGGCCCTCGTCGTTGAAGACATGGTGTGAAACCTCGGGGAGCCAGTGGGAGGTCGAATTGATGAATTCGTCGCGATGTTCACGGAGCCGGTTGAGTGCGTCGATGTGCTTCTCTACCATCTCTGCATGACCGGGGTTCTTCTTGATGACGTTGGACTGCGTCAAGGCTTCGCCGACGGCGTTGAGGCATTCTTTGCAGGAGTCAATGAGGTGCTCGGCGGGGCCCGACAGGGCCACAAGGCTCTTCTTGATGAGACTGTTTCTTGCTGGATGGTATGACTTCATGTGGAACTCGACAGTCTGGTTGATTTGGTGCTGTCCCACCTCGATAGTCTTTTGGTCAGCGTTCGATTCTTCGTCCGAACCTTGTCTGCTCATTGCCTCTGCAGCTCTCTCTTTTCGCACTTGCTTTTGTCGGTGAATTTCCACCAGAGCGACAAAGGAAATGAGAAGTCTTCGGAACGGGCCATTCAGGTTGGACAAGTCCTCAGAACTCCATCTGCCGACCGAGAAGTCAATGGGCAGGAACGTCATGATCGGTTCCAAATTCTTGTAAGTCGAAAAGATTTTGAGCCTGGTGCCAGTCAATAGTTCCTTGTCCATGTCAAGGTCTGGGTAATTGAGGCCGACAACACAAGCATCCAAGAACGTGGGCATTTGGATGAGAATCTTCTTCATGCCATCAAGCGCCTCGGATGTTGAAGAGGTCGGGAAGACGAAAATGTTGCATACAATGCTTATGCCGGCAGCGATGCCTGCGGGCAGCACAAACGTCTTGCCAAGAAGCCCGTTGAAGGTTGGCAGAAGAGGCGCTGTAGTCAGATAAATCACACTGACAATACAGGCCATCATTTGGACGAGGATGAGTTTCGGGTAGGCAACACGAAGGCGGCATATCATGTAGATAAACAGGCCCATCATGCAGAAATAAGTGATGCTCACTCTCGTGTCCAGCATGTATCCATTGAAAATCTGGATTGTTGCGTAGGTCGAGGGGTTTGTGGCGTTCTGAGCCTCCTGCTGGAGCATGGCGTACTTGGCCTGCACTTCAGACTGGGGCCGGGTTGCCAAGGCGGCTTTCATGGTGATGGTCCCCCACGCCCAAGCAGAACAGAGGCCTATCAAGAGCGAAAGACAGGCAATGATCTGGATGAAGACAATACCCGACGGAGGGGCGATAAACAAGATGATACTGCAAGCGCGCGGTCAGTCGGATACTCCATCTACGCGAAGAGGGCAATGGATGAATGCGCACCATCCTAGGAAAGTTGCTTGGCCTATAACTTTGAGGGTTGGGTTGATGAGAATGAGGAGCGTCATGATCCAGACGGCGAGCGAGCACTTGAAGAGCTTCTTGAGGTCCCTGGCGTTGAAGTGGTCGAGCCATGGCGGGAGCTTCTTGCGGGCGCCTGGGGCTGGTGTTGCGCCGACAAAATAGGGATTCTGGATTGAATCGGGCTGCGCATCGCCGTTGTTGGACTCTGGCGACTCTGGCGACGGCGGCAGCTTCTCGTCGTTGTTGGACGCGTCTGGGTCGACGGACGCCACTCGATCAGGGTCAGACATGGCGCACCACACACGCGGGTTGATGGTCAATTGGGTTGAGTGCGAGAGCAGAGAAGGGCAGATGGCCCGATGTTGAATCGCTAGAAAAACACGAAGCTATCATTAATTTTGGGGCCTTGGCAAGTGTTGTATGATAGGACCCGAGACGTCAGTGCCCGCCCTTGTAAACTTAGTTGAGCCATGTCTCAGTTCCCTGTCAGTCCCTGTCGGGCCAGCCCAGGCGATATGATGCCGCTTCAAGAGCAATCTCTGTGTCGCCAAATGAATGCCTTGATGGGCCCAAGTCCAGCGCTAGAAGGGGGGCCCCGTGGACTCCATGGACGCTTGGCCCACGTAGACGCAAGGATCTTGCGCCTGGTGTCAAGCGCTGACAGCGTGCAGGGCACGTTACCGGTTGTTGCATGCCATTGGGGGTGAGACGGCCTCGATGCATCCCGTTTCGCCGGGCTGCCTGCAAAACAAGCATTCAGCTCGAAACAAGACCTGTAATCGGCGCTGCATAAGTTCCCGTGGCCCGGCGATTCCGGCGCCGGAGCTCCGCGGGATGAATAATCGGAACATCCTGGTGGTGCTCTCGTGCCATCGTCCAGAAGATCTGTAGGGCGTATAGCGCAGATTGCCGGCCAGCGGCAGATGGAATCATTGCTAGACGATGCAGGGGTACGCTAGCTAGATGCCATCTGTGATTGGGGTGACTGGGGCCTGCCAGGGCATGGCATTGTGGGCTCCAGTGCAGCAAGACACTTGAAATCTGCCGGGAAAATAGTATTTCCGATTTCTCCGCATCAGCTGAGATATGCTTCCTAAACTTCCCATTGCGTCCTGCCAAGCGCAGCCTGTCATTTGACGAGTCCCTGTGTTGATCTTCTTTGTAGCGAACTTAAACTTCTCTTGTCTTGCATTAATCCGACACCTTGTACCTCGGCCAAGGTTTTCTGCAACTCAAAAGCTCACCGCCTCATCCTTGGGCCTCTTTTCCTTACCGAGAATACGGCTTTCCTCGCCAACTATAGCCCGCGGTAGCGCGAACCCGAGCCCCAGAAACACAAACGCAGCCCACTTCCACCGAAATGGGTTGATGGCAATGCAAAAGAAGAACCACCACAATAGCTCCAGGTACGTAAAAAAGTCAAATGCCCCGGTCGGGCTGGTCCGCTTCAGTACCTTGGTCATGTCGATCCAGCGTTGCATCCAGTAAGGTCGAGGTCGAGTGAGCGGGTCCACTAGAAACATGAGTAGAATCCGCGTGTAAATGCCGATGTGCCAATTTCCAACGGTCCCAATCGCCGACAGGTACGTGCAGTTGATGGCCGAAATCGACGGGTGCATTGGCGGAAACGTCTGCAGATACCAGTTTGGCGGTGCATAGGGCTCGTCGAAGCAATCGTCGGGGAGAAAGTTGAGCGGCGGCCTCTTGAAGCCTGTCGCCATCACCACAATGTCTGCTTCAACAACTTCTTGGTGTCCCGGGCCGCCCTGTGGGACGCCCTTTGCGCGACGATTTACGATGACGCCATGTTCCTCAAACTCTTCAATGTCGCACCGGACCCATTCGGCCTTTCCCTCTCGTAGTTTGTCCATGACATCGGAATTCACCATGGGTGTATCCATGAATATGCCTTTGTCAGGTGGAGCAAGGTTCTCCAGGTCGCGATAGAAGAGTTTGGTGAGGAGAAACTCGGGTATAAAGGAAAATCGCGTTTCTTGGCCGAATATGTTCAGGCTCAGGAGAGTATCAACTAAGACATTCCTTGGGATGATCCACTTATCAGACCGGGAGAGTATCGTGGTTTTCGCTGCATCCTTTGACGAGGCAAACTCCAAGGCCTCGACAGCGCTGGCGCCTCCTCCAATGATGACTATTCTTTTATCCTTTGCATCTTTTCTGGGGGCATATCAGTGAATTTTATCCACGAGAAAGCTAGAAAGCACACCCACCCCGTTAATTCGCTCGAGTGATAGATTGAACCTTGGAACTTGTCCATGCCTGGGATGTGTGGAACCTTGGCCGCACCACAAGTACCCACGGCCGCGATGACGCCGTCAAAGTGCCCGAAGGAAGGGTCGTTGATGACCCATTTACCGTTTTCCTGGTAGACCTTTTCGACTTTTACGCCGAACTTTGTGCGCTTGTTCAGACCGTAGCGCTGCCAAAGCAGCTTTACTTGGCTGACAATCTCATCCCTGTTGGGATACCCACGTTCCCATTGAACGGACGGGTGGAATCTGTACATGAGGGAGTGAATCTGCAAGCCGGATGTATCATTGACCCTCTGGAAGTGTAGTGTCAGAACCAGAGTAATATATACGGCATGGAGAGAATACTGACCGTCCAGATTCCGCCGACCTGGTCCTCAGACCCGCTCTCAAAAAGGCAGACATCAAAGCCATGACCGACGCAATGGGCGGCCGACGTGACCCCAGTAATTCCGGCCCCAATAATTGCAATGCTGGGGGGATGGAGCTTTGCATCGGGATCCGGAATCCGCGGGGACAATAACTTATTTACCAGCCATTGGTATACCTGGTAGAGGAAGAGGAATGGGTGTAGTAGGGGGTTTGTGAGCTGGCGCCTGGTAGACATGTTTACTTTACCCTGGGAATGAAATTGAATGCGACAGCCTCGATCGAGAGAAAAGGAAAAGACCTAAATAATTATTGTTTCATCCCCTGGTCAATTCATATCGAGGTCATCATATATTCGTCGAGATGACGTCAATTCACATGTTAATGGGAACGAGTCCCGCCCCACCATGACGATTGGACTTCCAATAGGTTCGCGTCGCAACCAAGTTCGCGAATACGTAGAGTAGCATTTTCATAGAAAATATGCGACCGTTACTTCTAAATTACATCAAGGAATATCGATTCTATCTCGTTTTTTAAACGCACCGCGCCACTTTTATTACCCTGATTCCATTGTCCTAACCGACTCACCTGCGGCCTCGACCAGCCTCATTAATCTTTGCTGAATCTGATGGAACACCCAGGTATTTTCAAGTCCAGGAGCAATTAGAAGTTCTACATCTAATAGACGCAGCGAAAGAAATCTCGGGCGTGATAAAGGCCCTAACACAAGGGAGCCCTGACCAGCAAAAGTCCACTCTGACAACTTACTTTTTGCCCGATGCCACTTTTTCGCATCCGTTCTGCCATGTCCCGTCGTTTCCTGAGGGATCGATACCATTCGCGCGGGACCTCAACTCAAGATGGATGATACTCGGTATTTATAGATGGTATCGCACACTGAGTCCTCGTATCGACCTCACGGTCGACTCTGCCGGCAAGACTCTTGATCTACTATACCTCACATCCGTGCTAACTATCCATCAGCGTTTGACCAAAGCACTGGGATTCTCTACGTCTCAATCCGGCAAACTTTCGCGGTATGGTTTATCCCCATTTACAAAGCCCCTGTCAGGCTTGTTTCCGTCCTCCAGCTCGCCCGACGAACCCCGTCATCGCACGAGGATGACGACCAAGTCCGGCCAAGAAGACATAGCACCAGTAGCATCACCGGCGGCCATCACCACAACAGGCCCAAGTACTACATCTCAAGCCAAGAGGACCTTTACCAGCTGACAGACTGTCTGCAATTCATACTCCCAGGCCTGGGACCCGCGCTTTGGTCCGTGTGGCAGATATGCAGCACATGGATCTGCGTCATGGGATCGCTATTTTTCTTTCCTGTGTATTTATTGCTGAATCGAACTTTTAAGCATGAGTGAGAAAAAAAAGCAAACACTGGGATTTTAGTACATTGCCCAAAATCCCTGTAGCTAATAGGAGAAAGAATAAGGTGTTATTGTTCTTAACTCTAGATGAACAAGTAATATCATCTTCTAAATTGCCGAATTATAATTTTCGTTGTCAATCTGTTCACTAAGCGCTGCGCTACACCCGGCACTCTTTTTAATAGACAAGAGAGTAAAAAGAAGTAACGTAAGAGGTAAATATGTACTAGTTTAATAAAACAGCCGCCGATCGCGTATTTACCATGGATTATCTTGCTGACGGGCCAGGTAGCGCAGGTTCTGATGATCGTAAATCCACCTGAGAACATCGGAGGCCGCGTCTCGAGAAGCCTTGCTGTCTTCATAGAAGTTTCCCGGTGGCCCAACAACGAGCCCATCGATGCCGGTCCGCATCAGAACCATATTGATGAGTCTTTTGTTGCCTGGTCCCGCCGTCCGCCCAAACACTTTGCCAAAGGAGCCACTGCTCACGGCTTGTCTTAATTCTGTGCATGTGTAAGAGTCTCCCTCGGCGCAGTTCCCCATATTGACTGCGAAATTCGCGTTGCCGTATGACAGAACTTTCCTCTCCTTCTTCTGGGGCCCATCGCGCTGAAACTTGGCAGCTACCGAGGCCAAAGGGCCGTCGAGATCTATGGCCTCGCCATCTATGAGGTTGTCACGAACCCTGCTGTAGGCTTGCGACCCAGCCGTCTTGTAGTTGAAACCGTAAAGCACACGAACATCTGCGGGTAGCAGGATTTGCCGTGCCAGTGTCATTAGGCCGTCGATAGAGCAGTCACGCGATGCAGGATCGAGGTAGTTGCAATTGTCTGGGTTGTTCAGGTCCAGCCAGACGAATGTCACGGACTTTGCAGCCCGGCGCTGCTCGACGATGGCCTTGAAAAGGTCCTCGGCAGAGGAGCCATTCCTGCCTGGTGTCGTATAGTCATGGTCCGCCCACCATCAATCTTTGAACGATGCCATGTCTGTTTGTATGGCGTTTGCGCCATGCGAAAGAGCGTCCCGTACACCTTGAGGGGTAAGAACGCGATGGGCGATGACGTAGAATGGTTTTGGGGCGTTTTGAATGCCAATCGGCGCATCCCGAGGCTCAGCCTGTGTCGTGGCTCGAGCATCAAGAAGCGTCGGAAAGATAGAAACTATGGGAAGCGCTAGACTTGCCCAACGTGAGAAGCGAACCATCTTGGATATTGCGACGACCAGCGAAGTTTTGGTGAAAAAATACAGTACTTGGATGCCTTCTGACCTGATATAGCCCGACCTGTTGACGGGTTTTATCCAGAGTCGCCGAATCTACTTTGCATCGAATTGTGCGCCGTGAAAATATTGTTGGGCGACTTATATATGCCGTATCGATCTACAAAGATGAGTCAAGGGAGTGCGAGACAAATGCCTTTCGGGTTGAATCAGCTCAGCCTTCGAGGAAATCCAAGAATTTCCCCAGTGTTTTGCATTTTTAAAATGGAGGCCAAGCCATTATCAAATTGGACTGTTGAATTGACATTATGACTGAAAGGCACGCCTAATCCACATGCGTGATAGATGTTCTTTTGCCCAGGAAGATGAATCGCTTCATCAAAGACAGTATCGTAGCACTGACCGGCTAGCTTTGCGGAATAGAAGCCCCATGGATTATTTATGGTGTAGCCGAGAATTTACCGTGTAAATTATGAGTCGAGGCATCCATGCGGCGAGTTGGAAGGCGGAAATGAGAATGTGCGCCCAAGGAATGAAGCCAAGCAAGGGGTCCAACTGCTCACCTCACATGACCACCATGCGGTCGCTCATGTTTATTCTCCAGGCATTATAAGAGGAAGAAGAAAAGGGAAACGAATTTAGGGAATATGTCGGGAGTCTAAAGATGTACAAGCGAATTGAATGCCGTTAAAAATCGCTGTTTAATTGTTGCCTGTTACAATCCAAGGTCCAAGTAGTTACACAGTTACAGCCAGTTCAAGTTCATCAATTGTCCGATTTCATCATGGCGCAACCTTCCCGGACGCGAGTGCACCGAAGCTTGCCTGAGCCAAGTATGGTCCCATTGCGGCGAGTTGCAGCCAACATTGTAGTGGTGGCCCATGGTCTGTGTATGTCATGGAACGGCTAGCCAAGGCTTACCTACATTGAAGGGTAACAATGGCCAGACGTGTGTAAATTATTATCTCCTGGGCAGGAATCAGGAGTCATAAGTACTCTGGTTGGTTTCGAAACGTCCATCCCAACTGACTACATTCCATTTTGATCATCGACTAAAATTAATGGATAGGTTCTCTGTTTCGCCGTGGCCGAGCTCGCACACAACGGATTTGTCCGCTCTCACAGATCTTCTCTCTAAATACCAACAAAGGATCGGCTTTTTGGTGACAGAACCAACCTCCTAATTTTTAGAAAGAAAAAAAAACGAACAAAGTTGAATTGAAATCTCTGTCTTCTCCTTGTAGTATCCAGTTGCACTCACCAACGGCGACCTCGACGGAACGAACATTGTGGTGGATGCAGAGACTGATCACCTTACGGGCGTTGAGGACCAGAGAAATGCCGGGGTACTTTCTTTTAGCATATATCTTAACTTTCTGCACTGACAAATTTCCCGTGTTGGCTCTAGGCAAAATTCTGCCTCGTGGTCGTTTCACGCTTGCGTTGGTCCTTATAACAGACTAAGAGGATTTCACAGCCACACTTAGCGACAGCCTCAGCGCTTGTTGTACGTCATGACCGCTGCCCCATTTCATACTTAAGTTGGCAGTGGCCCACTACATTCAGCAAGGTGAGGTGTCGAGCGGTTTGGTTAGTATAAAATGTCTCAAATGATCAGGCACACTTTCAGGGACGCTTGGATCAGGATTTATTTATATGGTTCCGCTGGTGCTGGAAAAAATGCAATAAAAAATCAGGTATGACACGAAAAATACCTTAGCCACCGCCAAGAGTCAAGAACATTTACACAGCCATAGATTCTCTGCGACGCCTTTGTTGAAACCTACGACCCAACAGGACCACCAGACACTAGGGTAGTGACGATTCATGACGAGCAACATGTGATCGAGGTTGAAACCGATTCTCCGGCCGAATTCAATTGCCTCAGGGACATGCACTGTAGGGGTGTGGTGGATGGCTTTATTCTCATTTACAGCATTACATCCAGACCTTCATTCGAAGAGATAAGAGCCACTCATGCCTGGATCCAGGATATGCGAGGGAAAGGTTATCCACAGCAATGTTCGGACATCCCAATTAAAGATTGGAAGCAGGCACCCATGATTCTCGTGGCCAATAAATCTGATTTGGAGGCGAAGAGGGAGGTGTCAACGCAGGAGGGACGTGACCTTGCAGACGAATCGGGGTTGGCGTTTGTAGAACTGACGACAAAAGACTATGAAGCAGTTCAGACCATGTTTTTGGATATTGCCCGGCAGGTAGTCAATTACTACCGCAAATATCGCCTTGACGAAAGAAAACCCGTTGCAAGGGATGTGTAGCGAATGGAATTTCGGAGGAGGTGGAGACCGAAAGGAAAACTATCAACATTTCTCAAGAATATGTTTAGGAAATTGAGGGCATTGAGCTTACGGAAAACTTCAAAGACGGGTTAAGATGGATCATATTCTACCCTTGGGAGGTACCTTGGGTATAAATGACATGAGACCTGGTTGATGGAATCGGACTGTTGATATTATTTGTTTGAACATGGGGTAATTGGCCGTTCAGTCAAAAGCGATTGGAATGATTCGACTGAGATAATGATAACAGACCGCCTTGGGCCATGTTTCAGCTGCCTAGCGACCGCCCAATCAAAGCCCTGGCGTGTCTCCAACTCAGTCATGCTTGATCGACATGCACATATCCCACCCTGCACCAGTTTAGTCTGGGACTTTTAGGGCTTGTGCTCTTCTTCTTTGCTGACTGGCGTTTAACAACAACTTGTTACCCCCGCATCCTTTGCCGGCTTATCTCCTCACCTACACTCCGCTTCTCACCGTGTTCCACCTACAATTTCGGGCTCCAACGAATCATACGGTCCTTTATAAACTGAACCTGCCTTGACCTGATCTTCATTTTTTCTCTCACCCCATCATGCCATCCTACGTACTGCGTTATTGGCCAGTAAAATCCCGGGGTGAGGGCATTCGGATTCTTCTCAATGCCATCAGTGCCGATTTCGTGGAAGTTGAGCCCAAGTGGCCAGACGAGAAAGATGAGCAGCCTTTGGGACAATGGCCCGTGCTGGTTGAGACTTTGGATGATGGGAGCGAGTTTGTACTCTCAGATTCCGTAGCCATCGAAAAGTACCTCGCTGCGAAGGCTGGAATTCTCGTCCAAACTGGGCTCAGAGATACTGCCAGAGAAAACCAGCTCCGGAGCCAAATTGACGACCTGCTTGATTTGATGGTTGCATATGAGTATGGGCATGAGGCCGCCCGCGAATCGCTTGCAGAAATGTACAAAGGGATGGCTATGGCCTTTGTAAAATATCACGAGAAAATACTTGCAGAAAACGGGTCAAATGGTCATTATTTCGGAACCGAAACAACCTACATGGATATCAGTCTATTTAACTGGCTAAACGTTGTCCGAGACCCCAATGACAAGACCATCCCCGGGGCAGCCGACTGTTTCTCGGAGATTAATGCACCGCAACTCAACAAAGTCTTCAAAATTGTACGAAGGGATCCAATTTTGGCAACACATCTGGCTTCGACCACGTAATAGACATCCTTTCATGAAATTGCAGGTGGGAATGTCCGGTACTTTGTTACAAGGGTGATCAATAACGACGCAATCAATTTAATACAGAAACATTTGAT
Organism: Calonectria multiphialidica; assembly: GCA_020623665.1. Lineage (NCBI taxonomy): Eukaryota > Fungi > Ascomycota > Sordariomycetes > Hypocreales > Nectriaceae > Calonectria > Calonectria multiphialidica. Next base: position 157,496 of record JAHVYC010000098.1, on the reverse strand, counting down.
CTCGAAACGAGTATACCTGCGGCAGGCTTTGGAATGAGATCTGAGGTAGCTAGCTACGAGAAAAAACTTTTTTTTCAACTTGAATGGCCTCCTATTGTGTTGAAACGAATGGAGCCAAGTATTTGATGGTTAGTGATCTAGATAGCCATTGAGGTACAGCAAATTGGCCTTTTCCCATTGACCGTCTCCAATCTACAGAAGCAAGAAGACTCAACAGTTATATCAGCGCCGGCTGCGGCAACCGTGAGCTGGGTCTTTATGATCTCGGCCTCTGCTGTGCGTCCAAGCCGAACAAGGCATTCATGGTATCCGTGGAGCGCCCACACGTTATTGGGATGTTTATGGGCTCCAGCCAATGAGCCGGATAGACCCAAATCTTCGGCATAGGCTTTTGCAGCTTCTTCGACGCGCTGTTGCTCCAGAGAAAGCGCCGCATAGGGGTGTCTGGTGGGGAGCATCCAGGCCCAGGGCTCGGCATAGACCAGCTTATCTTCATTGTCAATTGCCAACTGGAGGCTTTCGAAGGCAACCTTGTAGTTACCGCGCCTGTATTCGATCTCTCCATCGAGCATAGCTGTCGCTACTTTTAGAAGATCGACAACTTTGTTCGGGAAGATGAGCCTAGTAGACGGAACTTGAAGGGCTGCAGCGCGGAACAACTCGCGCTCCACATCCGCATTTTTGACGTTCCCAGTAGCAGCCCATGCTATTCCCTTTCCGTAGTGTGTCATGGCGACAGTGACGCAATACAGCTTCTTGTTTTCTGGGATGGGCAATTGCTTCAGCTCCTCCCATTTCCCGAATCGGATCAAGACGTGCACACGGACTGATTTGAAGAATTCCAGCCAATCTGCCAGGGGAGGCGACTCAATCAAGAGCATGCTCTCAGTGATGGTAGCTTCCATTCTGGTTGTGGCTTCAAGGGCTGCCTCTGCTTGGCCAGCCATCATTGCTGCGTAAATCAGGGAATGATAGTTGTGCATGCGATAGAAAGAGTAGAAGTTCTCCCCTCCTTCCTTCTTATAGTACTTGTCATCTGCAATTGTAGCCCTGAGGTTTGTGTGGAGAGCGCGGCGGTAGTCTCCGATTAGCACATCGATATGGCTTGGCATGTGGTGCATATGCCCTCCATCTGGGACGAGACTTCGGAGGTGGTCTGCTGGGATGATGGCTCTCTCTGGAGTCTTGGACATCTCAACTAGATGGATGTACAAATGGAGAATGCCAGGGTGAACTTTGGCTTTGGGGAGCTTGATTCCTTTTCCGAGAATCTCCTCAACCTCAAATACAAAGCTTGACAAATTGGGGTTTCCGGTTTTGGCTTCATAGAGCTGCCATGGCGTTGCGTTCATCAACGCATCTGCAGCAAGAGTAATGATGTCAATGTTTCCATTACCGAATCGTTGATATACCTCCTTCATAGCAAGGGCGTATTCCCTGACATAGGGGGTAAAGTCATCGGGCGCCTCGCTCGGAAAGCGTTTCGCAAGAGCAGAAACTAGAGCCTGCTCTACAGGCGTAGCAGTAGATGAGAACTCCTTTGCTTTTTGAGAAAACTCATAGCATTTGCTTAGAGATTTCTTGAGATCTGTGGCATCAAAGGCCGCCCAAACCTTGTTGTAGTTTGGGCCTGATGTAAAGGCAACACCCCAGTAACCCATTGCGCAACTCGGGTCATGGGCGACAACTTGTTGGAAACAGGCTCCAGCCTCCCTGTGGTTGAAAGAATAGGCCCATGCAAGGCCTCGATTGAACCATTCCTGGGCATCCGGGATGGATGTGCTGATTTGCATCGTGTGATCCCCAAGGTCATAATAGGGATCGGCGGCAGGTACTTTGCCCGCCTTCTCCAAGCTAATCGTCGTCATTTTTATGATAGGTGCTGCAAACAAGAATCTTGGTGAAAACTGGTTGCAAACTTATGACCCGCGCCCAGGCTCTCTAATATACGCCAAGTTATGTTGATGATGGGTGCATCTGATAATTATAAATCAATCGTACGAGAGAACTGTCAGGTTACTAATGCGAAATGATACAACATACCAAAACACTTTTTACTGAGACCCCTGCCTAAGATTTTGTAACTGAAATGACTTCATAGTCGTGGTCTAGGGCTTTGGCGGTAGGCCGGAACAAGAAGCCGTTAGATTTGTTTTGCGGGTCGGACCGTCGGGAATGGGACCATCGGGAATGATCGGCTTTGTCGGGGGAGTTATCAATCACGCCGATTGACCCCTCCTATCAAATTCCATTTTAGTTCCGAGCATGGGCTTGCCAGAGTTTCTCTCGGACATTTCTAGCTTTCACGGAGGTTTTAAAAGCGGGGTTCCCTCAAGAAATCCCTGAGATATGTTACTCTCGCAAACTTTCATCGTTATGGTCAAACCCGACTGCGACTCGAGCGCTCGGAAACGATTCGTACACGCCCCGAATATTCATCACGTAAGAATCTGATCCCAAAATGTGCTAGCTACTGGATAGGCATGGTGAGGCTCAAGGCCAGCCTTCTGAATTGTGTTTCCGGGCATTTACTTGATCCTGCTTTCGCTTAGCATATTTGGGTGCTAATCGCCACTCAATTTCGCACTTTTATCGATGATGCATCCGAGGGATCCGTAGTTATAATTGGCGATTTTATTTAAAGCAAATGTAATAAGTCATCTTTCTGTTCAACTTCAATAAGTTCTCCAATCATTTGAGCTAACATGCACTTCTTGTGTGCATAAACATCAATTTATCACCAATTTACATTTGCCACAAAATCATCACAAAAACGATGTCACTTGAAAATCGTACCGCCAGCAATAGCCCAGGAAGGCTGATTGGGTTACAAAATGACCAATCCCAGCAAATCACCGAGCAACCTCCACCAACCCCGGAAGGGGGTTACGGATGGGTGTGTACTGTTTGTGTTGCTGTCGTCAACGGCCATTCATGGGGAATAAATTCAGCATACTCGGTTTTTCTGGCATACTATATAAAAAATGGCACCTTTCCTGGAGGGACCCCTCTACAGTATGCATTTGTCGGAGCTGTTAGCATTGCCTGTACCCTCCTAATCTCGCCGTTCTCCACCATCGCTGTCAGGGAAATTGGAACGAGGCCGACAATGTTACTGGGTGCTCTTTTGCAATCCGTGAGTTTGGTCTGGGCTAGCTTCACGCCGACGTTGTGGCAGCTCTTCCTTTCCCAGGGAGCCCTTTTTGGAGTCGGAATGGGGCTGCTCTTCATTCCCTCCTATGGAATAGTCGCCCAGTGGTTTACCCGCAGACGCGCTTTGGCAAATGGGATTGCAATTGCTGGGGCTGGTATAGGCGGGTTGGTATATTCGCTTGGTTCTGGAGCCATGATCCGAAACTTTGGCCTGGCCTGGGCTCTCCGAATTCTGTGCATTGTCACATTTGTGGTCAATGTTGTCTGCACATTATTCATTCGAGATCGGTATAAGGATATTGGTGCTAACCAGATCGCTTTCGACATGTCTTTATTCCGGAGGGTGGAATATCTTCTTATTCTTGCATTCGGATCGTTCAGTATGCTGGGATATTTTATTCTCATTTATACCCTCGCCAACTATGCGAACGAAATCGGACTCAATTCTTCTCAAGCTTCTGTTATTCCAGCCTTGTTCATGCTGGGGCAGGCTGTAGGCCGCCCGATAATCGGATATTTTGCTGATTCAATCGGACGAATCAACATGGCGACAATCACAACCTTCCTGACTGGTATAGTCTCATTGGCGGTTTGGATTAATGCTAAGACCTATGGCGTGTTGATATTCTCTGCTCTCGCCCAGGGGCTTGTAGCTGGATCCTTTTGGGTCACAGTAGGACCGGTGATGGCCGAAGTCATCGGGCTCAAGAACCTGCCATCCGGGCTGACCATAATGTGGTTGGTTCTTGCGGCTCCTTCTGCTTTCAGTGCACCCATCGCTTTGGAAATCGTTGACACGACGGGAAGTTATCTGGGAGCCCAGTTGTTCACCGGATTTTCGTTTATAGCAGCCGGTATCTGTATCGGAATGCTTCGCGGGTGGAAGATTGGCCGGGGCATCAATGGTAATCTCAGTGAAGGGACTGGAGAGCGAGAGGCCAAGCGTCAAAACCATTCAAATGGCTTTGTATGGAACTGTTTTAAGGTTAAAAATGTGTAAGATAGAATACCAAGAGTGTAAAGATGGGGAATTGCTACGTATGTTAAATTGGATTGAGAATACAGGCGTGCCTTACTTTTACTGCCTAAGGTTTCCTTTAGTAGAGACTAGAATTCGAATAAAGACATCAATGTCTGATTTGCAGATGTTATTACAGTGTTGCGCCTATTTCACAACAAGTGATGAATATCGACTCGTGCAACTTGCTACTATATTAATGAAATGGAGCCAGATTCATGCTAGTTATTCACGTGTTCGCCGTCGCATGATTTGGCAAGAACTTGGCATTGTGTGCTGGAATTTTCTCAGCCGCTTCATCCGCTATTGTATCAAGGACAATATTTTCCCCCGGCCTTCGCTCAAAATACAAGTACCACAAAATTATACACAAGCCAACTTGACTAATATACGACAGGCAATGTAAGCTTCGCCATCAATGGTAATAAATTCCCTTGGTAGCATTAATTTCCCGGGCAACATGCCTTCCGGAACCCGAGTGATTGTCATTCCATCATGCTTTCCATTGGCATTTCCCTCCGAATCGAAAGTTGCGGACTGCCCGAGAGTTTGACAACGTTTGGGACTCAAAGTATCTTCTCGGCTCGGTGGTTGTACGTAGGCGTCTGAGGTGCAATCTTCAACAAGGCCGGAATTTATTACTCTGTTTTTTTGGGCAATTTCCAAAGCCATTTTATCTAGGGTGGCGTGTCTCTCGCATAAGTCCATGACGTGCTCTGCACGTGCCAATTGATCGAGGCTCATTTTTCGCAGGCGCTGAAGTTGATCATGCTTCTTTCTCTGACGAGTATTTGTAACATGGGTTTGCACACATCTACAAGGTGCTACGGAGCCTCTTGGGTTCCGAGGCGCCTTACAACGTTGGCACCATGATCTTAATTGCATACTCTGATCACTTATCCTGGGCTCGGATATTGGATGTCTGTGGTGATAGAAGTCAAATAGATGGCCCCGGATTTATTTATGCCAAAAAATTGTGAGTAAGGCAGAGTATAGCCGTTGCAACAGAGGCAGTATGACTTTTAAGTCCCTGGAATGTGATCCGCTTTCGGTCACGCGATACAACAACCAAGAGTGGGTCTGGGAACAAATGGTGGTGGAATTGAATGAAGAAGAAAATATTGCCCAGTACTGTACGTCTGTGTATGATGTCGGGCTTTATAGGATGATCTGGAGTTAACTCGGGAATATGGGTCCTGTTCACCTTTTACTGATCTCAACCATGTGATTTCAGTTCAAATCAAACAGGGGCCACGCATCAGCTGATAAAGTTGTGGTCACAATTTAAAGAGAACAATCTTGATCGGAGACAATATTTAACGACGGAGAAATAGGTTCATAGCGGAAACTTGCTCCCGAATATCCCCGGAAAATTTCCCGAGGGACAAGGTGACCCATGCAATCTGGCTGAAGGAAGATAATCCAAGAAACTACTGGATGGCTGTTGATTCAACCTCCAAAAAAAAGTCGCAACGGAGACCAAAAATTATTCCCAACTACTGCATGATTCGGGAAGGTTGATGTCGTCATTGAATCAGAACCCACGTGGCGACTAAGGTGAGAGATCCCACAGTGTCTGTTCAAACCACCATTTACCCCATTCATGTCTACCTCCACCAGCTCCAGCAAAGGAAATGGCGAAAGAAATTACTTCCACTTGTAAGAATGTTCAAACAGGCGATTGAACAGACTATAATATATTGTGAGGCCGCACTTTACTCGTTCAAGTATTCGGTTTTAAACGACTGGGCTAATGTCACGCAAATTCCTTCCAGGGATGCTCCTGTTGGTAGGTAATTTCTACGCTGCTTTATTGAGGTTCTTCATTGCCGTTTAGTCGGTATTCCCTTGGCAATGAACCTTTGGGATAGTTAGATACCATTTAGATCTGGGACGGTGCTGCCTTGATTTCGAAAGATGAAATGGTACTCTAATTGATGAATCTTAGGTTAAGCTAAGATAATTGTCTAGGTTAAGCTTTCTCGAAGAGAATTTTAATGAAGAATAAGAAAAAGGTTGTTCCTTCTTGGCCGTGCTCGCCATGGGAAGGCGAGTCACCTTATGTCGTATCGAATGATTTTCTATGCGTCTAGAGCCGCCAATATCCGTCTTAGACCCTCTTGGAGATAACCATTCTGCTGCGAGAATACAATTCTGAACCAACCGGGTGTTTCAGCTCCATATGCTGAACCAGAAGCCAGATAGATCTTCTCGTCCATCAAAGCTTTTGCAATGATCTTGTCCACATCATCACCCAATGCCGATGGTTTTCGAGAGACATAGGCCTTTCCAAGATTCACCCATAAGAAAAATGCAGAGTTGACACCTGGTGCATACTCAATTTCATTCTTTCTTGCCCAGTTAACTACCAGCTCATACTGCCTTGAAAGTTTGGATTGGTTTTCCTTGATATAAGAATCAATCCACGGGGTGTCTTCCAAAATGTTGGCAGTGACATGGTCGGAGAGCGAAGAGGACGAGCTGTAAAGGCCTGCAGCAGCCATACTCGAAAGAAGCGCCGAGTTCGCTTGGGAGATGATGGCACCGATACGAATCCCATTTGCTCCAAAGTCCTTTGACATTCCCCATAACACATGTACGCGGGCAGGATCAATGATCCCCGCAGTATTTATCGATAATGCGGACACGAATGGAACTGGTGTGACTTCCGTATCAACGGTGTTCTCCCAGACTGACAAAGCGTAAATTTCGTCGCTGATGAAATGGATTTCGTACTTTTCGCAGAGTTTCATGAGTCCAATCATGGTCTCTCGAGAATAACAGCGCCCGAGAGGATTATGGGGGTTGCAAAGCATCAATCCAGCAACAGGCTGCCCTTTGGATTTCGAATCAATAATCACATCCTCATATTTGCGCACGCAATCCTCTCCCACAGGATCTACATCGTGGAAAGCGACAGGCAATACCTTGGCGCCAAAACGGAGCGTAATATCCGGTATGAAGGTACCATAATAAGGTCGGCCGAGCAGAAAGCCATCGCCTGGATTTGCAAACGCCCATGCAACATGCTCGATGGCAGTACTGCAGCCGTTTGTTACACAAATGTGTGATGGCTCAATTGGTACGACCGCATTGAGATGTTTAGTCAAGAGACGTGCAATTGCCGATCTGAGACGTCTGGTGCCGGTTGGACCATCACCGTAGGTAAATGCTTCATGGTGGGAAATAGAAATATTTTTGTGAAGGTGACTGGAAAACTCTTCGTGCATCAAGGAATTTTCAGCAAGCCCCAGGCTGATGTAGCCGGAAGGGTTTTGGTTGGGATCCCATAGGTTTTTTATGATGTCCCAAACAAGAATATTTTTGCTGGCCTCTGCGGCCTCTGCACAGCGACTTGAAAGAAACATAATGTTTAGAAATATAGAATTGACTGTTGTAATGTGTACTTGTCCATTCTGATTAAGAATTGGCTAGACCTTTAAGTAACGAACTGAGTGAGCGGGAGCAATTATCTGGTTGGTACAGATTTTGCATAGGCTAACCAATACACGGAGATTTATTATGTCACCTAAGGTTCAGAGATCATTCAGGCGTGGGAACGAAAAAGGTCCGAAAAATGCCAGTCATAGGCTCCACTCCGGATCATTATTTTCAACCACTTGCCAGCCGGAAGGAAGAGGCTGAACCGAAAATGAATTTCAGTAATAGGCTAATAGGATAGAATCGGGCAACATCGGCTTTCCTAGCCGAGGAAATTGATATCCCCGGTAGAATCAGTTGTGGGATTTGGATCGCTAGGAAGTACTGTCACCAAGCAGAGCACGCCAGAGTCCACGTAGCCTGGCACTTCTACACTCGCCCCGAACAATACTTTTCCGTGCATGCTGTAAAATGACTACAATTTCATCAAGACCAATGGAGCGACAAGTCATTTTGGCTTACGATATATAGATTTGCTTAATATTGTTGCCTTGTGAGCAAAGTCGTGTGTAGGTTAAAACTTTCGACTGCATAAATTATATTGTGTGACTCTTGGAGTTGTAGTTCTCGAATAGTTGGCGGTATTCGGACGGTAGTCTCAGTCAGGACAAGATAAATTACACATATCTGCTGCCTTCATGTCTGTCCCTCAAAATAGCCAACCGAGATACTTCTTCCACATTTTCATCTGTCCGCTTTCAGAGCCAGTTTCAATCTCAACAGAATAGGTATCTGTTTCCAAATCCATCTCTTCAAGTCGAATAACCTGGGTTTTCTTGAAAAATTTCCAGCTAGCAAACATTATGAAGATGAGTGGCACTTCTAGGTAGAAGCTAACAAAGTCAACGGGTTTGAACTTGGGGCTGAAGCTGCTCCAACCCTGTATCAAAACGAGAAAGATGTTTAATATGATAGTTATCCAAGGCCCAACTGGGTATGTCCAGTTTCGAAAAGGAAGGAGATGCGTTTTTTCCTGTCTTTTGAGGGCAGCTCGAAATCTCACCGAAGTGATTCCAATTACAATCCAGCTCAGCTGGTTGGAGACACCAACGAGACTAGATTGGTTAATATTTTCAAAGAATCCTATTTTATTTGGGTGAACGTGACTCACTTCTGTAACCAAACCCATAATTGGCCTGCTCCAATAAAGCTTGATCCAAAGCAAAGTCCGCTAACAGCTCCTGTGACTAGTACGGCAACCCAAGGAACTCTTCCTTTGTTTAGCCTCTTACAAATGGCAGGGGCTTGCCCTTCCACCGCCATTGCGTACAAAAGTCGGCCTCCGGCGAATAACGAGTGGTTGCCGGCTGATAGAACACTGGTGAGGATAACAGCATTCATGATGCTTCCCGCGGCCTTTGTTCCAGTCATCTGGAAGACGATAGTGAAGGGAGAAGTTCGGGTTTCTTTGCTGCTTAATCCCGGGTAGGTATATGGAATATTCAGTCCGATTATGAGCGCCGAAAGAACACTAGCAGCGATATTAGCGACAATAATCATTTCTACGCTTAGGGCTAGAAATATACTAGAAAAGCAAAATTCGCCAAAAGACGTTTTTGACAACTCGGGGAATATTTTTCGATGGGTTTTTAGTCTCCCCAGCCGTGATTGCGATCGATTCAGTACTTCCATCTAATTGTTCATTAACATGAGTGTCCAGTATTGTGTCAAGGGGAATACAAACAAGCGAATGCGGCAGTGACAAATACGGTTGCCAGTCCACCAATTCCATCCACAAATGGAGCCCCTGGGACGTGCCAGTTCCTCCCTCCGATATAGTCGTGATCCGAATTGACCCCGCAATTGACGATTATTCCCACAATCGTGAATGCCTAGACATGTCATTACCGGATTATCCCATGAATTTGTGGGAGAGTTAAAATTTACAATAATAGCAATGACTTTAAGAAGGCTTAACCAATATTGAAACTGCCCCATATTAGCGCTTGAGATTTGCGATGGTTATCCGAAGGAGTACTTCGCCGTAGAGTCCAACAGTTGCAAGGTTGGTCGCGAGAATAATCCCCCAGAATATCAAGCTGAGCGCCCATCCGGGAATGTTGTCAACCCAGTATTCTAGAACCATTTGTAGGGCTACCAGGTCAGCCGCTGCAGTGATAGCACAAGCAAACCAGTAATTCCAGGACAGCGCAAAACCAAGAGAGTCGTCTACGAATCGGCTAGATCAAACATCATAAATCAGATTAGTTAACGACACAGGTAAAAGAACATACCTCGCGTAGGTACAAAAGCTACCAGTCACGGGAACAAATGCCGCCATTTCTCCAAGACTCAGCATCATCAGGTAAATTATCCCTCCCACAAGAGAGTAAGAGATGAGCAATGAAGCCGGCCCGCCAGAGGCAAGTGATTTGCCGGTACCTAGGAAGAGGCCTGTGCCGATCGTGCCGCCAATTGCTAGCATCTGTACTTGACGATTGGATAAAGCGCGATTCAGGTTGTCCGCTCGAATTGCGTGAGACTGCCCATATTCTTTTTCAGTGTGAGTGGGATTGTCCTCATTTTTCTCGAGGATCTTGAGGTCATTGTTAAAGGACTTCGATGGTTCCATGTTGGCTCAGTTCTGGATAATGAAATAGAAATATCTTGGAAAGAAAATAACTATCGAGAGCTGTACACGAGGGAAATTGAAAAAGAAAACTTTCTAGGTCACATTATTTATTCACAATTCGTCTCGCTTTACACCTCCTCATTTCTAGGACTTCAGCTCAAGCTTCCCAGGGTCTTCAGTTGCTGGTCGCTACTCTACTCATCCCCCGCACTCAGCGGTTCCCGCTACTGTAAGGGTATTTCCTATTCAAGCTACCGGGGCAGCGCCAACAGGGACCTGGCTCCTTCGTAGACCCGCTGTGGATGTTAATCACATCTTCCCCGCATTCAACGTCCAGCGAAGTCATCGTCATCTCAGATTAAGCAAAATAATCGCCGGTGCCCTCTCGGTAATATATTTCGGAGCGAAATATCTCCGTATAGGTTGTACGATTTGGTGCACCTTGCCTTGTGATGAATATGTCTACCCTCCAACTGGCCTACTCTGGACAATATGTAGGCGGGTAATGGCTCTAACGAACCCTAGAGGGTCACACCGTTGTTTCTGTATTCAATTATGAATAAATTACATATTTCTGCAGAATTATGTTCAGATCTATCAATCAGCTTATGCAGAGCTTCATGTCTGACAACGTAAAATACCGTGCACAGATGTTTAAATTCGCAATGACATCCAAAGCCTTTCCTATCACATCACTTGATACCCCATGCCCTCTTTTTGGAGAGCCCGAGATTTTCCGATGGCCGGAATCTTACTAAATCCTTCCGTTAAATTGGAGAATTACAAGTATTAGCAAACCAGGTTGAGGGCAAAATTGTCCGGAGAAAATGACAGGGGCATGATGGAAAACATCCGCGATTTTACGTGAAAGAAGTTCTTCAAGTGGCTTGGGGGTTATTGTAAAAGCACTTATTGGGACTAAGAATGTTCCAATCTAGTTCCAAAGAAAGGATGAAGAATCCATGGTGGCCAGATTCCCGACTGCATGATAATTAAACTATCCTTTCGAGTTCATGTGGAGAAAGGTGACGCCAAAGCACAGACTGCTAGTTGAGCCTGAAACTGACTGCGGTGGATCATTGATGTATGGTAAGGGGCGTTTAGTACATTAGCATAAACCTTTCTGAACCTTTCACGTCCTTTACAATCCACACCCACAGCCATCTGTAATGCTTTAAGATCTGACCAACAGGGAGATAGTTTTATAGACAAGTTTTCCAACTACAGTAACGCCATGGCTGGGTTCTCCAGGTACCACGCGGTATCCATGTCCTCGGCTTCTGTCTTGGTCCTTCCATTGCCAAAATAATCGTAGAGTTTGTGGCCATTTGCCAACTTCCAGTTGAAATCTTCCCACCTTGGATCTTTGAACATCTCAAAATAATGCAGGCGGCTGCCACCATGAAGTAAGTTGACCCTTCCATTCGCAGTCCCATTCTTAAATGTTGACGCGCAGTGTGATGTCCAGACAGTGTGGGCAATGTACTCTTGGTGATGTTTATCAAGGATGTCCACGCATTCTTGACGAGGCTCGAATGAAGAATAGCCTTCGCGTTGAGTCTTATTGATGATCTTAACAAAGTAGGCTGTTAACTGCTCGATGGCGGGAATCAATGAACCATGGGAGGCGGCGGTAGCAGGGCCTAAGTAATCTAACCCAGCCATTAGCGATCGGGATGCTGGTAACAAAAAGATGGCTTACGGAGATAGTTGGGAAAGTTCGGAACCCCAAAACTCATATACGCTTTGGCGTTGGGAGACCAGTAGTCTCCCAAGTTGATATTTTTGAGTCCCTGGATTGGGAATCGAGGCTTGTACGAAAGGTCAAATCCGGTAGCGCAGATGATGGCGTCAGGTTTGGCAGTTGTACCGTCACAAAGAACTATCGACTCTTCGGTCAATCGCTGTGGCGATCCCCAAGAAACTTTGACGTTACTGCGAGACAAGCCTTCCAAATATCCATTTCCTGGGGTTGGCCTGCAGGTTTCCCGTTAGTTATACCCATGGCACCACTCGTTCTAGCCACTTTCCACTGACCTTCTGCAGCCAACATCAAACGTTGGAATGAGCTTTGCTGCTAGTTCAGGCTTGGATTCAAGAACTGTCTTCATGTAGTGGTTCGAAAACTTTTTTGCCAGGTCTTGCTCTGGGGATCCCTTCATAAAAAAGTTCTGTCTCCTATTGAGCTCGGCTTCGATTGCTTTGCGATAAACGAGGTATGCTTCAGGGTTCTCGCGCCATTTTCGCTTCTGCTCCTCCGTATCTACACATCTCTGTTAGATAGACCCTTGCCAGATCACAAGCCACTCTCTCACATTCAAAGTTAGACCCGTTTTCCCCTGCAAAACTCGAGGCGAAACCTGTCGTGATCCAAGTTGGTGAACGCATTACAACAGTCAGGTTTCTAACAACTGAATCACTAGGTTAGAATATTGCCGGTGGCTCGGAGGGGACATGCTGACTTGGGGCTAGATTAGCTGTGATTTGTACGCCGCTAGATCCGTTGCCAATTAGAACGACGTCTTTGTCCTTGAAATCATATGTTTCGTTCCATTTTGCAGAGTGCATGATCTCCCCTTTGAAAGTAGAAAGACCGGGAATCTCGGGCCACTTCCAATTGCTGTATAAGAATCGCGTCAGCAATCAGGTTTCTATGTATGGTTTAGAGGTGCTGCCTGACTTCACTATCCCTCCCGCGTTAATCAATATATTGGCTTTGAAAGTTATTAGCTGCTGAGAAATGGTGTCTGTTGCTGTGATCTCCCACTCAGAGGTCGACTCGCTCCACCCAGCTTTCTTCACTTCGTGATTGAAACGGATGAACTTCAGAAGGTCATATTTTTCCGCCACCTTCTCTAAATATTGTCTGATTTCCTTTGACCCAGAGTAGCTAAAATACTATTAGAACTTTGCATAATATTTGCGTTGCAAACATACTACTCCGACCAATCAGGATTGGGAGCCCATGTGTACTGGTAATTATGCTGCTACCTGTCAGCAACCCGTTACTCACTCTTAAGCCGGAAGGGTGCAAACACACAGACGGAATATCGCAGCCACAACCGGCATATCTAAAGAATTGTATAATGTTAGAAGTTATTTCTTATCGTACTTTCTTTGTCTGGAGCCTGGTAGCATAGCAATCTTACCTGTTCTCCCACCAAGTACCCCCAACTCCAGAGTTCTTTTCCAGCACCACGAGGTTGGCATTTTCAATACGGCCTTCATTGACCTCTCTAACAAATGCCAGGCCGCTGGCTCCGGCTCCGATACAGAGGATGTTGATTTTTCTTGCTGTCTTTATGGGAGGCTTCCCATCGAGGTATTTTCTCGTGGTTTCATATTCAGTCTTCTGTGCCTGTGGTGGTTGGAATGGCTTAGAGTCAGTCTCCATGATATTGATACTTGTGTGATTCCTTAAAGAAGATGTGTAGTGATAGCGTTGTAAACTTGTGCTCAACTTTCCATTCCTTCAACCATGACTTAATATTCTGTCGTTCAAGTCCTACCCGACCCCTCTTTTCGTTTTCAGCCAACCATAAACTCGGTTATTTCGGATAGCTGTATGATAGCTATCCAAGTAACCTAACCCGAGATAGCATTTCGTTATGATCGGATCTCCGTCGGCAAACACCTCCCCCCAGTTTTTCTTCTATATTCTCGGGATGCATGAAAAAGGCCGATGAAGTCTCAAAACTACTCGGCATCCGCAGCACCCCTAATACTAGCCCTTAACAATGTTTATTGCACATTCACTTTGATACATAGACTTGGTGGCAAGTGTTTGGAAAAGCAAGGCGACTTAGATAGTGTCGTTCAATTCCATCACTTGAGGTTCACACGACGATGGGTACTTATACATTCTGACAGGATGCTCAACGAAATTTAAATTGTTACATCGCCCGGATAAATCTCATAGATTCACTAAAAACACTGATTGCAATATTAACACGTCACTACATTTCATAAAATTTGCACTCACAAGAGTGTCCCGAGCATGAAGAAATGGCCAGATTCTTGAGCAGTGTGCCTTTGTGAATTTAAACTACGTATCCAACAACCTTCTTTCGGATTTCTTGGAATCATAGCAGAATACAATGCCACTCTACGAGGCGGGCTGTTCGGAATACAGATCCATGAGTTCGTTCGGTGAATACTTGAGAAAAATGCTTGCCGAAATAGCCATCGGCATTCTTGGCTAATCTTCGGCTATTTGGCGGATTGTGTGGGGTAATATTGTGGAATGCCGAGTCCGAAAAAGCCGGGGTTCTTCGATGAGATTGTCGTCATCTCGGTAGAGTAGACCACTATTATATTTGTATCCGTAATAGGACAATATAAAATAACAGAAGACCACCCTTTCTTACCAAAAGAAGTGAAAACTATTTGATGATTGAGCATTGCCTTGCCTTCTATCTGTCGCAATGGTGCAGATCCATCCCAGCTTCGCCGATATCATTGATCCCGAATATGCGGAGTATTTCCACAAGGTGTATGGGCCTCTACCTGCCAACTTCTTGAATTTGGCTGCGGTGCGGAAAAGTCCACAGCTATTTAGAAACAAGTGGGCGAACGATTACATTGACCAAGATTTCGCAACGGATATCCAACTAACATCCGACGATGGCTTCCCATTTAAAATAAGAGTATATTCGCCTGATGCTTCAATACATGGCCAAGGCCCATATCCAATACATCTAAATGTGCATGGTAAGACTTTTTACTGCGCGTGATATCGAATTTATCTGACTTTGGCTCAGGAGGAGGGTTCGTTATGGGAGATATTTTCACGGACTCAGACCATTGCCTACGCTGGAGAAATGATCTGGGACTGGTTGTTATTGACGTGGATTATCGGCTGTGTCCTGGTGAGTCGATCCAAGATTTGAAAACTTTAAACCCCCGAATTGATGAGATGGAAACATTAGAAAACGCCTTTGGTAGAGGGCACGAAGATGCATGGGCGGCTCTTCAATGGGTGTGTATAGATCTCAACAAATGTTACCTGTTACCTACTAAAGTAGCGTAGGTCTATCAGAATTCTTTCAAGGTCAATGGAAGAAAAGACTCTATTTCTATGGGCGGCATCTCGGCAGGTGCTCATATAGTGGCTATTTTACAACAACGCGCAAGAGATAAGCAGATACCCATCAAAATTGGTATACTCTAGTAGACCTATGAAAAATACCACGATATGCTGACTTATCTAGCCATATTGAGTGTTCCGGCCTTGACCTCAGTTGATGTCGCATCTCCAGAGGAGTCACCTTTTGCTTCCATGGTAGAAAATAAGTTTGCACCACAAATGGGATGGGATATGTTGAGTTGGTTCCATTCACATTATGGCCCCAGCCTTCCGAAAGCCCACAAATCTCTAAGGGAGCCAATGGAATGCAATTTGTCGGGACTCTGCAAAACTTTTATTGCAACGGCGGAATTGGACCCGTTGCGTGACGAGGGGCAAGTCTACGCGAAGAAGTTGGAGTCCATGGGCGTCCCCGTCATTCTTCGAACCTACCTAGGGGTGACCCACCCGTTTGTACAAATTCTGTCTCTTAAAAAGACGCAGGAGTATATGAATGATGTGTGCGATGCTATTAAAGTAGCTCACTATCCTTAAGTTGACAATTGGATACACCGCCTTCCTTATATCGCCAGCATTGCTCTGTGAGGATGTATATCCTACTTCCGAGGCTTTTGTGTGAACTCTTGGCCAAGTTGTCCGAGCCTGGACATTAATCCCATATAATAAGAAAATATAAACTAGAAGGCGGACCATAACTTTAAATCAAGTCCGGCCAATCTTTTGCAAGAGATCGGGGTTCTGACCATCATCAACGCGGGGTCAAAGGCATATGGATCCACACTCATCCCCATGTTAACCGAAGATGCCGACGGTTGATTCGGCTCTCTCGGTTAAATTTATCTGTCGTTGTCAATCACTGAGGCTTCCACTAAATCTACCTTGGACTCCATTATGATTGCATTCCCATAATTACAGCCCATATTGAAATTATCCTCAAATGGAGAGTGGGAACCAAGGTACCCGTGAAATGTCCAATCGCCGACGCGCATCTTATGTCTGCCGCATTTGCCGTGGCCGGAAGGTCAAATGCAATGTGAGCGATTCGGGGCCTCCTTGTCAGAACTGTATGCGGGACAATCTTACGTGTGAGGTCTTGACGGGTACCGGTTATAGGTACGAAAGGAGTCTAGCAGTTAACCTGGGGTATGCTTATTAACGATCATTGTAGGGCAGCTGCTTGGCAACGAAAGCTACAGCTACTATCGCGAGCCAAATCATCACCAAAAGGTGCTGTGACGAATGAGCGCCCGCTAGATCAAGAGTCTGGAAGAAATTGTATAACACCAGATCGTGATGATAGCCAGAATCGCTCATTAAGCCAACTTGGTGGCACCCCGGGCCCCGCCATCAGGCCGCCACGGATACTGCAAAGTGAAGATTCTATCCAAAGCGAGGACGAAGACGAAGGGGAGAATAGCACTGTCTTCTCTGCCACACTTGATGGGCCAGGCGCCGGTGAAGATACCATGCCCTTTTACATCGGTAAACTTTTGAAAATTAAAATACATGCCCACAAACCTTTTAAAGATACTAACTTATTTGTCTAGGTGACAATCGCGGGTCGGGGTTCGTGACTGGTGCCGTGGATCTTGGAAATTGTTCTAACCGAAGCCACTTTCTCGTCCCCCGAAGTTCATCCCGCACCATACCACCTGAAGAGATAGCCTTCCTTCAAGCCAAGGGTGTTTTCATACTACCAGATCAAGCTTTCGTTTTGACAGTTTTCAAAACCTATTTCTCTTATGTGCATGTATTCCTGCCGATTATTGATCCCGGCTTGCTTCTCGCAGTTGAGCAAGGGGGAGCTAAGGAATTGAGCCCTTTGCTCTTCTGGAGCTTGCTCTTTGCTACCGGTAGTGTCAGTAGCTATGCATAGCTATTTATTACCCCTGATTGATTATTATTAGTTTTTGGATAGCGAATTTCTTGCTTCCGCAGGACACAAATCTAGAAAGGCGTTTAAGCGTCTGACTTACGAACGAGCAAAGGTATGACGTGTCAATCATGATAACAGTCGAGTTTGAGCAGTACTGACTTAAACAGACTCTCTATGCAGTTGACTTTGAACAAAACAAGATCACCCTCATTCAGTCTGTGCTTCTTCTGAGCTTCTGGACTAATGATGCAGAAGATCGTACCGGAGCATGGCATTGGAACGGAATTGCCATCAGCCTCTGTCATACGCTTGGTATGCATCGTGACCCCCGATCTCGGCAACCAGTATCCTCGTTTCTCTCGGATAAAGACTGCCGGCTCTGGCGGCTGATATGGTGGACCAGCTACTCTCGGGAGGCATGGCTGTCTCTGGCTTTGGGCAGACCGATGAGGGTTAGTATCAGTGATTGTGACCAAATATGGCCATCAGTCACGGATATTGAATTATCAATGATGGATTTGCCGGATTACGTCAAAATGAAATACTTCCCTGACTCTTTTACAACCCTATTCTCCATATGGGACAGATGGATCAAACTCACGAAGCAACTTGGGCTGATCCTGGAAACTTCCTATCGGCCAAATAGCAGCAAGTCATCAATGAAAGAGCTGGGGGAAAAAGAGGAAGAAATACGTTCCTTGTGCTGCAATGCCACATGCAGTCTGCCCAGTTCTAGCCGCTTAGCTCTACTGAACCAACGACAGGTTGATATATATCTAGAGTACGATATACAACCAAATGCATGTACAATGAAAGCTAATGCGGAACTTAGAGCGGTCATAATCACTCTTTATCGCCCATACGTGCTTACCCATAATGATGGAACAGCAAGACTTCAATCGGATGCCTTCCAAAAGGCCAGAACTGCAGCATCTAACTGCAATAGCTTCCTTAATGATTTAGTCAACCTTGATATGCTGCAACATTGTCAATCTTATACGTTAGTATCCTTGCGTTTTAATCGCTATCTCGATGCTTATATTTCCAAGAATCATAGCCCTACTACCCGCAATGCAGATTCACTTGATGGAATCAGCTTCAACAAGCTCGCTGCTTCAGAAGGTAGGGCTACATCATCTGAATATGTGCATGATAGTGATGGAAGAACTGCGAAAAACTTACTGGGGAGCTGATTTCGTGGCCAAATTCTACAAGGCTGCCCAGAAAAAGATGATGTTACCTGTCACACAAAATAATCAAGTGGTGCCTGCAGATAAATCCCAAAGACTCCGGTCAAACGAGCCAGGTCGCTCGTTAAATAGTGAAGGTCTCACTGCTACCTCTGGCAGAGAACGGAATACATCTGAAGACTGGTCATCTTCAATTGCAATGAGTATTGACTCCAGGTATGTTTTCTACAAATAGTCCGGTACTACAGCTCTGATTTAACAAACCAACAGTGCCTTTGATGAGTTCAACAATATGACTGATTTTAGTGCCATGCTTGATGTAGTCAACTTTGGAGATTCTAGATGGTTAAGCGATATTTACGAGAATGCATCTTGAACTCCAGAGGTGGAGGAAGGCGCAGAAGAATAAAAGTAAAAGACGGGGAGATCGTTTGTATAATACGTCAAGTGTCTTAATGGACCATTGGAAAAGCTTGTTCTATGCTAGTAGTTTGCTAACAAGCTTTCCCCTGTTCGCTCCATAGTAGAGCGAGAGCCAAACCTTTGGGATGTCTTCAAAGGGAGTGGGAACCACAGTTTCATTTTGTTCTCCGAGTTCCACCTTTCCTTCCTGGGCCGCTTTAGTGAGGATTCCAATCACTTTGGGTAGTTGGTGCAGATAGTCCAAAACCACAAAGCCACGGATGGTAAGCCGTTGGGTAATCACGTCCTGATGCTCGTCAGCTCTAGTCGCGCCCAGCACCTGGCTGGCTATGACATACCTCAAAATGCTTAAATACGGTTTGGCTTGAAAGACTATTGTACCTAGCCACAGCACCACTGCTTGAAAATTAATGACAAAAGACAGGAATAATATTTCAACCCAAACGTACCAAAGAGCCACACGCCCCTCCTTTTTGAGCCGAGTAAACATAAAATCAAGGATATCACCTCCTACATTGTCTAGTGAAAGTTAGCTTTGTCTCATAATGTTCCAGGAGCATTGAGTATCACCAAAGAAAACATCAACTTCATCCTTGGTGGATTCGGTGAGTTGATCTTGAAAGTTGGGCGATTTGTAGTTGAAGCACTCATCGGCCCCCAAATCACGCACCCATTGGCACTTTTCATCAGCACCTGCAATGCCAATCACCTAGGCTAGTTAGGAATAAATCGGAGATATATAGACAACTCCACTTACCTTTTTGCAACCTAAAATGTTTTTGGCAATCTGGATCGCCATGCTTCCTGTGGCCCCCGCCGCGCCGCTCACAACAACAGTATCATTTGGGCCCGCATTGACAATATCCACAAGGCCATAGTAAGCTGTCAGTCCAGTAATTCCGAGTGCTCCCAGGTACTGCGTAACTGCGAAGCCTGAATCCTGTGGAATAACGACACATCTCTCTTCTGGTTGGATCGTGTATTCCGCCCAACCTCCTGTCATTTGAACAATGCTTCCCTTGGGGATTTTATTAGACCGCGACTCAATGACTTCTCCAAGTGACCTTGCACGCATCACATCTCCGATATTGATAGGAGGGAGGTATCTGCGAGGTTGATCGTCCAAGGCAGAAATCCATACTCGCTGAGCCGCGTCGTTGGATATATATTGTGACTTGACCAGGACTTGAGATTCCTCAAGATCAGGCAGAGGCGCGCTACCTAACTTGAATACCGCTTCTGGGCCATCGATATGCACCTCATCAACAGGGCGATTGGCAAGCTGCCACTGACGAGTCTCACGGGGACGAGGCATCATTACTGATAATAATCGAATGGCAAGTGTATTAAGGATGTGCAAAAAAGGAGATAGAGAGAGATTTCCAAAATTAACAGGATCATTTATTAATGGTAACAATTTCCTTTCATCCCCGCCCCCACGCAGAGGGATGATCTACCGAGTTAACCGATGGGCGATCACCGATGGGACCAAGCTTTACCGCACGAACCGAGATTGCCGATATCTGGCAACAATAAAGACATTCGCTTCCAGAAGAGGGAATATCAATATTTGGTAGTAAAGGAATAGGAATCGAAACTGCCGGTAATCCTTTTCGGTAGTCTGGAGTGGGGAAAGATTCGGGTGGCCTCGGCCTGGTCGACCTCATAGGGTTTTTGCTGGCTCAAAGTCGGTCCTTGGCGGCAATAATTCAAAACTTCTAACCGATAATCATTGGTTCCAATAACTTTATTGTGTCTCCAATCGGGGCCATTGATCCATATCTCTTTGTGGCATAGCCGAGTTAACCGAACCGAGTGTGCGGCTTGCTACTACGTCACATGTATTTTTCGGTAGATTGACGATTGGCACATAGAAAATTGTCGCCTTAAATATAGCTGTTCACAATCTAGAATTCAAAACCACCGACAAGATTCTCAAATATCCACGAATTGTGACCATGGCTGTGAACAAACCTCTACGAGTGATAATCGTCGGCGGCAGTGTTGCGGGGCTGACACTGGCAAACATGCTCGAAAAGATGAACTTGGATTTTCTTGTCCTTGAAGCTTATGATACTATTGCTCCCCAAGTTGGGGCGAGTATTGGGCTTCTCTCGAATGGTTTACGAGTCCTGGATCAGCTTGGATGCTATGATAACCTATGCAAGCATGCACCGCATTCTCTTCAATCCTTTGTAATGAGATCTGCAAACAAAGTCCTTGTCCATCATGAGAATCTGGATCCCCTGGTGAAGGGACGGTGAGCTAGAGAAACAACATCTTGTCATATGTGGGGTTTCTAGGCTAATACAAACTCAGAATGGGGTATCCATTTAACTTCATGGACCGCCAGACACTTCTCCAAGTCCTGTTCGACAACCTTGAACATAAATCTAATGTTCTCACTAGGAAGAGAGTTTGCAAAGCGAATCTCTTATCTGGAGGAGTGAAGGTCACAACGGAAGATGGGTGTGAGTACTCGGGCGATATCCTAGTCGGTGCAGATGGTGTCCACAGTGTTGTACGGCGTGAGATGTGGTCTATTGCTAGCAAAGCTCAACCTAATTATTTCGGTCCGGAACCATTGACAGGTTTGACTCCGTTCTTTGCCTATAAATCTTTGGGCTGACTAATCGGTAGAAATGCAATGTGAATACGCTTGCATCTTTGGGATTTCAAACCCCATCGGTCGATGGCAAGGCGGCGATGCTTCATCGATCTTCCGAGAGCGGTTCTCTTACTTTATCGTCGGAGGTCCCGAGGCACGCGTATACTGGTTCCTGTTCTTTTCTATCGGCCCGCGAAAGTCAGGGGACGACATTCCTCGTTACAATAAACAAGACGAAGAGATTGTTGTAGCTAATCACCGAAACGACATAGTTGACGAGGGTATTACTTTTGGAGACCTCTATGACAGGAAAACAGTGTCTGTATTAACGGCATTACAAGAAGTAGTCTTCAAGAAGTGGCATTTTAGAAGGATCATGACTATCGGAGACGCAGCACACAAGGTAAGGGATCTCTATTTCCCGACCAAGCCTACGAAATTATGTGCTAACATATTTATTTCCTCAAGCTTCATCCGTTGGGTGCTCAGGGCGGCAATTCTGCAATCGAAACCGCAGCAGCCCTAGCAAACGAGCTTCATAAAGCTCGAAAACCTGGCGCTGAGTGGTCTGATGAAGCTTTCCAAGAAATCTTTGAAACTGTCACCAATCAACGACGCGACCGTGTAAACCAGCTGAAGTATAGGGCTCGTCTGCGACAAAGAGTCGAGTCTCTGGATGGAACTTTACTCAGATTTGTGGCATTCTATGTATTTCCCAGCCTTGGTAAGCAGGGCATCTTCAAGCGCCTCTATGCCGATGCTTCACCAGGATTGAAGCTCGAGATGCTCCCGGTTCCAAGCCGACCAAGGCTGGTGCCCTTTGTGGACGAGTTTCCTGGGAAGCCATGGGCGGGTAGGGGTATTCTGCGCCTCAGCATCGCCACGATGCTTACCTTGGCATTAATTTCATGGGTTGCTGTCCCATCAAAAAGTAATCTGTGTGAAAATACCAGTCAGAAGGTCCATTCTTCCATTGCTGAACTGGACAACAAAACCCTGGTATTTGGAATTCCGCGCCCTCTGGGCGTATCAAATGAAACTTGGGGCATAATCCAACCTCTTGTTTTACTTCCGATAATCCTATCGTGGTTCTCCCAGAAGCTCTTTGGAACTGGTCGTTATTCTCCCGTGTATCTGTAAGTGACGTGTCCACGTTTGAGAGAAAGTTCGCTAACAGAACCTGAGAACATTATTTCTTGCTTCCAGTCAGCGATACGGGATTAGTCGGATGGCTCCTTTAATGTATGCCACAGATCTCTTTGCCAGCAGGGATTTGGGAGGAATGATACTATCATTACAGTTTCGTGGGCTTGACTTCAGAGCCATTATGGGATACTTAGGTGGCCTCTCAATCTCCATAGCTCTCGAAGGGCTTAACGCTCAGAGCAATATGCCAACATCGCATATCAACCCACTTCTGAATCCATATTGGCCCATCTACTTTGGGCTCATTTCATTCGGCATATGGTGGTTGAAGGAGCCATTTGCAGAGCAGGATATTGATCTCAAAAGAGAGCCTCTACGTACGAGTCAGAAAGCAATGTCTGCAGCTCTACTAATCGCCGGTCTCGGGCTCCATATCTCGAGTACACTTCTGTTTTGGCAGTCAAGGCTACCTTCTCAGATCTGGAACCTCTTTTCATCACCTCCAGAGGATTCCAGGTGTTTGTTGGGTCCTCTCGGGGTCATCGATTTGACCTTGCTCCTATTTGAGACGTGGATATGGGCAACAATCCGTAGTTTGTTATTTGTCAAAACTGGAGTTGTCAACGTCCACTGGAGTCAGGTTATTTTATGGGTTGCTGCAGGACTCCTCTTCCTTGGGCCTCCAGTCACCATGTCACTTTTGCTATGGATACAGAAAAGAACACTGTTCCAATACATTAAATAGATAATGGTAATAATATCTACGCGATAATCCAGTTCATATTTAAGTTAGCAGTCACCTTGGGTCAAATCTAACAGTGTTCTTATTTAACATGCATCGAATTATTTCGAACAATTATAATACCAAGCTCCTAGCCAGTCAAATAGCAGAGGTTTCTTCTCATAGGCTGCCAAGGTACCCGTTTTGTATCTGAGTAGCATCAAACCTCAAATTGCACCTCATGTGGACCAGACACAAAGATGAGATTAGACACATCCCCTTGAATCACCTTTAATCTTCATGCCATTTACTGGGTTCTTAGTGGTGGGCTTTAAACCGGAGATATAGAGAATTAAACTCACGTAAATGATCTGGCCCAGCCCAGGAGGCTTTAGCGAAGGTGAAGGCTTTATAATAACGTTGGCTAAGCCCTGAGAAGACATCAGCGAGTTATCAAATCCAAGCCAAGCTACCCAAATCTAAATCTGGAAATTTCTTTCTTCTTTCACCAAATTAAATAAACTGGTGACTCGGAAACGACATCACAATCCATTTCTTCCTCATAAATCAAGCGACATCAAATTGAGTAATCTCTACAATAAAGTTTGAAGCTTTGGCGCCTTATGAGGGTATTATGGCTAATCGCTGCCTTGGCCGTATCGGCTTGGCCCCCACGTCTCCTCACCAAAGTCCGACAACTTGCAGCAGCCCAAGTCGGCGACATATCTCTGAATGGTCAGCAAGAGCCTATCAGAGGAATATTTAGGCGCTTTGCCACCCAAAGTCTCTCTATCATTGGCAGCAGCAGCAATGTATGATAAAGTATGGGAGGAATGGGAGGCATGGGACGCGATGCAATTGGCTTGCATAAATACATGTACATCTGCTAAAAGACCGCGCTGACAAAACTGGATCCTCCATGTCGGCTGCAGCGAGTAGATCGACGGAAATCATAACCATGATTATATGGTCGGGCGCTAAAAGTATGAAACTGCATACGCACATTGCGATAAATGTCATTCTGATTCCCAGAAAAGGATACAACCCCGAGGCGAATGTGTGCGCACACTAATACGTTGTCCAAGAGTATTTAAGATGGACGACATGTGTCTATAGCATTGTATGACTAACTTTTATTACTTGAGGCTTAGTCGCATTGGTGTATCTTGGTTAAATTCTAGCCGAGATGTCGAATTACCTGGTGGCCGAGTAGGATCCTGGATACAACCGCAGAATGCAAAGCTCAATTGTAACTCAGCAGCAGAAATTTGCCGAGAAACAAATTGAATTAGTTCAAGATCATAATCATATATTTACCACGTCAAATTGGTTCTTTTGTTCTCTTTCTTTTTCAATCCATCCCAGCCGACTTTCGTGATTTCCGCTGACGCTTGTTCATGACATCTTCACGGGTAAATGTGCTGGATTGGGGGCGCTAAGATATGCCAGTTTGTTAAACCCTTGGGATACTGGAACTACGCCGTACCGTTTGCAAACCGACACATCTCCTTGTTTTATTCGTTCCCTGGAGCGCCACTACATGTCCACGCGCGCGCCTCCCCTTGGAGAGCGAGTATGTAACCCATCCATGACTGCGGCTCCATAAACTCACGTACACTCTGCCAACAGGCTGTTTCATCTTCTAGGCGCCACGAAACTCGAATGCGCTTCAAGGAGTGAGTTGCATGTCGTATTTCCATTTATAATAGCCGCATTTATTTATTTATATTTATTCATTTATTTATTTTTGGTAGAGGCATGCTGAGCGTCCCGCCGAGCCGTCGTACATAAATGGGCATGGCCTCCTTGCGGCCAAAGGCATACGCCAGCAAACGAACAGCCCAAACAATAATTTCGTTTCTTATTCCTTTGGTTCTTTTATTCTATAATACTTTTAATCAATTGAGATATTAAAAAAGTATCCGGGCCTTGTTCATTGTCTTGACCGCGGTGGATTTACATCACCGATACGCTTCCAGCTACTAGCCCACACATATTGAAATTGCAGGATCAAAGGTCATCGCGGCAAAATTAAAGCGCAATAAATATAATTAGCCATGGAAATTAAGAATAATGGGAGAAACAAGTCATCATCGTCAGCGCCACCAAGATCGCAGAATGGAGCAAGCAGTAATAGCAATCTCAAGATCCCACTGTCAGGAATTATGAATGACAATCAAAGCCGAGAAACTCCTACATCGCCTAAAGCTTTCGTCTCAAGTTCATCGAATCGCCAATACTCGTCAGACACGGTACTTTGTCCAAAGCATGCTAATCAGCAACCGCAAGGCACCCTAGCATGCTGCCTGTGCGAGAAAAGCCAGCCACCTGCCCCCCTAACACCCCGGTCAGGTTCTTTTCCAGCGTCATCGGCTTGGGAGAGCCCATTGTCCAGTTGGATAAATGCAGCGCCATGCGATGAACCATGGAGCGTATGGCGGCTAGCCGATCGGGGAAATGAGATGGGTCCAGGGGCCACTGTCACGGATGTGCCTGGCAGTGCTTCTCGCCAACAAGACAAGGATGTTGTCTCGGCCAACCATCACAAACGGCATTCTTTTGACTTCCCATTGAAATCAAAGCACGATCATGAATGTTGCGCCCTTTCTTCACTGGATCAAGACCGCTAGAAGGCTGGGATATTTGGTTCAGTTGTTAGTATAGTATAGAAATACGATAGGATTTTATATGCTGGCGAACAAGGAGCACGAAATTTCCGGATAGCTGGATTCTTTCCGGACATATATACTATGCAATGTTTTTTTAAATTACCTTCATTCGCTCATCTTTTTCACCTTTTCTTTTCTGACAGAACTCCCCATGTTTCCTCACTCTTCGCTGGTGAGCAAAGCAGTGCTAGTTAATTTAACCATGTGTCCCTTGAGCAATTATGTTCAACGCCAGTCTGTTGTGATGAACAAGAATTTAAATGGCCCTAGGTAGGTTAGTTCCTAATTAAACAGGACCATTGGATTTCCCAGCGGCATTGGTCCTCCGTTCATGAATCAAATAGCGGACCTAATCCCGAAAGTTAGCCGAAGGTAGCAGCAGGGCGTCTCAGCGTGCGATAAGAGGGCGCTACAATGCTACACCTTCCGACTACAACGATGGTCCGTTCAACAACACGAGCGAAAATTCTAGGATTTAAAAAAAAAATCAATATAAAGGCGCTGTATCTTCTTTAGGTCTTCATTATTCGTCTTCATCGGCTTGTCGATTATCTCAGCGCGCATTCTCAATTCACCATGACGTTCCTCACCAAGAGCCAGCTTCCCCTCAGGCTGTGCCGCCATGCCTCCTCATCCAGAACCAAGCTCAGCAGAGCGGCGGTGACGGTTCTGTACAACCAAAAGATGGACATTTCGACTCGCGAAATGACCAGCGATGATATCAAGAACCTAAAGGTAGACCAGAACAGAATGATGGATACACTTCACTACACATGCAATTGGGGCACGGGCACAAGATGGGGAAAGTAGGTTATCACCACCCCGTCTCATCATCGAACAAAGTCAATTGACTGACGTGAAAAAGCAACCCTACAGATACTGGAATGTCGCGCCTCGCTCTTGGCGACGACGACAAAAAAGCCCGCGACTGGTTCGTCGAGACGACCAAGTCGCTGGGATGCAAGGTCACTGTCGACGCCATGGGCAACATCTTTGCGGTCCGTCCCGGTCGCCGCTCTGATGGCCCCCCCACCTTTGTGGGTTCGCATTTGGATACCCAGCCCACTGGCGGCCGATACGATGGAATCCTCGGTGTCCTGGCCGGCGTTGAGATGCTCAAGATTCTTCAGGAGCACAATGTAGAGACCGAGTTCCCCGTCGGCGTGGTGAATTGGACAAAGTAAGCCCATCAACCAATCTGGTGATTGCAATTACTCATACCCCGTCAATAGTGAGGAGGGCGCCCGCTTCCCCATCAGCATGATGTCTTCCGGGGTCTGGGCTGGCAAGACGCCAATTGAGCGTGCTCACTCGAGCCAGGATGTCGCCGGGCCTGCGACCGTCAAGTCGGAGTTGGAAAGGATTGGCTACCTGGGCGAAATTCCCGCCAGCCATGAGGCCACTCCAATGGGTGCCCACTTTGAGCTCCATATTGAGCAGGGTCCCATTTTGGAGAGAGCCTCAAAGAAGATTGGTGTCGTCCAGGGTGTCCAAGGGTACAAGTGGTTCACCATTGACATCAAGGGACGAGGTGAGTTACAGCAGACCTCAATTTCATCCCCGCCAGGCCATTTGCTAATAATATGTCGTAGATGCGCACACCGGATCTACACCCTTTACTGACCGAGCCGATGCTCTTCTCCTGGCCGCCCGCCTTATCACCCACTCTCACCGTGTCGCCACCCAGCACAAGGCCCTCGCATCCACCGGTATCCTCAGGCTCCAGCCCGGAAGCACAAACACCATCCCCGGAGTGGTTAGCTTCACTCTGGATGTCCGCTCCCCAATTGACGAGACTGTCGACGCGGTCGAGAAGCAGCTCAAGCACGACTTTGACCTTCTTGCCAGCGGTGTTGACGTCGGCGGCTTGCTCCAGGGCGGCACCCCCAGCCTGCCCCTCTCCCTCACATGGCGTACCGACACCATCTCCAAGGCTACCAAATTCCACCCGGACTGCATCCAGGCCGTCCGCGACTCGGCCGAGTCCGTGCTGGGCGTCTCCGATGGCACCGTTGACATCACAAGCGGTGCGGGCCACGACAGTGTGTACACCAACATGCATTGCCCGACTACCATGATCTTTATCCCTTGCAAGGGAGGCGTTAGCCACAACCCCGAGGAGTTTTCGACGGCCGAGGAATGCTCAATCGGCGCCGAGGTGTTGACCCAGTCTGTTGTGAGATTTGACAAGAAGAGAAGCTAAACGTAAACAAATGTCACTGATGCATGTATTACCACATAAATAGTCAAGATGATGAATTTTTTTTTTTGAATGAACCATGTATATGAATTGATGGCAAATGGTTTGCATGTTATATTGAAACAAATAGTCGCAACTATACAGGTGCAAATGGTATAGGGAGAAGAAAAATACAAACATATGGGTACACTGACATCCCTCGTCTAGACATTATTTATAATCCTTCATTGCTAAAAACTTTTTTACAACATGGCCGCGAAAGCGAAAGCAACGGCGGCAACGCCCCAGATGGCGGGGGCCAGAGAACCAGCTCCCGCGGTGCTGGCGGAGGGAGTGGGCGTGCTGGTGGACGAGGAGCTGCCGCTGCTGGTGGAGGAGCCCTTGAGCTTGGCGGCGCCGAACTGCAGCTTCTCGCCGTTCCAGACGGTGTAGTAGTCCTTGAGCACGGGGCCACCAATCACCCAGATGGAGGCGAGGTCGCTGATGGCCTCGGGGGAGTTGAGGATGACGGCCTGGCACTTTCCGGGGTGCGTGGCCGACTCGCCGACGTTGAAGGCGTCCTTGGGCAGGGTGATGTTGAGCAGCTGGTCGCCGGAGCCGATGGTGAAGGTGACCTCGGGGGCGAGCTTCTCCATGACGTCGCAGTCGGCGCCCCAGGCTCCGAGCTTGTCGAGCTGCTTGATCTCGGGGCTGATGGCGGCGAACAGGTCCTTGGCAGTCTGGTAGTCGGGAGTCATGATGTACGAGGTACCGGAGTCGAGCAGAGTAAGGCCGGCGGGGAAGGCCTTGCCCGTCTCAGAGTTCTTGACAGCCTTCTTGTTGACGTAGAAGGTGGGGTTGTCAATGTACCACTCGCCAGTGAGTGCGATGCCAGACTGGTTGAAGTCAACGTAGGTGATGTCGCCCTCGTACTTGGTCTTGTCGATGCCGCCCAGGGTGAGTTCGCCGGAGGCGCTGTTCTGGCCCGAGTTCAGGTACATGGAGAAGACGGGCTCAGGGAGCTTTCCGGCGTAGTAGAGGCCCCAGAAGGAGGTCTGGAGGGTCATGTTCAGGTCGTTGCCGATGACGGAGGAGTTGGGAGGTCCGAGACCAAAGATGCCCTCGATGTTGGGGCCGAGCGAGTTAGAATCCATGCCATTGTAGGCGTCGGCAAGAAGGAAAGGCTGGTTGGCAATCGAAACATCGCCAATGGTGATGGTGTCACTGTGCAGAGTTCCGTTGACGGTGGCATCATTCTCGAGAGGCTGGGCGTCGCTGGCGGTGCCAAAGGCAACGCTGTAGGAGATGTTTGGCTTCTTAGAGAAGGTCTTGGATTTGGAAGAGTCAAAAAGGGTGTAGTTGCTGCAGGTGGTGCATCCCTTGTTGGGGATAACGAGGTCGGTGGAGCCAGTGTCGAAGATGACGTTGCTGTCTTGTGTGTTAGAACTTGTTGACGCAGGTCCCATGCAGGGGGAAATTCCACTTACAAGCTTTGAGGCCGGGTGCCGACAGAGACCTTGCCGTACCACTGGTAGTCGGTAACGTTCCACCAGTTGGTCAACTTGATGTCGACGGCAGAGGCAGATCGCTTCGAGGGGGGAGCTCGGCTGTCAAACTTGACAGTGATGGGCTCAACAGCAGCCGCAGAAGCAGTATCGATTGTTGCCAGTCCGGCAAGGAGGAGTTGCGAAGTAGTGAGCTTCATATTGGGCGAGAGGAACAAGGAATGAACTGCAGAAAAGACCGTTGCCAAATTAGAAAGGAACAGAGGACAAAGCGCACAAGAGAAGATGTTGAATGCAATGGTTAGTGATGAGCAAGTCCATTGAGAGGAGGGCATCGCGGAATGTTTTATATTCATCTACAACTTGGATCAACAGGCGCCCACTCTACAAGGCTGAAGCCATATACCGCTGCAACGGACCCAGTCGAACGGGCCTCGAAGGATCAGCCTAAGAGGATTACAGCACAGCCGCAATCTTGGGCTGAGACGGCGCGATGCCACAAATCGCCATAGCGCCCTCTCCTCGCGGCTCTGACAGGGCTGTCACCATGGCGGATGGGGCATCAACCAGGGGTCGTGATTGGGCGCGTCGCCATTGGAACGGTGGTTGCGTAGCATTTGCTCGCCAAACCGTGGGGAATACTGGCGGCGCAACGGCTGCAACGGCTGCTTTGCGTCTAGCCTCGTCAGTCGTCCACCTCGCCAAATACTAAATATGGGCGGTCAGCGGCATGTTATTGCCGGCGATGCAGGCACAATCAATCTTAAGATGGGCGTTTCAAGGCTGTAAGGCTATTAGCCTTGGTGCAAGGTGCACGTTTTGCGGGCTCATGTTGCATCGTCGTGGCTGTATTTTTTTTAGGTCTTGTTTACTGCAGTTCGGCATTATCCCAATACGGTCGTGCCCCATCTTATCCCAATGTAGCCGCTCATTTCTGTAAAGGATGGCCCTTGTCCGCGTATCCATACTCTTGCTCATCACATAGCCATGAACGCCGAATCCCAATGCAGAGTTGCAACAATAACAACAGCTAACGTCAACGCCCGTCTCCCAGGCCGTCCAATTTCTTTCATCTGCGGCCGCGGCCGCGACCACCTGCACCAGGCATTCCCATGCCACCCATGCCACCCATTCCTGGCATGCCACCGCCCAGTCCCATTTGTTGCATCTGCTGCATCATGGCCTGCATATCCATGCCCCCAGGCATACCAGGCATGCCGCCTCCTCCTCCACCGCCAAGCATCTTCATAAGGCTACCCATGTCAGGCATGCCTCCCGCGCCACCGGCACCACCCATGCTTTGAAGTCGCTTCTGCATCGCGGCAAGCTGTTGAGCTTTGTTGCCGCCACCCATAGCTTGCTGCGCTCTCTGCATGTTCTTCATGTTTCCGCCCATCTTCTTAGCCATACCGGCCATCATGCGCTGCTGTGTCAATAGGTCCTCAACCTCTCGCACAGAGGTTCCTGAACCACGAGCAATTCGCGTCATCCTTGTCGGCTGGTCAATGAGAATCTTGCCGTCAGAGTCGAGCTCCTTCTCAGTCATGGAATCACAGATGTAGATCATGCGCTTCAGCTTAGCGCCTCCTTCCTCATCGTCCATACCCTGCATCATGTTGCTCATGCCGGGAATCATACCAGCCATCTTCGATAGGGGTCCCATCTTCATAATGTTGGAAAGCTGGTCTCGGAGATCACGCACGGTGAAGATACCCTCCTGAATGTGCTTAATGGTGTCCTTTTGGTTGAGGTTGAGGCTCTGGACATGCTCCATCAGACCCGCCATGTCACCCATGCCCAGCAGCTTTTGAACAAACTGCTGTGGCGCGAATCGCTCAAGATCCAGCATGTGCTCTCCAGTACCGATGAAAACAATGGGTGTGTGTGTCGCCGCGACGGCAGAAATGGCACCACCACCATGGGCGTGACCATCAGTCTTTGTGATAATGATGGCTCCAAAGTCGGCAGCTTCCTTGAACGCCTTGGCTTGCGATTCAGCCTGCTGACCAATTGATGCGTCCAGAACCATGATCGTCTCGTCGGGCGTGATGGCCTCCTGAATGTCAATCATTTCCTGGAACAGAGCTGACTCTTGACGATGGCGACCAGATGTATCGACAATAATAACCTCGAAGCGCTCCTTCTTGAACTGTTCCACACCAGCTCGTGCCACAACAGCGGGATCCGTTTCAGTCAGGGAACCGTAGTAGGGAATCTTGGCCTTGGTGGCATTTTGCTTCAACTGATCGAAAGCACCGGCTCGGAAGGTATCAGCGCACACCAGACAACTGCGGAATCCTCGAGTCTGGTAGTGTCGCGCCAACTTGG
Source organism: Calonectria multiphialidica (assembly GCA_020623665.1). Classification (NCBI taxonomy): domain Eukaryota; kingdom Fungi; phylum Ascomycota; class Sordariomycetes; order Hypocreales; family Nectriaceae; genus Calonectria; species Calonectria multiphialidica. Next base: position 125,581 of record JAHVYC010000098.1, on the reverse strand, counting down.
TACACGTCGTAGTCTTTCCGGCACCCTGCAGACCGACAAACATGATGACACTGGTTTTTCCCTTCTTCGGTCGAAACGATTCGGCATGGGGGTCGACCAGCTTGACCAGCTCGTCGAAGACGGTCTTCTGGATCAGGCGCTTCTTGTTGACGGCGGGGGGGATGTCTTTGAAGTTGACGGTGGCGCGGATGGATTTTCGGAGCTGTCCGACAAGCTTGACGTTGACATCGGCTTCGAGAAGGGCGGCGCAAATCTCCTTGAGCATGGCATCAAAAGCCTACGCCAACGGTTAGCCATGGTGGCGGGGGGGGCTTACTCCGGGCCCAGACTCGCCTTCTCGTCGAGGTTTTGCTCGCGCGTCAAATTAGAGACAGCCGCATTGATGCGGCGTCCAAGGTCTTGAAGAACCATGGCGGCAGAGGGTCGGCTCGGTAGCGGCCGCGCAGGAACAAGAGGGTATCACGGTGGTGTTGAGCGTTTGGTGGCCACAGCCCAGGATGAAGTGGCACAGTGGATGGTGTGGAGGTGGGGCAAACTCGCGGCAGCCATGTTTCTCCGGGTCCGGGGTCGGTCTTGGTCTTCCAGAACATGCGACAACCGTATTCAGACCTGATCTTCGTCCACGTTGTTGAGCAGGATTTCATTCGGGCGAACAAACGCGAGAGAAAAAGAATTGTCTCTAGATCCTTTTTTTTGAAGAAAAGAAAAAAGTCCATCCGACACATTTTATACGTATGCAGCAGCTATGCGCATCTAACTTTACATTCAATGAAGCAAATACAACTGGCTATACTTTGTTAGTTCTTTAGCCCCACCCGGAGGTTTACCCAAAGTTCCTAATAATCAGTTTTTCTTGACCATGACCTTCAAAGATCCTCTATTTTATGTTCCAATTATTCAACGGCATGTTTATTTTGGTTGCTCACACTAACTATGGTATTTAGGTATCAATTGAGAGCGCCTTGCGGGCGTGATATGTGAATATGTGACGCTTGACTCAAGTCTCATCTGTCAATGATCAAGATTTAAAAATGTCATTTTGGAGAAGTTATTCAGTAGTCGGTCTCTCTTCAGTTAGCCAGCGAAATATTCTTCGCGCAAAGGCCACGAGCTTATCATGCTCTGGTCCCTCGAGCTGCACTGCTCAGGAATGGGAGTAGAGGCAATCCAATTACCTGCATGAACGTTATCAGAATGGGTCTTGAAGTTTCGGTTCTTGCAAGCCTACCTTCGGCATCCCAATATTTTTGGCATTCTTTGCTTCGCTGCACGAAGCTAGGTGGGGGCGGCCCCATCAACGAGACCATCTCGGCCAAGTGCTGTTCGTCGCTGAGAACTGGGACCTTGAGGGCATAGAATAAACGCCCTCCCTCGAATAAATCCCATATCTTACCGTTGAGTAAGCTGCATGATTTCACAGAACACAAATGGTACAATTGGGACAAACCATGACACCCATAAACCAGATATCGACCTTGGAATCCCACTCCATACCTAAAATAACCTCGGGAGCTCTGTAGAAATCAGGCATGACATCTCCAGTATGCTTATCGCCAATTTGGGCCTGTCCAAAGTCGCATAGTATTGGTACGCCATGCGTGATCGGAACTGGTTGGGAACGGTAGATGGTTCTATCCTCTCGAGACTTATGTGAGAGTGAACATATTCCCTTTGTCGCCTCTATTTCTTGTGAGATCTTTTTGTCATGAATGCCAAGTGGCTTATAGATAAAGCATTGACGGGAACTATAAAGGCCAGCGATAGTAAAGTCGTCGATGATTAAACGAACAAAGCTTTTGCCAGGATGATCGGCATCATTAATTTTGGTCAAAGTGCTGGACACCACAGCTTCGGTTTCTACTTGTGAGGAGGGATTTTATGATGGCTTGTTAATACAAACTTTCAAGGTGAAGTAATTTTCGGACCTAGAAACGCGCGGAGACGTAAATTAAAGCGACAATTTTAGGGCTTGCATAGGCAGAAGTTTACTGGCTTCAAGTCTCGGCATAGCCAGACAGTAGAGCCAGTCCTAAACACAAGTTTAGCAACGACCTGATATTTATCATGACATATCTCGCCCAGTTTGACTGGATAAAAGTCCCTCGCCTGGTAAGTAGGGAGCTCTTCCTCTTCGGTCGGATCTACAATGAGGGACGCCCGCGATGCTTCGTCAAGGGCTGTCTTGGGGCCAAAAGAAGTGGTAGAGATGGCGAGACAGGAGACAGAGGAAGCTGTTGAAGGAGAGATGTGGGAGCAAAGTACAGGTAGGCTGAAGGAGTTAGGATGACGTTGAAGCCATGGTTCTCTGGTGGAGCAACGATGCGCGTTCGCTAGCGCGCTGGGTGCGCGTAAAGTAGAGGCCCCACCAACTCAGTGATGCAAATACTGCTGAGCCCTCATAACACAACCTCGGTGAAATCGAGTCAGCATGCTTCCTACTCCTAGGTTTGAAGTATATAGCAGAAGCATCCAATAATTCCGATTCCTTGTTAAATAATACGCCGGGAAGCAACCCTTACACCCCACTTCACTTCCAGAGCAGTGAAGGAATATACGGTAAGGAGGGCCAAGTCAATATCCGCATTCCATTCGCCTACCTACCTGAAGTGCCCCGTCAAACAATGTAGATTTAAGATAATATCATTGAAAAATACAAGCCGGTTTGAGGTCAAATTTCTTTGGACATTAATGTTTCTGTTGCTAATACTCGGGATCCTGATAGTAGGAAATTCTTTGGCTGATCTCCAAGAACTAGACATTGTGTGCAAAGGCTGCCCCCTTGGTACAAGCAGTGCACTCGATGGGTTGGTTTAAAATCACCAGAAATTTCAATTTCAAATATGCCATAATGACCCTTTTAACAACTGCTGTTTCTCCTCACCAATATTTGATTTATCATCGCAGCTTCAGGGTAGGTCAGCCACAAACCGGGCTCTGGCATGAAATCACTGTCCCGCTAAGTGCCATAAGGCTTCAGTTAGGTCACCAGTAGAGTTTCAAAGCCAAAAAGAAGCTCAAAAATTAAACGCGAACTCATTTTCCTAACAATTTGCTTTGCCCGAGTCACATGAAAAGGGGTACACAACTTGAGTTTTGCAAAACGCAAAAATATAAGTATTAATTAAATATAAAATCCAGTCCGAATGGAAATCTGCATCTGGATCACCTTGGTTAAATGACAGCCCTGAGTAAGATTCTAACAGGATTCCATGGGCCCAGGTGGCCTAGCAAACCAAACTCTGTCGAGCCGCAGCCCGCTGGTCAAGTGCTGTGAAATAGCGCCGGATTCACGCAGAAGAGCATTTAGGAGGGCTGGTTGTTGCAGTCAATGCTGCCCCAGTTGTTGCGCGTAGCCTCCCACCAAGTTGAGGCAACCATACCATTGTTGCAACCAACAAAAGCATTAAAATCCCACCCAAGAATACCGCCGCCAGCATCACCGCACCAGGTGTTGGAAGGGGTGCCGCATTCTCCAAAGCGCTTCAGGTTGGCCCAAAGTCCTCCGCAAATGCCGGGAATATCAGGAACGACTTTGTCAGACCGGACTTGGAATCGATAGACCGCCGAAGTAATCTTGTTCTTGTTGCAATGGTGCTCTGCGGTAGCAGAGGTTGCTAGAGCACCAACAGCGAGGAAAGTAGACACTTTCATAGCTATACAGGAACAAGTCAACAAAAAGTCAGAAGGAAAAAAAGAGGCAATCGATTACTTACTGAATGATTTTGGGGATGGATTTGTATTTGTGAGAGGAAAGGAGGAGGAAATTCTTAGTAAATTGAACTGCGATGTGGTGATAGTGGGAATGATGAAAGAAGTTGGTTGGCGAGAAGCCCGACTTATATATTCGTCAAATCACCACTGCCTCGCCAGGATTCAAATCCGCTTGATACAAATTCGGGTTTTGCAACCCTTCGTCGTATCACTTACGTGATTACTTGCCCAGCTCGTAATTTTTCCCCTCTTACCGCTGACCATCATCAAGCCTTGAGCTACGTTCGGCCAAGCGAACAATCATCTTTCCTGGGTCAGAGTATTCAAATCTCCAAGGGACCCGCATGGCAGCTCAGAGGCTAGCTGCCAAGCAATACTCACCTCCTCTAGGCCCTAGGAGAAGTGGATATGGATATCCTGGATTTGGTTGCATTAAGGAGCCGCCGATGGGTTCGACGCTTGTCCTCGCCAAGTCTAGAACTACGTTCGATCAAGTAACACAGGGACCTTTTCTCGGTCACGTTATTCAAGCGTCCAAAAGACCCACCTTAATTACAGACAGGTCAAGGCCTAGAGATTGACTGCCGAGCAATATCCACTTGCCATAGCCCTGTGAGAAGTGGGTGTGAACATCCCAGACTTTATTGCATTAGGGAATCGTCAGTAGGGTAGACAGAGTATCTCATTGGAAGCTGTTGTGGGAACCGGTCCTACTAACGGAATATCAACCTTAATTTGACATGCCTTTTTCCGTTCGGCGGCGCCTAAAAGCCATGCTTTTATTAATTTTCTTTCTTTTCCCTTATTTCTTTCTTCTATTCACTCCACTTTGTCTGCTTCTAGAACCCCCCTCCATTGAAGCGAATCAGCAAACAATTTAGCATGGTTAGGTTATTATCACACACCGCTCTCTTAGAGCTGAAAATATCAGATTTCCCACTACTTGGAAGTGGTCAAGGCTGTTTATCCATGTCATTTCCCATACCCCCTGTACGGGCATTTCCTCTTTGGGACGCACATACGAGGCGCATTCCCCAAAATGTGTTGACCCGTCCCAGACGCACGGCACGGTGCCGATCTCAATTCAGACTCCACACTCGGTACGATATCCGACTCTACGGCGTGGAGAAATTAGACTTAATAGTTATGGTTCTTGTCAAGTGCCGTTGTTGAGGTAAAAATTCGAAGACTTCAGTTTCAGCTATACTTGCTAACACATGATATGATAAACTGGTGTTAGGAATCCAATTAAGATCGCATCGATCGGAGATCAGAGCAATGAGATTTTCCACGAAATTCTAATCCTATCAACACCCATTACGCCGTTTCCCAGCCATCCATTCCTCACCGTGTAGTCGTTATACCATGACGGCCCGAGCCACTCGCGTCGTAACATAACTATACTCCACCTCTACTGCTTGCCCTCTCCACCTTATTATTAACCTTAATCCTAGTCTCTTACACCGCGCTACAACTCTGGACATCTAGACCGCTGATCTTATCCATTATAGTCGAATATTCGCTTAGAATCTGACTGAGGTGTGATTAGATGACTTAATTATCGTATCGGGCAAGGAAGGCCACTGGACAGGTACCAATTGTCTTGTGGGTGCATCGTAAAGAAGTCATTCCTGGAAAATGTTTGCGGTTACTGTTTTGAGCGGTGGGTTTTGTCAAGGGCTGACTCGGAACTCCTTGGAAAGCTTCCTCTGAATCTATATAAATCATCGTCTATCTCTCCGTTTCCAACATCCACATTGCAACCAAAACACTCTTCACGGCTCGCTCATCAATACTTTGCTCATAATCCACCTATCTTCCTTCTTAGACACTCTCGTCCGAAAGAAATCTATCAGTTAGTACCCTTCACTCTTGACATTCATGTTATTCGGCATAGGCTTACAGAATCATTCACATAGTCATGAAGCTTTCTATTCCCACCATCGCGGTCACCGTCGCTCTGGCTGCCTCGGCATCTGCTGAGAGATGTACGACTGAAAACATCACTGGCTTTGTTAAGCGATACCATGTCCGCTCTCAGGCTGTGGTGCCCGATATTCCTGGAATCTGTGGTGGACTGTGGGCCAACCTGAAGCGGTTCGGCGAGTGTGCTACGCCATCCAACACCTGGTGTGGCGATGCTGGTGGTGGTATCCTTGGATGGGATTTCAATGCCTTCAATGGCTGCAAGGGTGGCATGGTTGAGTCTACTTGGTGGGAGGCTACGCGAAACAACTGGGGGAGCGTTAACTGCCCCTAAAGCCGGAATATCGGAATGTTGGGGAAAAGAGGCGATATGCTCCTGGGAACACGTCAACCTCAGAACAGCCCTGCCTGGAGGTCTACTGACATGGCCTGGTCCTTGAATTCTAGGAGTTGTTTCCAATAGGGAATAATTCAGCATTTAATATCACTTAGTTACCTTAAATTGCAATGACTAATCCATTGGCTTACTTCTAAAACCAGCTTCTTATTATTACCTCTATTGTTTAACTAGAATGTCTAATTCTAGCTGTAAGATAAACCTGTCGGTTTATCTTTAGGGTCAAGTCAGGTTTGCCTGCCTCCTCGTAGCACCGGAAAGCTAAGAATGTCGCTATTTAAACGTAGTAGACATAATGGGTAAATATATGCGCGGAAGAATTGAGTGTAGGCGGGAATAGGTAATAAACTTAAGAACCACCTAAGAGTATATCCCTTTTTGGATCCAGTAAGTGGTATCAACGCAGATCACTACCATGTAGACTTTCTATTTCAGGTCGAGGGGCTCCGGGACCAAATCTATGTCCGCCACTAACTGGCAGTCTTCGTCTTCTTGCTTCTCAGCTTCATCATGACAAACACAAGGGCATATGAGCTGAGACAAAATAGCGCGATTATACCAACCTATCTTCATATCAGTGATCGAGTTCGATTGAAAATTCGACTTGTCTTACATCTCTCCATCCATAATATTTCTCGTTAATGTTCAATGTACGGAGGTATTCGGCACCGTTCTTGTATGGGCAATAGGAACACTCTGCTGAGTTATCCGCGTCCAGGATATAACCGTTATTATCAGATAGAAATTGTTCCATATACACGCCACAGGTTGTATTAGATGGCAATCTGATCGTGGTAAGTTCGCTTTGCTTGCAGTTAACATCCACATCCCATATCGCTGGAACAAAGAGACTCCCCATGAGATATTGGAATGGATCGAGATAGTACATCCAATATCTCCAAAAGGGTTGAATTTCAGAGTATGGTACAATTACACCGCAGAAATTGATCAAAGCTCCACCAAGAACGAGGGGGTTGGCAAGCGAAGCGAAATACTCGTTTGGAGAGTAAGCCGCAATGGCCTTCATTCTCTATATTAGCTTGAGCCAACATTGTTAGTTTGCAGATCAACTCACTTGTCCAATTGAGGTGTAAAGAAACTCGTAAACTTGTCTTTCGTCAGTCCAAACATTCAATCAATACGAACCGATGACAAAAAGATTACTCACGCAACATTATTAGGTACACCTGACCTGAAGCACTAGCCTTCACTGGGAATCCGGATACAAAATACCAGCATGCAAAGTATAGTGTTCCGCATATGATCAGTATCGGGATCTCAGACAGGAGCTGGCCTGAGATGAAAGCGAACCAGTGGTACGTTTTGGATTTCTTCTCCCTTGCCTCAAAAATTCGGCGATTGTGGATAAATACCGGTTGCATTTGATTAATGCAGCCAGGAGCGACAAAGAGGAAGTTGAACATGGACATCATCCGCAGTTGCAAGTCAAATGAACTGTTTCCAATCATCCAGAAGGAAAATCCTGAAAACAGTGCAAAAGAAATGTGGAGGAAGACCTTGTTCCACATGTAGTCGGGACTTCTCCAGAGCGCCAAAATCTGTCGTCTAGTGACCACTTTTATCTGATGAAGCATTGGAGTAGCAAAACTTCGAGTATCTTCAGTAGCCGGGTCAGGCTGACTGACGCCAGAATTGAGTTTTTCAAGCTCAGCTTGAACGTCTTGCCGTTCTTTTGACTCTATCCACTTCTGAGGCCAGTCGATTTCTGTACCAAACCGCCCTTGAACAACATCAACAATGTACTCAGCTGGGTTAGCGTCAGGTTGTATAGGGGCACCGTTGCGGAGAAAGTAATCTAAAACAATAGAAGAGCCTTCTCCAGTAGGCCCAAAATATGTCGTCTTACCCCCCTTTGCCAAGAGTAGTAGGACGTCGAAGGACTCAAACAGCGGGGCGGAGGGCTGGTGGATAGTGCAGATGATAGTTTGGCCTGTGGCAGCAAGCTTACGCATAAAACGGCAAACCTGAAAAGCAGACTGCCCGTCAAGCCCAGATGTCGGTTCATCAAGAAACAACAATGACGGCTTTGCTACAAGCTCGGCAGCAAGAGTCAACCTCTTCCTTTGCTCGATGGACAAACCGGAACCAGGTTCTATATTGCATCAGTATTGATTGATATCCCTTGTTCTTCGATTACATACCACCAACCATGGCATGCTGCAATGGTGTCAACTCCAATAGGTCCATTATTTCTAATACATAGGCAAGCTTTTCTTCGTCTGGGACTTCATGGTTTCTTCTCAATCTTGCAGAAAATACCAGGGACTCCAAAATAGTAGCTGTCGCCTCATGCACATCATTCTGTTCGCAGTAGCCAGTGGTTCGCTGAAAGCTAATCCCCTGTGGCTTTCCATTTACCATGATGCTTCCCTCGACTATTCCACTGTCTTTTCTCTGCGCCAGGACATCCATAAGGGTCGTTTTGCCGGCTCCTGAGCTTCCCATCAAGGCAACAAGCTGACCAGGCTTCACAAACCCCGACACCTTTCTCAAAAGCTGCTTCTGTTTCCCTTCATGAGTGACAAAGTAGTTAATGTCCTTGAAAGTAAATGTGGTGTTGCTGGCAGGTCCTGGGTTGATATTTAATGCCGGCTGCTTTCGGGCACTGGCTTTCTCAGGGTCTTGTTCGTCTGAATTGTGCTTATGCTGCTTCCGTGCATCAAAGAGGATCTTGGACCCTGAGTCCATATGAATGTTGACCTCAAACCCAATTGCCGTAAGCATCACAAAGAAAATCCAAAATCCAATAATAATACCAGCATTTCTCCATATTTGGAATGTCTTCGCATCATATTGCGCTGCAAGATACTGTCCAACATCCACTTGGTTGACTCCAGGAGGAGTGCCGGTGACGGTACAACTGCGAAATTCGCTCTCGGTATATGTGTTCCCAAATGGGATATACTGAGGGGCCACACATTCCAGATTGCCTGTTCCCATTTCACTAGAAAGCAAACTCTGGAAAGCATAGCTTGCTGGGTTTATGTATGTAATCCAGTGAAACCAAGGATGCATCATCTGCTGTGGAATCTCATATCCCAAATACAGGAGCATGGCCATGTTGACAAACCCAGTGATTGCTGATGCCAACCCCAAGTGTTTGCACCATGCTCCAATCGAACGGTAGAGGGAACAGAACTCAAGGACGACGAGAATGTTGACAAACCAATTGGTGAAGAACCTCCCAGCATCGTTTTGGAATCCCACCAGGAAGTAAAATATAATGTTAAATACTGATAGACCAATAACGACAACAGGTATGTCAGTCACGGCACAAGCAATCGCATATGCACTTGGGCGGTAAAACCCAAGTCGCTTATGCCTAGCTAAGATAGGTCGACCCATAAACGAGGCGGTAGTCTCAGACATTTTGGTAAAAGCGAATAAAATGAAAGGATAGCATAGAGCACCCGGCCGCGTGAATATAGATGTGCTGTCTGGTGGTAAATTGTACCAGAGACTTCCAGATGACAAAGCCAGAATGATGGAAGAGACAAGCTGAAGAATGTTGGAAAGATAATCCCCCCGGATAACTTGAAAGTGCCTGCTATGGTCTTAGTAAAGAATCAGAAAATGTTATTTATAAACCCCTTACCTTTCCGTACAGTAGATCACCTGCTTGAAGAAGGATGCATTGTATGGGGTATCATGACGGGAAAGAAACTGGAACCGACGGGGCTTTTCCTCAGCGGACCGTCTTTTGAGAGCGTCGACTTCTTCCATCAATGACTTATCAGTTATCAGTTCCATTTCCTGTACCATCTTCTGGAAATTGGGGCTCTGTTTATACCGAGCCTCAAACTCAGCAGCCGAATTCGGAACGGCATTTTCAAAACCAGGCAAAATAACACGCTCTGTCTGGACAGGAACCGCAGTCAGGAAGTCGGCAATGTTTCCGCCGGCTGGGTATTGAAACCCCATATTCTCAAAGTAGGTCTTCGCCTCTCCGGTTGGCCCGCAGTAAATTTCTTTTCCCTCGGCAAGGACAAGAACCTTGTCGAACAGGTTGAAGATATTATTTCCAGCCTGGTAAAGTGTTGCAATGATTGTCTTGTTTTCACACTCAGCCGATTTCCGGAGTAACCGAGCAAAGTCCAGAGACGTGCTAGAGTCGAGGCCCCTTGTTGAATTATCCCAGCACTGGACAGTGGCCTGTGATCTCATCAGTGATATATACCTGTGAGAGACTTAAAGTAGACTTACGTCAGAGACCAAGACTTCCGCCAGAGACACCCGCTTCTTTTCGCCGCCTGAAACGCCTCGAATGAGTTCATCTCCGACAACTGTGTCGCGAGTATGGCTTATCCCCAGAGATGACAGGGTAGATGCAACCCTGCTCTCCACTTCATCACGGATGCCTTCGTTCCCCCAAACCTTGCTGGGTAGTTTGTTCTTCGTCGCATTTTCAAGGGTCCTCCCAACTGTAAGCGTGGCAAAATGAAGGTCATCTACAGATTGTTAATAATGCATTATATGTGGCGTGCAGGTTGGACTTGCCCTCTGTATTCATGACGATCTGATCTCGAAATTTACTGGCCAAAGCGGGCCCCACGTTTCCGAACATAATCTCGCCAGTGACATCGCCAAATTCAGCGCAATGATTGGACAGCACCTTGAGCAAGGAGGTACAGCCAGAGCCAGGTCGTCCAAGTACGAGGAGCTGAGACGGGGGGTCAGATCAATTTTCAACAGAGTCTTCAAGATAGGCAAACCATTTCTCCAGGTCGAACCTGTCCAGTAATGTCGCTGAGGATATGCTGCGGAGAATCATCAGTCATCAATGCAGTGCATTAAATCCAACAAGGGACCCACTCGTCGAGATTTCTGGCCGCCGCCAAAAGGATTAAGATCTGAAATAAAGGACCAGCATGTAGGCCAAAATGTCTCTCCCATTCCCAGGACTTCAACAGATATGTCCCTGAAAGACACTGTCAATCTCTTTTGGGGTCGTGTTTCCGGGTTGTCGATATCGACTGTGTCCTCTTGGCTTGAACTCAGTGATTCCACCGTGGCAGACATGATAACAGAATTAGCTTAAATCGCGAACAAAAGAATGAGAGGACGGCACAAAACAATAAGGATCTCGAGGCTGTCCCACCATCGCTCAGAACGATTTACAGGCTACTTATACCAAGGTGACGGATTCTCGGGATTATACTAAGCCGACAGAATCGATAACAACAAGCACGTACAATTTCACCGTTAAATTGCTTCAAGCAATCCCAATCCCGCAAACCTGCTATGCCTTATCCCCACTCCAAATCATATTTATAATCCAAGCTTAGCTTCACGAGTGATAGCAAGTGCTTCATGTGCCGTGATTCGCTGCGCCGCGCTAGCGCAGGGGATCTGTGGGCCGGGTTTATCAAGGCGGGTTTACGGGATTACATACAGCCTCCATCTTTCAGATTAAAATTTTCTCTTCATTTTCTTATCGAGACCAGACTACTTCCATTACTGTGAATTGTTATACGCGCATGCTGGTAGATTCTACAATGCCCAAAGATACAAGCCGTGCGTCTCCCCATGTGTCCAAGGCATGTAACACATGTCGCAGGCGGAAAATCCGATGCAGCGGAGCGAGACCTTGCCAACAAAGAGAATGCCAACTCGATCCATCCTCCTGCATATACAGAGACAAACCAAGGGTGAGGCCATCGGCTTCTAGGAGTAATGCTTCCAGAAGTGGCAGCATCGGTGCTGATGTCACCAAGGCTCCGGGCTCCACGGAGAACACACCTGAGTCGATTCCGACCAGGCCAGTTCACTCAGAAGTGAATCATGGCGTCACGGCCACCCAACAGTGCAATAATTCTGCAGATGGTTCACAGCTATTCTATGGACCTTCATCTCATTTTGCCTTTTTGCAACAAGTGCATCGAGGAATACTTGCAAAGGCCTGTCATGGCACACTCCTACACACGCAAGGCGTGGCGCCGGGGTCACGCCTCGACATGTTCATGCACCAGAAATCTGTCTTCTTTGGAATTCCATCAAGAGTTGACATTGAACCTTTACATGTTCCCAAAATCCAACTTGATCTCATTCCCTTTGCGGAAGCAAGAGAATGTTTAGATCATTTCAAGTCTACAATGCATTTCCGGCTGCCATTCTACAGCCACTCAGAACTTGACATCCTCTTAGAAAAGCTCTATTGCGTGGATGAAGAAGCAGCATTATCATCGCAAACCAAAGCTGTATTGCTAGCAAGCCTAGCTTTGGGGGCTCTGGGCATCATTGGCACCGATCACACCCATAGAGCCGAAAGTTTAATCACGCAGGCACGACGGGAGGCAGCGGTATACGAAGACGTTGTGACACTGCAAATGATACAGTTCTCATTGCTCTTGTCGGATTATCAAGCGAATATAGGAAGGCCTAATTCGGCGTATTTACACATGGGTATTGCATGCAGAAAGGCTTTTGCTTCAGGCTTACACAAGGAAGGAAATCCTACTTTATCCAATTCTGACCATCTGGAAAGGCATCGCCTGACCATGTGGTCTCTTTACTTTCAAGAGACGTAAGATCATCTTTATTATCATCAGTTTTAAATGCTTTCTGACGTGTTTTAATATTAGCTGGCATGCTCTGACTCTTGGACGAAAGTCTTCCATGAAAAAGAGGGACATCTCGTGTGCTTTTTCACAGCGGTACCCAACACTAAACAGCCTCTGTCAACTCGCGATTATTATTGAAGACGGGTCAGATATTTTATATGACCGTCCCAGCGAATCTTTGCAATATCTTTATTCTAAGACGGAGAATATTCGCCTAAACCTATGTCAATTTGCCGAGAGGCATGGCATTGGATCCACTAATATGAGTCCATCCAATAAACCTCTCGAGGCTGTCGAATCTCTAGCCTTACACATTTGTGAGTCCATAAAATTAATTTAGCTTCACTTTTTTTCAACGTCTAACAAATTTAAGTGTATTATAACTCTATAATTCTTACTTCTCGGCCATTTCTGATAGCGCATCACGCTGTTGAATCCAGCATAGGCCATATTCCACTTGATGCAATGTGGCTCCGCAAAGCCTGTAGACACGCAATTAGTGCGGCTGAAGATTCAATCGTCTTCATGAGCAACATTGTTCAAAAGTTTGAACTTACCAGGGTATGCATATTCGCCTTTGTTCATCTTCTCTTCAATTGACAAATCTTTCTTCTTCAGACTATAAGATACCACGCGTTCTGCCTGGATGCCAGCTGCTCTGTTCTCCTCTATGATATGCTTTTTCATCCCTCTAAATATGCTTATAATGTGGAGTTTATCGAAACTGCCCTTCGCAGTTTATCCTACATGGTACAAGACGAACCAATCACAACAATTCAAAATTCGATCAGACATGTATTTCAAGCTGTTGAGCAGTCCATGCAGCAGTCACCGGAGCAGAGGGGAACTGATGTACAGGCTGTCTCCATCGTATTTCCAGTGAATAAAAGGGCCGGCCTCGTAAATCAGGACAGAGTTGTTCGAGGAGAATCAAATCTCAATCCAGTCAATTACGAGAAGACTTCCTATGGGATAGCCAATGAACCACTTTCTGGACCCTCTATATACGATAGAACACGGTTGGAAAATCCATCGCAACCGTCATACTTGTCACCTGCCACTACCAGCCATGAGCCAGAGTTAGAAATGGGTGAAAGTTCTGGTGGCAGTGTTGGGCTCAACTTTGATGTTTTAACGACGGATCTTCTCAATTTCTTTCCCATAGATGCATCTTTTGACGATTTGCTACTGGGATAGCTGCGACACAAAATAAATCGTAATCATGTGCTTCGGTCAGTCATTCAGTGAATTCGAGCCATGAGCCCGCCGGGGCCACAATTGTTTACCAAACAACAAATCAAGTTCCCATGCAAAATTAGTTACTATGACGAAAATAATATCGACATATGCAGGCCCTTTGATGAGAACAAATCCGAAGAAATACCACGTCTCATAAAACCCGGTCGCTTAGCCAATGCGTCTTAATGTTTCTGTGCGGCTGTTTTTGGCACCAATTCGAGGCTAAGGCGTGGTGGCAGAGTGGTCTAATGCGTATGACTAGAAATCATATCTCTTCGGAGGCGTCTGTTCAAATCAGGCCCACGTCGTATCGAATTGTTTTTTTGGTTCTTTTTGAGAATTTCAAAATGGAATATGAACACACAATTACTTGATTGAGAGAGCATTCCCCAAGGTGCCAAGAACTTAATGTGGGCTTTCCAAAACACAAGCTTGGCTCGTCAAAAACCCCAATATTTACAACGTTCTTTTTGTAGATTTCTATGCCTCCTTCATATTTGCATCATCTCCAGATATTAAAAAAAAATGGATAAATAAAAACTTTCTATCTAAATAAATGCGCAGGCGGCAACGTTGGGTTTCTTTTCTTGGTAGATATTCTAGTCCAGGGTCAAAAGTTCCCCAGATATGTCACTTGTAACTTGCATCCGCCCATCTCACAACTTCCACATCCATATTGCAATTAAAGCACCCAAAATAGGCTTGGTTTAAGGTCAACACACACGAAATGGCAAGGACCTCCCTCGCGGCGAATCATTGCTCCGCCGAAATCTCACGGGCCTTGAGAACGCCAATTACCAAGCCAGCGACGTCATTTTCCATAAAAGACCTGATGGATGCCGCTTAATCACGCATGGAGGGGGCTGTCACTCCTTCCAGCAGGGATGCCTTCAGCTGCAAGCTTTTTCAGCTTGTCACTCTGTGCATTCATTTTATCAAGATCGTAAACAGAACGAGGCTTGCCAAACCTGGCAAGACTTTGTAGTTAATGGACAATAAACTTTTCAAGATCTCTCCCAGCCATTTGTTCGAATCTTTTGTCTTGTATTAAAACCGCCTGAAGATTCTTCAGGTCATCCCACCCAAAAGCTTACAGCCACCACCACAACGGGTGCCAACGTCTTCACTTTGACTTTTTCGAAGGCAAATATCCGGATAAATATAGATGTTGCTGGCCGAATCATCAGCCCAGATTTTGAGGCTACTGATTTCATATTGTGGCTTTCTGCCTCTGGTTTTGTCTCGATTCCGATTCTGGCATTCATATTGGCCGTTTTGCACAATGGGCTGAGACGCCACTATCCTTAGCTGGCTGTGTGGCTGATTTAGATAGCTGTGGCGCTCATAAGACGTCAAAAGCAATCTAATTTAGCCCCAAAAGCTTTTTTTCATGCCGTCAGACTGAGGACATTGATCGGATGCTGAGTTCCCCGTACGGGCATGAGCTAGGGTTACGAGACTGGGGTTGGAGGCTGGGGTACCCGGGTTCACGCGTTTGAGACTCGATTTAAACACCAAATACGTGCAAATGGACCGCTCTGCTAATGTACTGCGCCGTACCTGGACTTTACAGTAGTTGAATAAATTTCTGACTGGTGTTGGTTGCTACAGTTGCACAAAAAAACCAATCGCAGTTCTGTTTCCTGTTTTCCCGCCAATGGTTCCCGGTTGTAAGACCAGAGAGGGAAGTTGGGAAGTGGGCTTACTATCAATGACACTCTTTGCTGACTGACGTTGGCCCAGCAGTTGTCGATCTGATGTTGGCCATGAATTCGGCTCATGCTCAAATACCTGACAAGGCAATTGAGGCCGGAAGGCGGATGCTTGGCGGTTCTCTCATTACCCCTCGGGTCATACCCTTCTTAATCCTACAGCGTGTGATCGGATGTACGGCTTAGCCACCGCCTCCTCATGGGAAGAGACCATCGAAGAAGTCAATTGCATGCGAGTGTGACGCTGAGAAAATGCAAGGCCAAGCCATCGTCGACTAGTTCCAACGCTTTGACTCCAACGGCTAGCTGTTCGTCTCGTAACGTTTCTTCTATTCAGCTGCCCGCACCGGCAGTGTACCGGCGCCGCCTCCGGATCTCATCCGACCAAGTCCTGTGCTATCCTGTTTTCGTCCGTGGCATGACCTTGTTGCCCATATTTCCCCCCCGTCAGATTTCAACTCACTTCATCCCCATGCCCCGCTTATCCGCGTACTTGGGGCTTAAGCTTGTCCAGCTGGTTCCTAGCGCATGAATATTTTTGCGACCTGCGTCAGGCCTTTGCCAATGAGAAGATGCATGCTCCGGTCGCGACCACACCCTCTCGAGCGAAACCCGTATCGACAAGACAGCCCAATGGGAGCCGTCGGTCCTCGTCTGACACCAAAACCCCGCTTTTGCCAGAAGCAACTTCGTCTCGCCACCAGGGCCAGTACGATCTGCCGTGTAACCCTGTCGATCGAATCATAAAGTAGGGCTCTACCTCAGCTGTGAGGCAAAATAAGCTCCTCTGCATTCTGCGCTGATGCGCCTTTCCGCCTGGTTTAGCCGAGAAGAACAAAACTGCAGGTTCCTGGATAGACGTGGCACTCTGACCGATACTTGCTTTCCGCGGTCCGAGTCGCATGTATGCTTATGGGAATGGCCGAGAATACGGGCCCCATGTCTGATCGAAACCTATCACCGCATCGGTACACATGGCACCCCGACCATGTGCCCCGGAAGATCGCCCGTCGGATGTCGGTTCACGGTCCATCGACACCCAACAGGGGGGTTCCCCCTACACCACTTCCGAGCATCTTGAACTAATATTAGCCTCCTCTCACTCCTGCCAAGGTTCTGCCTGGCAAAGTCTCCGAGTATCGAGGCACATCTCGATGATTCATCGATTCGTTTTCCCGGTTTTCCCACACATCTCTCGTATGTTTCAGGCGGTATTGCAATTTCCACCCGGCACATCCGCCAATTAACGCTTGCTGCGAACAGATTACCCAGCCGGGGACGAAGTGAACAACAGAAACATCTGTCTAGAGCACGACAATTGGTCCTCGGAACAACTGCAGAACATCACAGAGCTTCCACCTTCCAGCCCACGGGGAAATAGCAAGTCGAATGTAAACCATGATGACAGAGCCCAATGCAGTCCTTAATACTTGGTGTGAACGCCACACCGTTCAGTCCGGGAACGTGGTATCGCCTTCCCCCTTGACTGACACGTGTAATACTTGGATCTCACTGGATGAGACGATCAAGACCCAAAAGCCCAACACGATCATAATTAGGTAGTCCATATAGGTGAGGCTCGCAGCATGCTTGGCCAAGGGGCAGGAAATAAGCAACGGAACGATGGCCTATATTTTAGTGCTGACTAGTGTGAAGTGGCTGCAGCTCGTATAAGTTTGACTTGGGGTCAAAAATTCTTGTTCCCTGACGAGAAAGCCACAGGTTTACGGCTAACATTAGCCTTGAGCTTAACCTTGCTGGCCTTCAACCACTAGGACATGCGAGTGTGATATGATCGATGGATTACCTCACAAAAAAGGCTCGTAGATCGAGCTGAGCCGAAGCGAGGTCGCATCACGACTAAGAAATGTGTAAGATGTGCAGGACAGAGGGAGACTATTGAGCGAGTATCCAATTACTGAGACCAGTGGCTTGAAGAGACGGCAACAACAGGCCACGATGAAGGCGAGCTTCTAAATTAGGATGAGTATTTTGGTTCTTTCTGCTCATGTGAGCATTCAAGGCTGATAGTGAGGCATGAATGTCCAGCTGGTGTTTGAGTAAAGTCGCCGGAGCTCGCGATATCCTCGACATGTATAAAGTCTCTCTTCATCACCGTGACTTTTCGTTTCATCACACGACTCAACACAAGTTTCCATCACTTGTCTCTACAGCTTCTCCAGTTCTCAAACTTTGAGAGAGAGAAGGAGAGAAAAGTCTGGTTGTCAATCGTTTTCTCCCATCTTTTACATTCAAGTCATTCGTTGAGAAACCTGAACATCATGCTTCTCAAACACTTCCTTCTCAACGCCGCATTGGCGCTGAGGGCCATCTCTGCCTTCCCCAGTCCCGATATGGACGATAGTCTCATGGCCAGGGATGACAAGACCGAGACCGCCGGCCACAAGGACTGCGGCTATGACGCAAAGTGGACTTACGGCAAGTGCGTCTGCAACAAGGCCGGCCAGGAGTACGACGATAAGTCGAAGAGCTGCTCCTGCCCAAAGGGCCAAACCTGGACTGGCGACAAGTGCGGCTACGATTGTGGCAAGGACGCCTCTTGGGACGACAAGAAGCATGCTTGTGTTTGCAAGAACATCGGCCAAGTCTACGACCAAGGCTCCAAGACTTGTAGCTGCCCCGACGGTCAGAAATGGTCCGGCTACAAGTGTGAGTACCTCTGCGGCAAGGATGCTTCTTGGGATGACAAGAAGCACGCCTGTGTTTGCAAGAATATTGGTCAAGTCTACGACCAGGGCTCCAAGACCTGCAGCTGTCCCAACGGCCAAAAGTGGACTGGTTATAAGTGCGAATACCTCTGTGGCAAGGATGCTTCTTGGGACGACAAGAAACACGCTTGTGTCTGCAAGAACATTGGCCAGGTCTATGACCAAAACTCCAAGACCTGCAGTTGTCCCAATGGCCAGAAGTGGACCGGCTACAAGTGCGAATACATCTGTGGCAAGGATGCTACTTGGGATGACAAGAAGCACGCCTGCGTCTGCAAGAACATTGGCCAAGTCTACGACCAGGACTCCAAGACTTGCAGCTGCCCTAAGGGTCAGACCTGGACTGGCTACAAGTGCGAAGACAACTGTGGCAAGGATGCCACCTATGATAAGTGGCAGAAGGCCTGTGTGTGCAAGAACAAGGGCCAAGTCTACGATAAGTGGAAGAAGACTTGCTCTTGCCCCGATGGCCAGAAGTGGAACGGCTGGAAGTGCGAGAGCATCTGTGGTGACGATGCCGACTATGATAAGCACCAGAAGGCCTGCGTCTGCAAGAAGAAGGGACAAGTTTACGACCAGTGGAAGAAGACCTGCTCTTGCCCCAAGGGACAGACCTGGAACGGCTGGAAGTGCGAGAATTCTTGTGGCAAGGACGCCTACTTTGACAAGCACCAGAACGCCTGCGTGTGCAACAAGCGCGGCCAAGTTTACGACCAGTGGAAGAAGACTTGCTCTTGTCCCGCCGGCCAGCAATGGAACGGTTGGAAGTGCGAGTCTACCTGCGGTAACGACGCCGACTATGATAAGCACCAGAAGGCTTGTGTCTGCAAGAAGAAGGGACAGGTCTTTGATCAGTGGAAGAAGACCTGCTCTTGCCCCGATGGCCAGAAGTGGAACGGCTGGAAGTGCGAGAGCATCTGCGGTGACGACGCCAACTACGACAAGAACAAGAAGACCTGCGTGTGCAAGAAGAAGGGCCAGATCTTCGACCAGTGGAAGAAGACCTGCTCGTGCCCCAAGGGTCAGCAGTACGACTACTACACCGGAAAGTGCAAGCGAGGCCACTACTAATCGGCCCCGGCTTCCTTGGCTGGTGAATGATGAATAACGAGAAGGGAAAAGGAGGAGGAGGTGGAGGATTTTGATTGTTTTTTGTCTCACAGACCCGGTGACAAGCAACCATCTCTTCAGCATGCCGGCTTTTCTTCGCGCCACTCATTACTTACATATTTATTAATGGAATGAATTCATTTGTAACTATTCACCATTATTATTAGTGTCTGTTCCGCCATCTCGCAAAAGTTCGGGGGAGGGGGGCTTTGGACCTTGGCGTTTCAAACGCCCGGGATCCTTTTGTCCCGGATAAAACTCAGCTTTTGCGCTTACATAGCAATAAGAATGATTCTCATGCAGGCGCAACATTAAGCAACCAAACGTGACATCGGGGATTTTTTGTGTTTCGTAAGATTTAATAGCAGGCAGTGTTATTGAACCATGCGCTGGGCGTAATGTGGTGGTGGGCAAGGGCCCCAATTAGGCAAATTGCCCGAGTGATGGACGGCAGTGCCGAGAGGTCTGTGAGAGTCACATTACATAAACCAAGTCATGATGGATGGATCCCACTGGCGCACAGCATTTCCTGCACAAAACTCCTTGTGGTTTGTTGATTGGTGTTTGGGCCGGTCTGGGCATTTTCTGACAATGCATGTCATGACGCTGTGCCAATTGAACGCACACCAACCAAGGGCTGAACGACAACTGATTCGCACGCAACTCACAGGCACCTGCTGAAACTCGTGTCTGGCACCTTAAATCTTTTGCCAAACATCAAATTAATGGCTTAATATAACCGGCTAATCTCATCACCCATGTCTTCTCGTTCTCTGCTGTCTGGTGAAATCGGACAGGGTTAATGGGCTCAGATACGGGCAGACGCTTCCATCAATTCGAAGCTTAAGGCGTGGTGGCAGAGTGGTCTAATGCGTATGACTAGAAATCATATCTCTTCGGAGGCGTCTGTTCAAATCAGGCCCACGTCGTTATCGAATTTCTTTTTTTGTGCCTCCTTTTTTTTTGGTGGGTAGGGTGGGTTCTTCTAGCCTCCCCCTGCCGCTTTCGCCTCTAGGGTGGAGGCTATTCCATTTTCTGAAATATGACAACTCAACCAATCGCCGGACCAAATGAGTCATGAATTATCAATCGCATCATATTGAGCTATCTATTACTAGGGGATTTATATGTATTATAGTTTGATTTGTAATTAGAATCAATTTTCTTTTCCTGGTTGAGCCTGCATGCTTACCGCATTCCCTGCTACGGAGAGTTGTCTTAAAGTTGATGATAATAGGGTCCACACAATGCTATCAAGAGCACTACTACGCAGTTGCATGTAAGTTGGCCCGTTAGGCTTTATCAGACCGACAAGCACGTCCTCGAGCCACAATTCGAAAGGGAAGCAAATCTATCCCCACGTGTTTTGGATAGTTAATTGCGATTAGACAGCGGGCGGGTACCTGGGTAGTTCCCTGTTTCATAACGGCAGATCAGAAACCAATTAAACTCGCACAGATGTCAACGTGAATTAGATGATTGATTTGCACAACCTCCAAGCTCGCGCGATGGCGCCTCAAACTTATGCAGTATCTCGACCAACAAACCCCCAGAGCCATGGCCATGCGGTTGGCCCACAGGCGGCACGTCCAGGCGCCCGTTGGACTTCCTCACCGTCTCTGAAGAACTGAGACATCGGTCGGCCGCGAGTTTCCACTCGCTTCTTGGTAGCCGGAATAGACAGATGGTCACTTCTCTCAACGAATTTTAGCTGCATGATGCAATGCTCGCGTCGCGACTCTCCTGTCTCGAGATTTTAGCCTTCTGCAGAGACAACGGTCCAGACCTATGCGAGGACATCTTGCAGGAGTCTATCTTATCTATTTTATCTATCTTTTCAGCCCAGATCTCACACCCGGCACGCCCTCGGACGGGACCCTCAATATCGCCCTGAAATCCAGTTTCAGACGCCTCGGCAATCTTTGAGCAGAGCTTCTCCTGTGCCTTCCTTCATATCAGTGCAGCAGCCGTGCAACTCGGACTGACAACGAATCAATCGCAAAGGCTTGGCTGTTTTAGCCAAGAGAGACCCCGTGACTGATTAATTCCTGGGCATAACCAGGCAAAGCGCAGATCCTTCCCCGTGCTGTGACTGGGGTATCAAAGCTCCCCTGTTGCGTCTCGTGCACCATCCGAGTGGCACGCCTCTTTACCCATGGGAAACAATGCTGTCTCGGTCCGTACCCGTCACACGCACAAGCACACAAAGAGCGTAGAGCGAAACCAAGAGCATTGTATTCCTCGTGCGTTAGTTCACTCTGCAAACCCCCCTACTTAATGTAGCCATGAGTCACTATGCACATTAGACTCGCGACAGTATCCATTGAGGCTTTCTTAATCCACAAAGTCATACTCACACATGTGCCCCCCCCCCCCCCTCACCTCAGGACCCCGCCGTCGGGCCTCCAGGATCCCGTGAAATGAGGCCAAACGGGAGATGCCCCATCACTCAATGACTCCTACGGCGCCTCTGGCGGTGAGTCCAAGCGAGGGCTGACAAGTAGAAGTTCGCAAAATTGACCACGTCTGTTGCACACAAAAACGGGGGCGTGGGCTTGGTATGTGTGCTTGTGTTGCCCAGATAAGCTGCCTGCTGTCTCAACTCAGATATCGTGCCAAGTGTCTCAGACATGCCAGCGGAAGCATCTCGATGAAGTCTTTTTCTTTACCTTTTGCCCGCATCGCGTGGTTCAAGCGAGATCTCGTTACCAACCATAAAGTGTGACGGGAAAATGATCGCTTATCAAACCCCCGGGGGAAGATCGGCGCGGATGCCTGACTCGCCACTCATCATCCCGTCAGGACGTCAACGATGCCAAGCCGAACGCGACGATCACGATAAGATTGCGGGATTGGAAATCAGTTCCTCTTTTCGGAGAGGCCGGGAATGACATCAAAGAGTAAGCAAACTTGGGGGATTGCTTGGCGGGAGCAGTTCATCAGCGCCAAGACGGTGTTTGGAATGTCGTCAACTCTGGCCAAGGCTGGGACAAGGACGGCTGCGCCACGGGCAGCTCGGAGACGGACCGATAGAAGGAAATGGACTCGTTTGCGCTGAGTGGACAGTTGGCGAGAGGCTTCGGGTCCGGGGCTTGTTTAAGGTTATCGATAGACTTATTCTTTGTGTCTGCGTCGAGAGTGGCAGCCAGTGCACGACAGCCGCAGGCATCGCGGTGCCGATTGGCCTGGTCGAAGGCTAAGATATGCGGGCTTGCACATCCTCCCACGATGGCTGCGTCTAGCCTCGCCGGTCGCCATGGGGTGGGAGGACGGTTCTTGGCGGTGGCATTTCGTCATGGAAGACAGATGACGCGGCGTTGTCGCACCGCACCGGGGCGGCTGGTTGGTGCAACGGGCGACAGGAGCGTTGGGTTGTTGCGCTTGATAGCACGGGATTAATAATGGGAAACGGGAAACGGGAAACGGGAAACGGGGGAAATGGACATGGGCATGACATGACATAAGCACGGCAGGCCAGGCCAGGCCAGGGCAAAGCAATTGTCTCGCAAACACGGGACGGAGTTTTTGTATCGTGCCAGCGCGGGGGTCCGGTGAAGTTGCTGCCCCCGGCGTCCGTCACATGATGGTGGTGTTGGTGGTGGTGGTGGCTTAGAAGCGAATTTGGGGGACCTTGGAAGGATGGGGGGCTTCACCTTGGCCGGCCGGAGTGCAAGGCTGCAGATCACGGTGAGCGGGCTGTGAGATAGGCTCACTTTCCCCTGATTGCTTGGCCCTGCGGAACTAAGAGGCCAAGTGCCGGGTCCCACCTCCTTGGCAGCGCGCCGGATTGAGGCTGATGGGTGCTTGGCGCAAGTCGGTGTCGTCGTGATAACGTTTGCGCCGCTATCTCTTTCAGGACTCCTCCCGGGCCATGGGCCCCGTCGTGGATCCCCCGGCGCCGTGACACGCCTCCGTTGTGCGTATGTGTCTGTGTCTGTCTCTGCTCTGCATTGCAGCTCCTGCACATTGTCGTCAGCTGATTCGCTCCGGTGCAGCCACCGGCCAGCCCAGGGCGGCCATCATTTCGTCAAGCTGGCAGGCAAAAGGGGAAAAACAAGCCGTATGGGGGGCAAAAACCAGACGGACGGGGACGGGCATGACACTCATTCCCGTGCATGAGCGAGCCGGCCTTGTACAGAGTCCAATCCCTGCAGCACATGTGTGCCCAACGCTGACTCTCGTAGGACACACATGGTTCGAGTCGGCGGGCGCACTGGCCGCGCGGATGGGAATTTTTTTCCTTCCATCAGGAGAAAAAGAAACTGCATCCCTCCAAAAGCAAGAAATACGCAGGGAGCTACAGCCCTAGGATGGTCCCGACCCTTGGAGACACCAGCTGTGGTTTAATTGCCAGCCCGTACCCGTGCGGTTGGGTCGAGTTCCCAGAGCCGGCCGCGGGTAGAGGGATTGCCCCGAGCAGGCATCCCATGGCGAGGCACCCGTGCCATGGAGCGGCTCCCCGACTTGGCAACCTCCCAGGTGTGGGTTCGCACTCCGCACTGCGTGAAGCCTCCGGGTGCCGTCAGCGTGTGTCTGCGTGTGTCTGCTTCTGTATGCGTATGGCTTCATTTCCCCAAGGGGAACACCAGCCTGTGCCCCCCATGTCACCGCGACGCTTGGCCACGCGCGCTAAGGCCCGGGGGCTTTCCCCTTGGCGCCCTCTCGTGGTGGCGGCGGCTGCGAGATTGACTGGTGCCCGATCTCACCTTTTGCTTTTGGTGCAACATTAAATCTGAGATCCGTGCCAGAGCCAAAGGAAGAAAAACTCTTCCCTTCGTCTGGGTTTTGAGCCCAATCGCAGGGCCCCCCTACACCCTCGTGGGCCACGCCCTGCTCGCCCCCCTTGGTTTGAGGGAGGCTTCTTCTTTGTTTTCTATTTTTCCATCCCGACGGCGCGTTTGCGCTTGCCTAGTTCCTAGACAGTTTTACTGCCCAACCGGCCGGATATTAGATATCAGATGTCAGAAACGACGGGGGGGGCCAAGGACCGGGGGGTAGGAGGCTTTCGTTTAGTCAGTCGTCCGGCCAGACGATAGCAAAAAAACTAGCTTACACACTAGCTGTCGAAACACACACACACACACGCCCCCCCAAAGGGGCTTACACGAGCAGAAGACCGTAATGAACTGTGCAGGAAAAGACTTTTCTTCTTTTCTTTTTTTCCCTTCCCTCTTTTCCCCAAGGCCCACTTTCTGTAAGCTTCCCAGAGCCTCTGCTGAACCGGGGTGATCGCCGCCTCCGGGCCTCTTGGCGGAGTGCACAGCTTGCCGCCACTGCGTATTCGTCCGTGACAATGACATGCTATACAACACCAGGTACGACTCGCGAGCACAGTCCGCCATGAGCCATTGCGGGTCTTGGCCTGGGGGTGGGAATTTTTGTACGCCCATGGGGCGGAGCAAACGAAGTGCAGTTTTCCGAAACAGGGTCGGGGTGTTTTTTTTTCTTAGTCGACGACACGCCCACGCCCGGCCCTTGCTATCCTCAACGGGGTTTAAATATACAGGGGATGCCGCTATCTTTTGCGATTGAGTGACTCCCTTTCTCTCAGCAGAGGCCAAGCCGAAGATCAAGATCAAGATCAAGATCCGAGAAGAAGAAAAAAATTCCCCGTGTCCAAATATGGCGTCCCTGTTCACCCGTGCCTCAGTCGACCCTGAGCTCTGCGAGCGTTATGCTCAATTTGCTTCTCACATGGGAAGATGGCAGTTCAAGATCATCTACTGGTGCCTGTTCATCACGAACCTGTTTGTCCTATTCCTGGCTTCATGGACTTACACGAGGTAAGCAGACACTCTCTCATATCCTCCCCGTTCGTCTCATCACTAACACCGATCGAACCTCAGGGGACAAGCCACTCTCGAACGATTCAGCCAAAACTCTGCCAAGCGTTCAAAGCGCCTTCGACAATCCATCTTCCTCTGCCTGGGATGTGTCGCCGTGTCCACAACCATTGTCATCATGGAGGCCTACATTATTATGGCTCTCCAGTTCTGTGATGGCGAGGACCTCATCTCGCTCTACTGGTCGACCTGGACCATGGTCCAAGTCGGCTCTCTTATTGCTATGGTCGGAATTATTCTTGCTCTCCTTCATTCTCTGGGCAACCGCCAGCACCCGTAAGTAAATATAAGCCCATAGTCAAAACTTGCTTGACTAACAACCGTCATCAGCCCGTGGGCTCTTGCTCTCGGAACTCCCGTGCTTGTCATTGCCGGCTTCTTGCACCTTTTCCACGACTCCCTCAAGAGGAAGATCAGCAAGAAGGTCAAGCAGAAGAGGATGGACCTCGAGAAGGAGGCTGGTGGCCCTCCCATGAGCCAAGCGTATGTATCCCTGTCTCTCTCGCTTCACATTGAACTCACTTACTAACTCCACCAAAGCAACACTATCCAAGTAAACCCCGAGGATGATGAGTCCGACGACGAGTTCCAAGCAGAAGTTGTCGGGTTCACTATTGAAGGCGGTCCCATCATCCGCTTCACAGACTCTGTTCCCAACACCTTGCCCAACCACGCCAAGCTCCTTGGGTACAGCGAGGACAGCCGACCGCTGGTCATTTGCGCGCGAGACTCTATCCGGCTCATGATTGAGCCGCCTCGCCCTGCCACCATCATGTCCCGTCCCAGTGACAAGAAGGACATCAAGGGCAGTGATTGAGCGTCTCACTAGCAAGGCAACCTGGTTGCGCAAAGACGACCACCTTGTCAGGAGTCCCCCGACTCAAGGGACTTCAATAACGAGGACCCGGTCTGGATATATTCCAGCTTCGGTATGTGCTAAACGTGTTCCTCCTATCAGATACAAGACACTAACATCGCTAGAAATGACACTTTGATACACTCAAAGGCAACGTCATACCATCACCCCAGGTCTTCCTCACGACGAGAAACGTTTTTTTTTTTTGCGCCCCTAGGATACACGCCAGATCCAACTCTCCACTCATTCCCTTATTCATCACCCGATTGCGTACACGACTTCAAAGAATACCCTGTCATTTTCAGCACGCACGCCTTTCGCCTGACGATTCAACGATACCCACCCAAGACGACGACGTCGCTCTTGGTACTGGGGAGGTCCCGTCCACACTCACACACAACGTAACCACAAGCACGCCAGTCGCGTCACCCACCCGCTTCCCTTCGCATCATTACTCAAAAAAAATGGTGTAGAGGACGGCAACGTGTGCGACGCCAGCAGGCACGGATATCAGCACGTTTGCTGCTTGCCGTGCGCTGAGTAACGGCTTATTGTGCAGCGCCAGCACGGGACAGACTGCAGCACCCCTCATGGGTCGCAAAACTCATGAGCCCCCCAACGGGCCATGACGCGCCGCTCATGACGCTATCATACAGATTGACCACAGGCACGCATATTTTTACAGTGCATTATCATCTTGTTCTTTTTTTTTCTTTCTTGGATTTTTACTTTCTTACTTTTCACTTGTTCGCAGGCCTGTCGGCCTTGGTGATACCTCAATTACAGAGGTCACATCTCAGACCAACCAGCACCGGTTTATCATACAAAGTCTCCACCCTGATCTTATACCGAAGTAATATCTAGTCCTTATTGTCTAGTCATGTTTTTTTTCTAGAGTTCAGTTTTTTTTTTGGTAGTCCTTTGAAAAATAAAAGTTGTCGATTCTGTTATAAAAAAGGAAATGCTCCGACAAAAGACTTGTGTTTTGTTATCTGTGACTTCATGAAACATCAAAATCGAGCCCCCCAAGTGTTTGAAGATTGGGTTGACGGCTGGACCCCCCTGTTAGCACGTTTGAGAATGATCCCGGCCCAAGCTGCAGGGGATGAATTCGGCCGAACCCATTGTATGAGGCTTCGTCCGAGCGCAGTGTAAGCGAGTCTGAGCGTGTGCGGCTACAAGAGACGGAGAATAAAGGCGATGTTAGCAAAACGACGGCCAGTAACCCAGTTCAAACCGTAAAATTCGCCGAGTTGATTGAAACACTTTGACATGTTGACACGTTCTTCAGCCTTGTCCAAAAAGGCGACTCAACACGGACCTGTCGTGTGAGCAAGCGTCGTACAGTGATCGGCGCCATTACGTCCATCCCGTCCTCGCACCGTTTCAAACTGCGAGCCAGCCTGTTGCTACAGCGCCGTATTGAGCTAGCTCACAGCGGGGCTACCCACTATGACATGCCTTGCAGCAGCAGTGCTCAGAAGGGCAGGGCGCTGAGGCCCCTCCTCCTCCAAGCCTGCAAGCCTGCAAGGGAGCTCTGCCATTAGCGACCGTTCTCCCCACTCTCTACGTTTATCACGTCGTCATTCCCCTCACCTTGCCACACACCTCTTCCCCAACTAAGCTCGTGAGGGGCAGGTGAAAATTCTCAAGCAGCCAATCCCTCTACACGGCTTAGTAAAAAAAAGCGCTTTCTAAGCAGCGCAGACATCATTTCTAATCTCTCCAATCAGCGGGAGCCCTCTCTGCAAGGAATTCAACTCGACTTGACCAGAGCATCCGAAACTTTGCTCTACCCTATATTTTACTCGCGACGACCTTGGTTAAAACATTCCCTGCTTCCTGTCGTCCTTAATAGCTGCTTTGTCTGCCGTCATCTGGGCTGGAAAAAAAGGCGCCTTCTACGTCCGACACCGGAATCGCCTTGTTGCGGTACCTTCTTCTCCTCACTCCCATATTGCACAACCTCTCCTCACAACCGTCCTCATCCTCACCTACCGGCAGCTATGGGCTTGGGAAAGGTTAAACACGTAGTCCTGGTTCGTATAATTTGTAGATTTTTTTTTCATCCGCACGTCCCCAACTGACATGGGGTCTCAGGTCTTGTCAGGCAAGGGTGGAGTTGGCAAGTCGTCCGTCACGACGCAGCTCGCCCTCTCGCTTACTCTCGCTGGCCACTCAGTCGGGATCCTCGATGTCGACTTGACGGGCCCGTCGATGCCGCGCATGCTTTCCATCGAAGAATCCAAAGTCACGCAGGTACCCGGAGGCTGGGCGCCCGTCAAAGTGCACGACGCAGATGTCAGCCAGGGACTGGGCAGCCTCCATGCGATGAGTCTGGGGTTCCTGCTGCCCAAGCGGGGCGACGCCGTGGTATGGAGGGGGCCCAAAAAGACAGCCATGATCAGACAATTTCTCAAGGACGTGCTGTGGGATGAGACTGATTACTTGCTGATCGACACGCCTCCGGGAACTAGCGACGAGCACATCTCGCTTGCTGAGACGCTGCAGCGGGAGGCCAGACCTGGTCAGGTTGCGGGCGCAGTCGTAGTCACCACTCCCCAAGCCGTCGCAACGGCTGACGTCCGCAAAGAGCTCAACTTTTGCACCAAGACGAGCATCCGAGTGCTCGGCGTCGTGGAAAACATGAGCGGCTACGTTTGCCCGCACTGTTCTGAGTGCACCGACATCTTTGGGTCTGGGGGTGGCAAATCCATGGCCGAAGAATTCAATGTGCCATTCCTGGGAGCCGTGCCCATGGATGCCCAGTTTATCACGTTGATTGAGGAGGGTCAGCGACCAAGCTATCCGGCGGGGACAAAAATCAACGGCAAGGACATTTCCAGCGCCGAAACAGAAACAACGGTCAACGCTGCAGCCGATGGAGCCGGGGTCGAGAGCTTGGCGAGCAAATACCGTGGCTGCTCACTGTCCCATGTCTTTGAAGAGATTACGGCCAAGGTCATAGAAAATGTACAGACATGAAGCATGAATCGCCAGGTACTGGGATGGGCCAACGACAAGACGGATTCCATGTGTCATTCCCAAGAAGAGCGTCAGACAAAAACAAATGTGGGTGCTCCACATAACCGCTTCCGTCGCGGGCCGTCGCTCACAGGCTCGCCCACCTCACAATAAAGTTGTAGCTCCGGGAGAGCAGAGGAGCGCAGGGGGACGGGGACGATGGGGATGGGGGTTGGGGGGGGCACACCGACTGACTGGTGAGTGGCATGGTCAGGTTTTCTCCACCATTCTCGAATGGAAATGGCTGAGTTGTGTGTGGGTGTGATGGTGTGGTAAATTCGCTGGACCGGCAGTGGCGGTTCTGCGTCAGACGACTAAAACATGGCTTTATTACTCGTCGTATTCTCGGGTGCACGGCAATAAGGCAAAGACAATGGAGAGGGGGAAAAACCAAACCAAACCAAACCAAAAAAACCGAAACATGGAGAGAAAAAGGAAAGGGGCTGAAGACGGGAGGCCGCATGCCATGCAAGGGATCGCGATGTCTCCGACTGACTGACTGCTGCGTCACACGTCTGGCGTCGCACTCGCGCACTCAGGCATCGTCATAACACGGTAGTCCCCCACCACAGCTGGCTGGTACCAGGTACCAGCGCTGCAACGGGAAATCAAGCATTGGTTCCCCGGCCGCCGCTGGCCGCAAATTTCCTCAGAGAAGCCCGCCTCTCAGTGTGTCGGGTTCGTGATGTACGGTACGGCGATACTTTGGCGTGCGCCGCAGGGCCAGGGCCTATTCTTGTATCGGTACAGTCCCCAGCACGTTGCGCCGCCTGCGGATTTGCCCTAGATGCTCCAATAAAGTCGGCACCAAGATTCACAGATGACGAAATAAAACCAGGGCCAATGGTCCGGAATCCCTCATGGCTCATGGCCCAAGCCGAGACCTGCCCTACCCCACCAACCTTCCTCAGCCAGCGCCCCGCCGCCGTCGGTCAATGGCCACTTGCCAGTGCATATTTTTTTTCTCTTAGCGTGGGCTGCAGAAAAAAAAATGCACCTCCCCGTCTTAGGCAGGCACCTCAGCAGGGAATGGAAAGAAGCATCGCCCGGGGTCGAGGCCTCTCACTGGCCCCTGCCCTGGCGTCTGGGTACACGCTAGGCACGACTTGAGTACCGCTGAGTACCACAGGGTGCCACTGGGTGCATGTGCATGGCTGTTGTACCGAGTACAGCACGGATTCCACCCGCCCGTCGCACCTAACCTACCTTTGAATCGAAATTTACTTCGCGCACTCGTCCATCGCAGTCCCGGTACCTGACCTCCACTGCCACAACACAACCCCTCAAAAGCTCAAAAATTCTCTCACCGACTCTCCCAGTCAAACTTGCAACCTTCTTGCTCACCAAAGGAGCTTTCTCGTCTCTGCCCGCACTCGCCCCGTGAACCACGCCCGTGGAAGCCCATTTCTCGCATCCACGACCCCGCCAAAGCCCAGTGCTTCTCCATTCTCAGCGACTCATCGCTTGCAACCCGCCGCCCTCACGCGACCAGTCACCTCTACGCTTCTAAAGCACCTCCTAGGCTCGTATAATTCGATGAAGAATATACGTGTCTAACTTTCTCAACTGTCCACAAGACATCTCGACGGCCGTAGCGTTCGACCGTCGAACAACCCCGCCTCTGGTTCTTCTCCCAGGTCTTCTATGCGACCGACAGATCTCCTGCGATTCCTCTTCTCCCGACCTGCCAAGTATGTCTCGTCTGCCTGCCTCCTCGTCGTTCCTCATCACTCCTTTCGTCCCCTTCGTCACCTCTTCTCTTCTTCATCTTGCTAACGCGCAATGCGACCGACAGGCCCCGATAACACCCCTTTAAAGAAAGGCACATATCAAATTTCAGTCGTAAACGACAACAACCCACCATCCTCCTTCAGCCACCCTGAACCGATTCCGCAAACCGCAGTCTCGGCTCACCCTCTGCCGTCCACCATTTCGTCGCGAGCACGATTCTTTCGCAGCTTCCGCCTCCGACCCCCTTAACGTCCCCTCGAGAGACGTTAGCCGTTCCCGCATAGACCGTATTGCAGCTGGCTCCGCCAGCATTTGATCAAGACCCCAATTCTGTGGGCCTACTCTCTCAAACAGACGCCGCATAGTCTGTTTGAGCGGCAGCTAGTGCTCCGCGGACTCTGCCATTCGGGCAAAGACAAATCAACCAACCTCACCCTCGCCGTTGTGCTGTTCCACTGAGACTTTTCGACCGAACCAAAGCCAATCTTCCATGTCCTACTCCACAAGGATGATGTTCGCCAACGAAGTCCCCAGCAACTACACCTTCTCTCCGTCCTCGGCCACTCCTCATCTGACCATCAACCATGATGTGGCTGCCGATCTAGATTCCACTGGTGCCTTTGAAGGTATGTCTGAGACAGCCCCGAGCCGCTCACGTCATATATTTATATGCTGACCACCACCACCAATAGGACCTGAGAAGCTGCTCGAGGTTTGGTTCGCTCCAAGCGCCACTACCCTGCCTCCCACAGCGCCTGCCAATGGCCTCAAGGCCGTCTCGGCCGAGACCTGGGTCGGAATGCTTGACATGGTCAACTGCAAGATCCTTTCCGTCCTCGAGTCTGAGAACATGGATGCGTACCTCCTGTCCGAGTCCAGCATGTTTGTCTTCCCCCACAAGCTCATCTTGAAGACATGCGGAACCACGACTCTTTTGCTCGGACTTCAGCGTATGCTGCACATTGCCGCTGTCCATGCTGGCTTTCCTTTCCACAATGCCACCTCGGTCAACGACATTCGCGCTGCGGCCACCCCCTACCGTGTCTTCTACAGTCGCAAGAACTTCCTCTTCCCCGACAAGCAAAAGGGTCCCCACCGTAGCTGGAAGCAGGAGGTCAAGTACCTTGACGACATGTTTGACGGAGGTAGCGCTTACATGGTGGGTAAGATGAACGGGGATCACTGGTACTTGTACCTTACGTCCCCGAACCAACAGGCCCTGACCCCTCCCCGGACTCCTCAGTCCGAGGATGGTGGTGAGATTGGCCCCATCACCCGGATTCCCGTCGGAACAAGCTCATTTGGGACTGCCCCAAATGTCCAGCAGGACGAGACTCTTGAGATCTTGATGACGGACCTCGATCCCGAGAATGCGAAGCAGTTTTACTTGGAACACGCGAGTGCGGTCGCGAGTGACAAGCTGGCTGCTGAGGCTCGGGATGCCCGAAAGAAGGCTATTCACAGCCTCGGAGGGCTTGCTGACACACCGGACGAAGTGGACGTCTTCAGCAACGTGGCCGATTCCGATCTCGACGCCAACATGCTTGATTCGATCGAGGAGTTGACCACGGAGGGTCACGCTCTGGGTACCGTCGTTTCGGAGAGTTGCGGCCTCTCCAGCGTCTACCCCACGAGCGAGTACCCCGATGCCCGTGTCGATGCCTATCTCTTCAGCCCCTGCGGGTTCTCTGCCAACGGTGTCATCCCCTCACCCCAAGCGACTCAGACCGAGGGCACCCAGGCCAAGTCTGAGCACTACTTCACCGTGCATGTGACCCCAGAGCCCGAGTGCTCGTTTGCTTCTTTCGAAACCAACGTCCCCGGTGGTCAGAACAAACGCACTACGACTGAGATTATCGAGCATGTCGTCAACATCTTCCGCCCCGGTCGATTCAGCGTCACTCTGTTCCAGGACAAGGCCCAGTCGGCCAACCCCTATGGCATGGGCTCCGACGACACCAAGTCGTGGGCCTCCAACAGGCTTGTCGACCCCATTCGTGGCTACCGACGAATCGATCGCATTGTCCACGACTTTGAGGACTACGACCTCGTGTTTCGCTTCTATGAGCGAGAGGGATGGGCCGGCGGCAAGACTGCCCGAGTTGGTGAGCCCATGTAAGGGGATGACTTTTTTGGGCTCAGGCGGTTGGATTGCAGGTTGAAACCTGGAATTCCAACCATCACTTTCTTGTCTGACATTTTCTTGTTTTTGGTTTCCGAGTGTTGCACACTCTTTTGACCTGAGAAATCAGGATCATCATGAACAGTTTTGTTTGACGTGGGCAAGTTGGGCAGCGGCCGCCGCTGTTATGCCAGTCTTCGCGATGATGGTGTCTATGATTTATATAGTATTTGAGTTTTAAGAATTTGAAGTTCGCTCTTTTGATGTGCTATTTACATATCTTATTTTTGCTTCTGTGACGCAAGATCTATTGTGCAGTTGTACCTCGAAATCATGCAGTGTTTGTGATAATAATAGTAAAACAACGCAGCTATTGTGTTGAGCATTGCCCCACAGTCTCTAGTTTCCTAGGACTCACTGTGAAACCCAATCCGTATGCTAGTGCAGTATAATAGCCATGTCATATAATATTCGTATAAGACGGTTCGTCCTTTTCGGCCTGTCGCGTGCGACTGACCGTTGTGTCTACAGCACCCAATAAATGATGCTGGTGGCGGCGGCGGTGGTGGTCAAAGCGCTGCAAGTTCCAACTAGGCCCAGCAGGTACATGAGCTGCAGGCGATAACGATAAGAACGCACGTGACTGGAGACCGCCATCCCGGACTAAATTTTTTTTTCTGCCAGCTCTAGCAACAACCAAGCAAATCATCACCACCAAAGAAAAAAAACTTACGGCCGGTTCAACGCGCAAACACTCTGCCCACCATGCATCTGATGTACACCCTCGACGCCAATGGCAACCGCCTGTACACCCTCAAGAAGGTTGCCCACGGCCAGGTCACCAAGTCTGCGCACCCCGCCCGCTTCTCCCCTGACGACAAGTGGTCGCGCCAGCGAGTCACCCTCAAGCGCCGCTTCGGCCTGCTGCTGACCCAGCAGAGTGAGTCTTGAAACGCCTTCTTTCCGCCTCTGGGTTGTATGGATTGATTGCTAACCAATTGGTCTCAGAGGAGGAGGCCCTTTAAATCCGACGGCAAATAAACAAAAACGAATCCTAGATGGGGGTTAGCGCTTGGAAAAGCTCAACATACCACAACAACATGGACAAAAGACTTGAGAGAGAGGGAATTGAGGACGAGGGAGAAGTGGATTGGCGTTCTTAGGTCACATCACACAACACAACACAAGAGGCGTTTTCTTTTTGGCACGTGGATCAGAAATGTGAAGCAAAATATACTGGCAAATTCGGACGATTTTGAACACTTTTTTTAATCCCCCTATTTTCCCAACAGTGAAGAAATCTATACATGAATGGCCCTATTTCCCGTTTCCTTTTTATTCCTTTTTTGTTTTGTCTTTTTAACTGTTTCTTCTAGTGTTTTCTCTTGGAATTCACGTTGCGCCCTGCCCCGACGCGAATCTTGCCTCCCGACGAGTTGCGGTGGCCGGTCAGCAGGTCCGGCAGATAGTCCTGGTCCATGAGGTCCTTCTTGCGGGTGCGGCGCTGCTCGTCCTGGGCGCGCGTGTACTCCTTCTGGTCCTCGGCGAGGATGAGGTCGTTGCCCCAGTTGCCCTTGCCGGCGGCGTTGCGGGGGAGGCGGCCGTTGGCGGAGCCGTGGACGGGCTTGGGGACGCTGTAGACGTTGCCGCGCGTGTTGTACTGGAAGTTCTTCTTGAGGTGGACGCGGAAGTTGCCCTTGTCGTCGGTGGAGCAGCTGGTGCGGATGAGCGTGGGCTGGCCGCACGACGGGCAGAACTGCTTGTTCATGTCCTTGCAGATGGTGAAGCAGCCGTGGCACCGGAGCACCCAGCTCTTGAGCTGCGTGATGCGCGCGAGCGTCGGCGCCACCAGGTTGAGGTTCATGCGGAGCGCCACGTTCTGCATGGCGTAATCGGACGTGAGCACGGCGGCCTGGAGCACGCGCTGCGCCGGCTGCGAGGGCGTCGCCGAGGCCGGGTCCTTGTTCTGGTGCTTCTTGAGGTTCGAGGGCGTGATCCAGCCGCCGTCGTCGTCAGAGGCCTCGCCGTCCTCGTCGTCTTCCTCCTCCTCGACGACCTCGGCCTCGACCTTTACATCGGCTTCCCCTGTGGCTTCAGGTGTCGACTGGGCAGTTTCTGTTGCCTCGGCGGCTTCGGACTCGATTGACAGCTTTTGTACGCTCTCTTCAAGAGGCTGTTGCTCTCCTTGTGTAGCGGGCGTCTCCTCCGCAGACTTCTCCTCTGCAGGCTTCTCCTCTGCAGGCTTCTCCTCTGCAGGCTTCTCCTCTGCAGGCTTCTCCTCTGCAGGCTTCTCCTCTGCAGGCTTCTCCTCCGCAGGCTTGTCCTCTGTAGAATTCTCCTCGGCGGGCTTCTCCTCTGCTGGTTTCTCTTCTGTGGTGGCCTGGGTCTCTACTGATGGCTGCTCCTCGCCAGTCGCAGGCGCCGCAGCATCGTCGGTCTTGGCCGCCTCCTCGGCCTGCTCCCTCTGGGGTGGCTTTCCGTTCAATCCCTTCTGGCCGGGTGTGTTTCTCAACCTCCAGTCGCCGCCGTTGCGCTCGCACTCCAGCTCGTACCCCAGGGCCAGCACCTCGATATCGGGCCTGCTCAGGACGGCCAAGTCACCGGTCCTTCGCGCAAAGCCCTGGACAAACTTGATGCTCTCGGGCCTGGGGGATCGCAGGGTGATGAAGGGGAGCAGGGTGGTTTCCACTCGGGATCGCGTCGCGGCGTCACGGATTTCGGAGATGATGACGGGGAGGGTGAAGAGCTGCTCGGCCTTGGCGCGCAGGGCGTTTGCGGGGGGGTCGTTCTTGATCAGCGGACCGGTATCGAGGACGAGACTGTGGATCGGCTTGGGGGTCGCATCGGGCTGGGAGGAAGCCATGATGGGCGGGTTGTCCGATATGGACGGAGATTGGCTTGTAAAATAGGGTATATTTTATCCCAAGTCGAGGCGCTTTATTTTGCGACCGTTCAAAATGGTTTCGAAAATCGTTAATCGGTTTTGTGTGAGTGGATGTTTGACTCGATTGCGGATGTGGGGGTTAGGCGAACATTGCGAAATTCTGTGGTGTTGATCGCGGGGCAGATTTTTTTTGTGCGATAAGATAAGAAGGTGATAAGAATTGATAAGCAATATACACCAACTTTTAGATGCTTTTAGGCTATCAGGGTGATCTAACCTCGGGCCTTGAGTTCAGTTAAATTGAGTGTGAATTAAAAAAGCCGATGATTCTACTAATTTGAATTTGAAATTGAACCCCCCCCCCCCCTCTCTTTCCCCTTTACGGGTTCAATTATTAGCTTTGGGTATCCAAGAGCCTCAGCGCTGCGGTCAACTCAAATCGTCCCAAATCAACTCAAATCAACGCAATTCAAATCAAGAAAATAGCATATCAATTCAATTCAATCAATTCAAATTAGAGCCCTTCAATTCAAATCAGACTGCCCTCAATTCAAATACAAAAATCCTGTTTGAGATTTGAATTGACCGCGGCGCTGGAGAGCCTCATGTGCACTGCATTTTTAGCTTCTCTAAACCAAGTCCATGAATGATTCCATCTGAGGCTGACCACCACAACACTCAGCGGGGGCTTAGCTCAGCATGGCGGACCAACGCAAAGCTGCACTGCATTTTTAGCCTCTCGAGACCAAATCCACATCCGCGGATGCAATGACTGACAGGGATCCAATACTACTTCACATGCTCCGTCTCTTCTGCTCCGAGGGTCTCTTTTCACTGCGTTTTAGTCTCTTAGGACCAAGCCTGCAGATGTAGTGTAGGACAGGGGTTTCATGTTATCACAAATAGCCTTCTCTTCAGCGTGTATGTAGACTGGAAGGCTTATGCACTGCATTTTCCCGCTTCGAAAGATGCCCACTGCAATACGAAATAGAGATTAGAAGTCACCATCCAAAAACATCCAGGGTCAATCGTACTTGAGTTATATTTAGTTAAAAAAAAAAAAACAAGCAGGAGGCTCAACCAGTCGGAGCGAGCACCCAGGCCATCGAACTTGATATTTGGTCGTGTAGCCGGGTTCGTGAGTGCAATAGTAGCTAAATTCGATATGGAAATAAATATTCTACTCGCACAGTCCATACATTTTTGACTGTAGTAGTCCCATGACTTGACATGGGTGGTATACGGCACTAATTTGCCCAATGTCAATTTGTCAATAAACTTGCTTGAAGTATCTCGAAGTACAACCTACAACGCTTGGCCGGACCGGAATATTGTCAGAAAATATGCCAATTTCCTATCTGTATTAACAGCTCCAAGTAGGTTACGGGAAAATGGAAGTCCTCATACATACTTTTTTCAAGGTCTGAAAGGAACTCTCAGGTCAAGACTGCCTATTCTCCATCATACGATGTCAGTCTCAATTTCGTTGCCACATATTACCGCGTGTATCCGAGAATGGCCGCGATAAGTCCACCATAGACAAGATATTCCGTCTCATTTCGGGTGTCTGACAATTTGTTCAATGTATTTGTCAGTCAATGGCGTGGATGCGGGAGGTGGCCTTTGGTCTGCGTTGGAGATGCAACTTTTGTACTCCATAGATCAATACACTTCCATCACCACCCAATCTAGAATGAAGGGTATGTCTACGATATAGAGCTTTATTATTGCCCAGTATTTTAGTTTGCTACATCAACGGAGCCTTCAGGCAATATCCAAGCTTTGGAGGGTACTCATGCTTGCACCTAAGCATGGGCGAATGGTAACTGGGTGGTGCTTTTCCCCCTAGGAGGCCGCAACGAGTACCCTCGAGGTGAGCCACTTGGCCGGACACCGGGAAAGATCCAAAGGTCGTATCAGTCGCCAAATATCGATAAGACCCTGCGGCGGTCAGGCTTTGATTCAAATGCACTGCAATTTTTGCTTCTTGAGAGATAACCCTTCAGCACCACCTAGACATGATCTATGGACCAACATGCTGGCATTTTATGAGGGACGAGACGCGTTATTTTTGCCACGTATCTGCCTATCCCACGCCGAACTAATGTCAGCAGCAAAAAATGCACCTTGTGGGCACACTGAACCATTTCCATCGCAGGTTCAATTCCTTGCAGTAAACTCAAAATGGGCACGCCCTACATTGGTAGGACAGAATCGAACGATGTCCATATCGTAGCCTCAATGGACCCGTTCTGCACAAACAAAATCGCAGTTCAGGATTGTGACTGAATCGCTTCGGAACGACCGGGAATGTTGGGCTTGGCAGACTGTATCAAGCTTAGCCACTTATTGTACAGGAGGATGCACACTCAGCATTAGCGTTTCGTAATAATAGCCAATCCCTATCAAGAATTGTCTCAGCGCTTTTGCTCTGGACAAGCTAAAAATGCAGTGAAATGGGTGGGGGGGCCTCAGTCACAGCCTACCTATGGTACCTCTGTAAAAAAAGTAGTTTCAAAGAGGGCAGGATGCTTGAAGCCAAATCAGCATCAGTTTGAGACTGAGTTATCAGTTCCTGATTTAATCAAGTAACACTCATTCCTTACCCCTGTGGAATATGGGATCGTGTCTCTGGCTTGGCATCGAGGATTGGCGTGAGTCTTGGTGTAGATCTTTTTGCTTGGAAAAGTTACTTGATCCCTATATCTCTTGGCGGTTTCAATACTCAACTACATGTCTTGGTCAAAGTATGAGTGATTACGATTTTCATAAAATTTCCTAGGCGTTTTCAAATATCGACCAATATTGAAATTCGCGCATTTTACCATTGTATAACGATGGATGATTCATTCGCGAGTTGTGTAAAAAAAAACCTATAGGGTAGCCACGTTTTCTGCAAGACAGGCACCAAGTTGGACAAAAAAGGAGGCACGGTCCTATTATCCGGCGACGGCGAAAGCCGGGGCCAGAAAGCTTCTAGAAACAATTGAATTAATTGGAAACAGGGATGGTCCCATCAGTCCAAGTCGGTGTTTTGGGGCGATGATTTGCATGCCGCTAGTCAGAAAATGAAGGCACTAGGTCACCCCGGATAACATGTCATTCTAAGGGCGTGTAGGGCGTGTTTTAGATTGGCTACAAATTAGAGTTGTATCCATGATTAGAAACTGCTAGTAAACGAGTTTTTTTTCTCTCTTCGAGTATGCCTCGTGGCCTCCCTTTTTTGAATTAGATGGTTGTGATCCTGGCAAACTTGACACGTTCGAGGGCACGCGACCAATGCTTGGAAAAAACTTGTCATGCCCTGATGATGACAAGCGACGATCCGATAGAGGAACTGATAACGTGAAATGAGCAATAACTCTAAAAACAGAATCAAATACGGACAGCGGGCAATAGTGATTTTATTTTTTTGGGGGTTAACTTTTCGCTAGGTTTGGGTCAACCATAGGTAGTTGACGTGGCCTTGGGAAAAAGGTATCCTCTGCGAGATTGAAGTAAAACGCCCGACGA
Organism: Calonectria multiphialidica; assembly: GCA_020623665.1. NCBI lineage: Eukaryota > Fungi > Ascomycota > Sordariomycetes > Hypocreales > Nectriaceae > Calonectria > Calonectria multiphialidica. The sequence goes on along the minus strand of JAHVYC010000098.1, from coordinate 86,203 downwards.
AATTTTACGATTCACTCCAACATGAAACTGCAGTTCGGCGATAAGAAGGGCACTCTGTTATCAGTTATTCATTTGGGGTAAAGTTTGGGGTCGGCAAAAAAGTGCCGTAGTGCAAGTTTTTTAATTTTTTTTTCGGTATAGGATCGTACATGTGTATGCAGAGGATGATCTACGCTGCGCCCCCCGCATAGCTTAGTTGAAGAGAGGCCTGACCCGGGAATCCCGTAGGATGATGCTACTTTCTTATCGCATCCTCGACAAAGTCTATTAAGATCATGGGCCGTGTGTCGTGGTTTCAGCCAGGGCAGGTCCCAGTTCTCTCGGGGGAGTGATTCAAAAATTTCAATTTTTTTTTCTCTCCCATTCTTCCTCACATCATGAGGGGGGTGGCACGGATACGGTTGAGAGAGGATTGAGTTTTTCAACCCGCGGCTATAGCACGGCTGATATTTGGTCGTCTGTACGAGCGATGCCGGAAGCTGTCCCGAGCTTTTCTTGCAACTGGAAGCGCAAATCGGGCAGCATGGACGGTTTGTTCGAGGTGGATGCAAATACAACTCTGGTGGGTCCGTTTCGGAAGCTATAATAAAGATTTGCGAGGGGGGGGAACGGAGAGGGGAGGGGTGGTGATGGGATGTTGATGGGGAAAGCTCTCGTGGAGTCTTTCCAGTTGCGTCAAAACCGACGAAACGACGAAGCCAAAAAAGAAAGTAGCTGCGAGCGGGGCCGTCCGTTAATGAGCTGATCTGAAGCGGTCTCGACTCGGAGGAATATGGGGGATGGGGAGATGGGGATGCGGCGAGTCAAGGTTGGATGGACGGGAACGAGCAAGCAGCTCGTCTGCGCAAGGCGCGGGTGTAATTTAGAAGAGGGGGGAGAGCAGCTACTGCAGACGAAGCTGAATGCATTAATAATATGCAATAGCAAAACTCGCACCATGGAGGGAAGGGGAAGGACATGAATCACACAGCAGGGCAGCGAAGCAGGAGATGGATGGATGTCAGCGGGGAGCGTCCAATGGGCACAACTCCCCGATGATGAGACGGAGAGAGAGGTGTGAGTGAGGTCGGACCCTTGAGCCAATTTCAGCCAGGTTCGAAGCAGGCAAGCATTGATGAGAGCGAGGCCCAGAACGACAGAACCACAGAACTGCACAGGGGACACAGGGATACGGGCCAGTTGTGAAGGCTAAAGGCAGTTTATATGACTAAATGCAAGCACGGGGTCGTCAGCAGCGGAGACGCGGTGGAGAGGCCATGGGCGGCCGGACTGGGATGGGCCCCGGGCGGTGTTGCGGGCCGACTGAAACGGTGCAGCACGAGATTCGCTGGCGGCCAGTTTCCGGCTCATAATGAGAATTAGAAATTGAGATCGTATCAGAGATCGATATCTGGCATCTTGGGTTCGTGTGTGGTGGGAGATTGATGGGATGGATACTCTCCAGACTTGTGGTCTCTCTCTCCACAGAGAAAAAAAAAAAAAAAAAAAGCTTGGCGCCCGGTACGCCACACTCAGCATGATTGATAGGCACCACGTCGGCGCGTGGGCGAGCCAATGGGAGCCCGCGCGTTTGACTGCGCGCAATGAGTAAATGAGTAGTGCTAAACTCCTCCTCGACGCCATGCGCAGCAGATTGCACAGGAGATTAAACGAAAATCCTGAAAGTGGGATTGTGTGGTTTTTTTTTGTGGCCTCCTTCTCTCTAATTGACTTGACTGATTGTCTCAGCGCCCGACGTACCTGTATGTATGACGATGTGACGGGGCCGGCGCCGTTTCGCCTCTTGTCAGATGTGCGCGCGTCGTGCCACCTTGGTTGGTCGGCTGGACCGGTTGTGACAACGGTTGGGGCGAGAGACGTTGTGACCGGCAAGGACCGGAGGTCGGATGGACGGAGACGAGTTTGGGAGCAAGTGGTGTGCGAGTGAGCGAGTGCGTGCGTGCGTTGCAGGTGATGTGTGTGTTGGTTGCTTTTTTCTCTCGTTTGTGCGTCTGTGCGAATGACGGAGTTCATGTATGCCACTGTACAATGGGTGTCTCACATCGCTCTTCTACAATGCATTGTCTACGTAGTTATTACATACGCGCATGTACGTGCTATACTGAATACAGCAAAGATTGGTTGTCTGTCTGGGCTGGCTGAGCTGGCTGGGCCATCGATTCGCCTCCCGAGACGAGGCTAGGAACAAAAACACCGTCGGGCCTCGTCTTCTGTTGGCCAGTCCCAGTCTCCGGTAAATAGGCAGACGAGGGCGGGCCGTGGCGGCGCATGCTGGTCGCTGGCTGCATCATGGCAAGCACACAGCGGCATGGCTGGCATGGCGGCATGGGGTGGCAGCGCGTTGCAGACAAGCCATGTCCCTGATGCGACGTTGCGCGGCTGCTTTGGGACTGGCGCCGATGGGGTTGCCCGGTTTTCTAGAACCGGCAAACGCGTAGGTGGCTGCGGTTGGTGTGGAAAGGCTGACGAACCAAGGCGCATCAAATTAGCTTCCCTTGCACACCCTCTTCCTCCCCTCCTCACGGCTCCGGTGCAGGGCAAAAACCGCGCCCTAGGCCACGGCAGCATCGCCGGCGAGGAGGAGGAGGAGGGGAATGACGGGGGGGCAAGGGACGGCGCTACGGGAGCACGGGGCAGGACACAAATGGGAGGACCTCCCTAGACGAGTTAGGGCGGTGCGGGTGGCACGGGAAGAGTCGGGGTGGTGTTGTGATGCTGGGAGTGTAGATCGACAGGATTGGGAAATCGGAGGCCGAACCCGACGACGACGGGAGGCGATGAAATGATGAGATGATCCATGCGCGTGTGGCACTAGAGCCAAGTTGACCCAAAGAGCAAGAAATCATCGTACCACATGAGAGGCAGCAAGTGGAGGAGGAGGTGGCAATTGGTAACAGACAAGCCAAAAAAAAAAAAAAAGCTTGGGGGCGGTGGGGATCACAGAGCAAGGCAGAGAGACAAGAGGCTAAGAGGGGGGATGAGGGGAGACGGTGCGGAGAGAGAGGAGTCCAAGCAGCCAAATGACGATTCGATATTGTTACGAAAGCTGAAAGAGAGCCAAGACAAAATTGACGGTGGTGGGGAAGGACACAGAGCACAACGAGAGAGACATGGTAAGAGACATGGTAAGAGACATGGTAGGAGACATGGTAAGAGCTAGAGAACGAGGAAACGAGACAACAAGGCCCCATGTCGCATGCTTGAGAAGAGACTCTCCGGCGTGAGGGGTCTCAACGGAGCAAATGCCTGGCGGTGCGGAGAAGCGAGGAGCTAGTGCCAACCTTGATTTAACCAGAAGGAGGGCAAACGGGAGGCTAGGGAGTAAGAAATAACATAATGAAAAATACAATTAGAGGCGTCGTCGGCGCGTGTGTGTTGGTTGGGGTCGTGTTTTGGGGTCGTGTTCGGTCGACGGACAGACAGAGTTGTGCCTTTTGGGGACCCGTGCCGGGGATGGGATTGGGCAGTGGGAGGAGCGGCACTAGAGCACTAGAGCTTCTTGGTCGGCTTGGCTTCTGTTGTGCACCGCATCCGACCAGGGGGGGAGGAGCAGAGAGCAGACACACACAGGGCTTTTTTGGCTTTGGCTTCCGCAGGCCAAGACTCGTCCAGGGTTCGCCAACTCGGTATGGATGGGTACGGAGTAAGTGCGGTACGTACGGTATTGGAAGGGTGCTGCTGTATGGGTGTGGGTGGGCAGGGAACGTGAGAACCCCGGCATCCCTGCCACTCTATCGGCTCCATATTGGCGCCCTCCTTGGCCGCGCTCCTGGCAGACGACCTCATCTGATGAACGAGGGGGCCCATGACCTGGCCTGCTCTGGAGAGAAGGCTTGGGAGGAGGAGGGAGGGAAGCTTGGGCAGCCCCGCAACCGCTCCCACCCCTGGCTAGCGACCTTCTCGAAGACTTCCAAGCCCAGGGCTGACGAGATGATGTGCGTCAAGATGTCGTGTCGTGTTCCCTTCCTTATCTCCAGCGGGTGGTGTTGTCCTCATCCTACCGCACCACACACGCACCACACACACACACCCCAGCCGCCCTCCCGCGGCTTTCTTATCTCTGCTGCACACACTATCTCTCGCTGCTCACTCTCGGTGAAGCCGGGCAGAATTTTCCATTACCCGCAAGCGCGCCCGTTCATGCAACGTCGGTCTTCCGGCTTGGCGCGGGTCGTATGTTTCCTGTTTTGTGTCGCGCCCAGCACCGGCGCTCCGTCTGCCAAGCGCGAGGGCCGGCGCCGAGTGTCAACGACATGTCATGTGCCAGTCCAGCCCAGCCCGGTGGTGTCGGGTTGCCCTCTCTCCCTCTCCGCGTCTCTCTCCGCATTTTGTTGTCCGCCTCTCCGCAATCATGACAAACGAGAACAAAAAACCTGGGGCGCGCTTTCGTCTTTTCCAGCTCGAGCGCCTCAACCGGTCAGCATGTTGACGTAAAAGTTACCACACTGAGCCAACTCAATCTAAGACTCGGTCTGCGCTGCGGGGAGTATGGGGATTGTGTGTACGGGACGGGGGGCGTGTATGGGAGGGGGAGGATCCATTCATTACTCGTTTAGGGGCGACATGACATGAGCAAAACAGCCAGAGAGAGGGAAAAAAAAAAAAAAAAGAGGAGCCCGTTATTCATTGATTATTCGGATTTTGCCTCAAAGCGCCGATTCCCAGCAATGCTTGCTCGAGCCGTGCGCGGCCCCGTTCGAGGGTTTCGTTGACACATAGCAACAGGGCACGCCAGGGCGGGCCAGGGCCAGCAGCCAAGCAGAGGCCCGGGTGCGGCTCTGTCGTCGCAGTGCCGGGCCCGCATTAGGTAACCGCAATGGCCGATCCACACTGCCATCGCGACGCCTGGTCTTTGAACAGCGTCGGCTTTTCGGCACGGGGTCGAGTGCTGATCCGTCGTCGTCTCTTGCTTTGGATTGGATTGGGATTGGGTTGGATTTGATTTGCTTTGCACCCGCCTTCCCAATCGGACTCTGCTGCGGCTGCGGCTGCATCCATACTAGCCATGCTACGGTACATAGTTGGCTGAGCAGCTGGCTAGCTACGTAGCTAGCACCGTAGGTACAGTAGGTGCACCAGACTGCGGCAGCACCATGTTTGAGAGAGAGAGGTCGACCCTGGTATTTCCTGGAGTAAGAGAGCTAGCTAGCTGCTCGCATATCCACCCGATGCACACACACACGCACATACGGAGTACGTACGTGCTGATTGACGCTCTCCGTCTCTCTCTCTCTCGTGCTAGACTAGTTGGACCCCATCCCATCCCATCCCTCCCCCATGGCTAGAATCCCTCTAGAACAGGGTTTCTCCGTGCTGTACCCCTCCCTCTCGCGTCCCTCTATCGGGTCTCTCTCTCGGGCGCTTTCCCACACTTCCTCAAAGCGGCAACTCTGGCCATCGTTGGTGGATCTGTATGCCCTCGACCCACCTGCTGCACTCTACACCTAAACTTCGGCCTCACTCTCGGGTCGAAACCCTTTGGTCCTGTCCTCCTCCTCTTGCTTATTTATCTCGGCCGCCTCCCCCCCTTCCTCTGCCTCGACCCTCTCGTCATACAGAACATTTCTTCTTTATCCTCCTTCCTTCCTCCCCCTCCTCTCTCTCTTCATTCCACTTCCTCTTGGTATATATCAGACTATATCCAAGAGCGAACAGAAATTTACACTTTCACACTGGTCTGTGAAAAAGGAAAACATTATATATAGACTTCACACACACACACTCGCCAATACATTTCTACCCAAAGAGGGATCTGCAACCATGGATTCCATCTCTACCCCAGCAAACCACCCTCACACAGACAACAAGCACTCGGAGAAGGTCGACGACATGCCTACCCGTGGTGCCCTCTTCGACAACACGGCCGGTGAGATCTCCGACCTGGACGAGCGCACCCGCGCCGACCTCGAGAAGCAGAAGGCTGCCGAGGGTAACGCCCACTTCCACCGTCTCGGCTGGAAGCGACTGACCGTCGTCCTCATCGTCGAGGCCATCGCCCTCGGCTGTCTCAGTCTCCCCTCCGCCTTTGCCACCCTGGGCATGGTCGCCGGTGTCATCCTCACCGTCGGCCTCGGTTTCATCGCCATCTACACTTCTCACGTCGTCGGTCAGGTCAAGCTCAAGTTCCCCCACGTCTCCCACTATGCCGATGCTGGTCAGCTCATCTGGGGCAAGTTCGGCTACGAGCTGGTCGGTGTCATGTTCTCGCTGCAGCTCATCTTCCTCGTTGGTTCTCACTGCTTGACCGGTACCATTGCCTTCCTCAACCTGTCTGACAATGCCATCTGCTCCCTCGTCTTCGGTGTCATCTCCGCCATCATCCTGCTCATCATTGCCCTGCCCCCCTCCTTCGCCGAGGTCGCCATCCTGGGATACATTGACTTCGTCTCCATCATCGTCGCCGTCTTCATCACCATCGTTGCCACCGGTGTCCAGGCCCACGACTCCCCCGCCGGTCTCGCTGGCGTCAACTGGTCCGCCTGGCCCAAGGACGACCTGAGCTTCACCGAGGCCTTCATCGCCATCACCAACATCGTCTTCGCCTACTCCTTCGCCGTCTGCCAGTTCTCCTTCATGGACGAGATGCACACCCCCCAGGACTACGTCAAGTCCATCTGGGCCCTGGGTCTCATTGAGATTGCCATCTACACCATCACCGGTGCCACCATCTACGCCTTCGTCGGCCAGGACGTCAAGTCCCCCGCCCTCCTCTCTGCCGGCCACACCGTCTCCAAGATCGCCTTCGGTATCGCCCTCCCCGTCATCTTCATCTCGGGCTCCATCAACGGCACCGTCGTCGGTCGCTACATCCACGGCCGCTACTACAAGGACTCTGTCATCCGCTACATCAACACCAAGATGGGCTGGATCACCTGGATCGTCCTCATCACCATCATCACCATTGTCGCTTGGGTCATTGCCGAGGCCATTCCCTTCTTCAGCGATCTTCTCTCCATCTCTTCCTCTCTCTTCATCTCCGGCTTCACCTTCTACTTCCCCGCCCTCTTCTGGTTCATGCTCATCAAGGAGGGTCCCTGGTACTCCAAGCAGAACCTTCCCCTCGCCCTCCTCAACGGTCTCTGCTTCATCATTGGAATGGTCGTCCTTGTCGGCGGCACCTACGCCAGTATCGATGATATTGTAAGTTCTACCTCAAAACCAATCATCTGCCATCTTTCAGCCGCTAACAGATCAAAAGGTCACTCAGTTCCGCGATGGCACTGTCCGTGGCGCTTTCACTTGCGACCCCATTGCTTAAGAGCAACATTATACCCAAACAAAAAATTAGTAGCATTAAGGGGTCGCTTTTCTAAATACGTAATTAGCCAGTTTATTTTCTTTAAACACCCTGTCCATAAAGATTCCCAAATACATATTCTGTTTCTGTATGAACCATCGGACCGCGCCGACCTGTGAGATTCCAAAAAAACGTACCACGTATAGTGTCGCCCGTGCCCTTCTAGCGCGTCTATGACTCGAGCCAATGCAACCCCGAGCAAATCCCGACACTACTACGATGAAGAGCCGGTGGAGCAATTTACGGAGCGCGGTTCGAGCTCCTTGGCATTGTTCTAATTAGCGCTGGAGAGAATTTTTTTTTTCTTGCTTCATGACCCGTGTTGGAAACAGAGTGCGGCTCGACGCACTGATCTCCAGGGTCCCACGCTGGGCCTATGCGGCCATGCATTGATCCTCATGCATCGTGTGACCAGAACGCTGGAAAAGTTACATTGGGGAGCTTTGACATGGGCAAGACGAAACCAAAAAAAAATACCCTCTTGCTTGTTTTTTGCCTGACAAGTCGCTTCGATGTGGAACCTGCTGTGGATCGTGGGTCAAACCACTCGCCCTCGTGCATGGCTGCGAACTACTGCTCCGTACGGAGAGGAGCATGCTCCACTCGGGAAAAAAAAGCTTCCTCGGATACGTGTCCAACCAGGTTCGAGATGATGACCGGATTGGACCAAAAAGAAAAAAAACAGAACCACGGACGTTTCCAAGACGTCAGAGGGGTTTCTTGCAGATCCGGACCTTGTCGCAACTCTGATTGATGATGGCTTATCAACATATGACGGTCAAGTTTGACATATGACCGCTGCGTCTGAATTGAGTTGGAACCTAAAAAGTTTAAGGAACAACATCGTGGTGATTATCAGATCGAATCATAGCCATATTGGGCGGGGATATTTGTCAAGGTTGAAGCCATCTTCGTTCGTTTATGGTATGGAGTGTTAGCGTAGGGGGAGATAGATAGTCTTTGGGGGATTTTGGGTTTTGTGGAGAGATAGAGTGAGTTGTATGGAAACGGGGGGCGTTCAACTGCGCGAACCTAGTGCTGACGTGCGTACTATTCGAAGTGTGTATTGGCTCACCGCACCATGGAAGGTAAAAGAGCCTTCGTTAAACTGCTGCCTAAAAATGTGCAAATAGGCTTTTCAACATGTGTCGAGGGGGGGGGGCCAATACCGTCTTCGAACCGATTGCTAATCGACAAAAGCTTAACATAGTGTTGGCCGACACCGTCATCGTTTGTAAAGCAAAATATTCTGAAAATATAGTTTCTCTGAACCAAGCCATGGAAACCATGGGTTATGTCAACTACCGGTAAAAACCAGTAAGGAGATATGGGAACGGATTGAGGCACCCGTGTTATTTCTAGTCAGTATCGAAGTTTGAGCAAAAACGTCTTTATCAAAGAGAACTCGTTACTACTTGGGGAAAAAATATAGTATAGGATCTCTATTGGCGGAGCCCATGGTTGGATATTATGTCGACTGTGCCAATGTTTGAATAAACACAAATACAACGAGATCGCATTGTGTTGCTATATGATAAATGTCTGCTGCGAAATAGAAAAGCATCGTATCGAGTTGGCCGATACAATAGTACTTGATCAAAAGCTGCGAAATTTGGCTTCAAAGTGCTTCAATTCGGCATATCATTTCCGGTGAATAAGCCGAGGTGTAACCCGTCGTTGCTTGGAGCGCCCACCGCAACCCGACTATGTCAACCAACCACTCCAGCGGGAGAGCCACTAACATGACAGCGCAGATAACTATTCTACAGGGGCCGTCCCTTATCGGAGTTGCCTGATTGCTCGAACCGCTGCCTCTATTTCCGTTTGCGGCTGGACGGGAAACGATTTCGGCAGCGGGCCAGATAGCGATTGCGTCGGCAAAGTGGGGCCGAGGGCGATGATGTGCTTTGCGGCTGCAATGACGCCTGGCCCAATTCCGGTTCGGAGAAAACAAAAGCAACTTTCCTGTTCTCCCTCCGTTCCGTCGAGGCGCGACGATCCGTTGCACTGACCGTTGTGCGCGTGTGGCGTAGCGACAAACCGTTTGAGACAACAACTTTTTTGCGAGTTCCCCAAATTTGACGCGGAGAAAAAGGGGAAAGAAAAATAAAAGATGACGGTACAGCGCGGCAACCCGGAGAATGTCACTGAGACATCGCGGCTGCTGCCCGGAACAGACTCTGGCGGCGACGCGCGGGCTGCCTACGGCTCCGCGATCCCTGACTGTGAAAGCCCAGAGCTGCCAGAGCCTCCCGTAGCCGATTCCAAGCCCTACAGCAACGCTTACATCGCCCGCGTCGTCGGCGCTCTGCTCATTGGTAAGTTTTCTCCGCCCGAATGGCGGGGTTTTGCGGGGAAGAGAGTGAAGCTTAAAAAAGGACCGATACAGGTGTCTTCACGTCCAGCATCGACGTCTCGCTGGTGCTGGCCACGCACCCCGTGATTGCGTCCGAGTTTGGCGACCTGGAGGATTCGAGTTGGCTGTTTATCAGTTTTAGCCTGGCGGGAGCGGCCACGCAGTCTTTGGTAATTTTGTCTTTGGCGCTTCTTTGAATGCGATTGAAAAAAAGAAAAGGGAAATCTAATTCGGGTTGCAGTATGGAAAACTCAGCGATATATACGGGCGGAAACCCGTCTTGATGTTTAGCTATGGTCTGTTTGCTGTTGGATGGTAGGTTTCCCAACATGTCGGATTGGACTTTTCTAACTCTTGAACAGTGCCTTGGTGTAAGTCTGAGCTACACCTATAGAAAGTTGGACATGTAATTAACAAAGCCAAGCGGTGTTGGCCAAACCATGTGGCAGGTAATTTTGGGCAGACTCATCTCTGGATCCGGAGGCGCCGGCATGATGACGCTCGCCTCGGTCATCATAACTGGTATGTGAAACGAGGATATCTCGAGACGTTGCACTGACTCCCAGCGTAGACCTTGCTCCACTGAGAGAAGTGGCGTCCTGGCAGAGCTATATGAACGTCATTGCTACTGTTGGACGAAGTATCGGTGGCCCGTTGGGTGGCTTTTTGGCTGACACCATTGGATGGAGATGGTGAGTTGGCTATTCCGAATCTTTTGTTCTTTTTTAGGGATCAGCTAAAGGCTCACATGAACTCAGGTCCTTCTTGGGACAAGCTCCCGTGTTTGTTGCTGCCATGTTCCTGTGTGGAGTCATGCTCCCCAGCAGCATGTCCGCCGGCCAGGACCAAGATGAGATCGACCTGAGGAGCAGCCTGGCCAGAATCGACGGATTTGGCGCCTTTTTCCTCGGCAGCGGTCTTCTGGCGCTGATGATGCCGATAGAGATTGGCGGTCAAAAGGTTCCCTGGACCCATCCCTTGATCTTCTCGCTTTTGGGGGCTGGCGTTGTGCTTCTCGTCCTCTTTGTGATCACAGAGGCCCGCTGGGCCAAGGAGCCAATCTTCCCGCTCCGCCTCTTCCGTCGACGCAACGTCATCATGTCGTTCTTCATCATGGCCGCGCAGAATGGAGCACAGATTGGAGTGGGTTTTTTTCCTAACCCTAGACGGCTTGAAATACTGCTAACATGGCATCCTAGATGATGTACTCGGTGCCCTTGTATTTCCAGGTTACTCAGCGCGCATCAAGCACCGTCGCTGGTGCCCATCTTTTCCCTGCTGTTCTTGGCAACACTGCCGGAGGAATTATTTCCGGAATCATTATCAAAAGGTATTTATGCCGTTGGGTTGGTATCGGGGATCTAGGTTAATCGGAAACAGAACCGGCAAATACAAGGGCCTCATCGTCGCTTCCGGCATTTTTTCGATTCTTAGCTATGGCTTGATGATCCTGCGATGGCAAGGACATACTGGATGGGGCGAGTCGCTCTATATCATTCCCGGGTGAGATATTTCCAATATCCAAGTTGAAAAACACAGTGTTAATCTCGTTCCTGACAGAGGTTTTGGTACTGGAATCGCCCAGAGCGCCGTATTCATTGCGCTTCAAGCGGCTATTGATCCCAAGGACAAGGCAGTGGCCACATCAGGGCTCTTTCTCACGATCCCCATCGGAGTTATCGTCGGACTTGCTGCTTCGAGTGCGGTAATGCAAGCTGGCTTGAGACAAACTGTTCAGGTCGAGTTGGCGAAGCTCGGAATGGAATCGTCATTGATCAAACAGGTCAGTATCCTTGGCTTCCACAATACTACACTGGAGTTCCTTAACACTCTTAAAGGTAATCAAGAAAGCCACCGAGAGTGTGACTTTCATCGACGAGGCGCCGAAAAAGGTGGCCGAGGTTCTCGTCGAGGCTTACATCAAGGGAATCGAATACAGCCATGGTGAGTTTGCTTCAAGCCCTCGATTTCCCACACGCTAACTTGAACAGCCATGTCGATTCTATTTTCGTCGCTGGCATTGCTTACTGCAATTATGCTTCGAGAGCGCAGCCTGTAATCTTGTGAACATCCTTTCAGAGATAGATTCGCAGAAGAAAAAGGATAGACTTGGGTCATATCAACTATGTCGTAGATTTATTAACGTTAAAGGAAATATTGGGTGTCTCCCGAGGAAATTAGTGTACATAATATCTGATCGTAACAAAAGAGGTATCTTGAGTGAAGGAAAAACAGTCGATAATCATCCATTTTTACATCAGGGCTCCGCCCCTGTGCTGTATTTGGAAATTTGTTTCACGGAGTCGGGCTGCTTGCAAACATAAATTTCCTTACCGCGGCTCCTGTAAGCCACCTTCTTTTTGCACAAGTTGCAATAGTGTTCGATGTCAAACGACCAATTTCCTATGTACGGGGCCGCAGCTCCGCAGACCGTGGTGAAGAGCAGAAGCACTGCTTGGATGCTGTGGTGACTGTTAGCATCCCGGATAACTATTTTGCTGCATGATCTTACTGTGTTCTGTTGGAGGGCTTCTTCTTGACCTCTGTCATGGACTGTTTGTGGCAAAAGGGACAGTCGATTTGGTCGGGCTCGTCTCCAAGTAGATGCAAGGGCGTGACCGTGTTCAAGGTGCGCTCCGATATCGACATCATATCCGTCTTGTTCACATCTGGCACCACGGCCTCCGGCAGACTGTTGAGATCGACACGGGATGTCGACCCCGTGGCGACTTCTGGTAGCGTGCTAAGATTGTTTCGCGATGCTGATGCGGTAGCGACCTCCGGTAGTGTGCTGTGGCTGGTCTCCGGCAACGAGCTGGGGACAGTCTCTGGGAATGACTCTGGGACCACCTCGGGCAGGTCCATCCAGCTGGCTCTTCCGGCGCCGGATCGAGAAGACAGTTCGTTGAATGTTGTTTGCTGTTCGGCCTCATCGGGCACGGGCTTCTTGAAGTCGGGCGGGTACTTCTCGTCGGTGGATTCGGTCGTTGTCGCCATGGTATCTGATGGGGTGTAAGGTGGAGGAGAAATCGTGGAGATGATCAAATCCCCTGTCATCTCAGCCTCGGATGTCATGGGCGAAACGGTGAATGCAGCCGACCGTTCGGAACTGTACGAGGGATTGGAGTCCTGCATCCTAGATGGAGTCGTGTTAGTTGAACTCTTGGCGACTGAATATCACGCAAACTTACTTGGCTATTTGGGAAGTTGAAATGTAAGTTGGGAGATAAGTGGAAGCCAAGAGTAGCATGAACCGTGGTCGAAATATAAACATAGAGGACGGCGGCTTTCTTAAACCAGATTCGTATTCAGCCTTTTCTGAACCCTGGGATCTGGACCGCCGTTTGTCATAGCCCGGCAGTGGAGACCCTGCCACGGCAGCGAAACCCCATTACGAGGCCCGTCATTTAGGTGTGTTGCAAAGTATGAGGCACTGGCCTCGTCAGTGCGACTGATTTCTGTTGGCTTGGCTGGGGGGATGACCAAGCCTCGAAGCCACACCCCTGTCCCGCTCCCTGGCCTAGTGTGCAAATCTTTGCTCGGCGCTCCAGATTGGTAATGGGTCGAGCGCCTATCTGCTAATATTCATCATTCAAAATGCAACGGGGAGCCACAGCAGATATGTAAACCTGCTTTCGAGCCCAAACTCCTGACACCGGGGCCGAACCTTCCGGAATTCCGCCACTGCGGTATCGTTTCTTGGGGCTGTGAAGATTATTTTAAGCATATTATCTGGCGACCTTTTGCTGTTTTCACTCGAAGGCCTGCTGTCGTCTACGATTAGTGTCGAGGCCCTACCGTTTTGGGCGCTAGCAGCCCTACCAGGATCAAAACCGAAACCGAAGGCGAGACCGGGACCGATAGAATTTCCCCACTATTCCAAGTTGAGCACTGTTGAGGACTTGAGTTTGAGGGGGATCAGCCCTGTGAGGGCAAAGGCATAAACTGTAGTCCCTTAGGCTGTGTCCACTTGATCAATCAGAACGGCGACATTGGACGAAACTCGACTTGGAGGGCGAGTTGATGCGATACCGACATGCAACCTGTCTGTGCACAGCATGGTTGTTCGTCTTAATTTAGTCGCATTTGGCCGATTGACTGGGCTGTGAAAGGCTGTAGACAACACATGCGTTTGTTTTGGATCTAGAACTTTGCCAAAATAGACTTGCTTTGATATCTGTCTTAGACCCTTGAATACGAAAGACTTGGATATAAAGTCAGGTCTCTGCCATGAATATTCGTTCTCGGCATCAGACACAGACACACAGACATCGCTTCTAATCTACAAGAATCCTTCCATCTTCTTCTTTTACCTTCAAACAAATCCAAAACTCGTCCGAAAAACCAAACCTCCAAGATGAATCTGCAGTCGCTCAAGAAGTTCGAGCCCTACTTCGCTCCCCGATTCAAGTTCCCAGTCCACCTGGCTGAGCTCGTGCTCGCCATCGTGGTCGTTGCGCTCTCCGCAGCTCGAATGACAATGAAGGGAACTACACGAGGACGAGGATCAACCATGGGCCTGGGAATGGTGCGTTGCAATCCTCCCGTTTTCAATATAATTCCGACCACTAACAACAACAGGGTGTGAAATCTATCGTCATCATCTTGTACCAAGTCCTCACTGAGCACGTCCCCAGCCTAAGGCGCTGGGCAAGCCTCAAGGCTTTTGCTATTCTCAACTGCCTGGAGTTTGTATTCTGGGGATCTGTTGCTTTCCTCGTGCTGCGAGGAAACATCAAACAATGCGAGGGTACCAGCTGCGCACTGGGATGGGTTGTTGTTGCCCTGGCCATGATTCTGAAGTGAGTATCAAATGGTCCTTGGCCTCTTTGGGAATAATTCACTAACGCTGGCTCTAATTTTAGCTTCCTTGCACAGTATGTCGCAATCATCAGCGTTTTGGACTACCTTCACTTCCGCAAGACCCAGGCTCGCAGGGGAGACAAGGTGGCGTCACCGGTTGACCAGGAGTCCCTGTCCAACATCCCCAACAGCCACTCCTAAGCCGGGACGGGATGCACTACTTATGAAAGGGGAGGGAGGATAACGGAAAACCCTGGGGTCTTTTTGTCTTTTATTTTATTTTCCTTTGTATCGGCAATGATAGAATTCAATGGTTAGCGAGAGTGTCAGAAGAGTCATGAGTGTATTTCCACTGCAACCTGCAATCTAGATATCCGGATCAAATCGTTGGGACGAGGAGTATTCTTATTCTTTAGAAAATTGAAATTCAACATTTGAATAAAAAGTTCATATTTCCAGTGCAAGGGTTTGAAGCAATTTAAAACAAATACAGCGACGCCGCTAAAAAAAAATCCGCAACGCAACGTGTCGTGGCTGAGTACCGGATGTGTGGACCTTGGCATTCACTTGTATAATAATCTGTGGGATCCCGTCCACCTACCATTGATCGATTAAATATTTCACAGTGCTATTTATTTTCTTTTTATAAAAAAGTTCAGTATATGGCTTGGGAATTCTCTTTATTCTTCTATATCGCTCAATGCTCGGTCATCATCAAAGGCCATTCCATCGCCGCCGCCCAACTTGGGTCTAATACGGTCATGATATTGGTAACAATGCTTCTACCCCATCCTCTCAAATACCAATTATTCCTCCCCGTTTCATGCAAAGCAACGCAGTAGTGGGAAATGACAAGGAGGGCAATCGGATGGTTTCGTCGGACCAGATCCATAAACTCCTCCGACAACGATATCACGAAGCTCAATGCAACTCGCAGAGCTGGCGATCCAGTGGCGGCCATTGCGAACCCGGCCCATTGGAGCACGCCTTCTATTGCTTGTCGGCATATGGCCGCCTCACTAGGGTGGATGGTATCGGGAATGTCCAGATGTTGGAGGTGGTCCATGATTGCCGACACAAACGGGTCATGCCCGCTACCGCCTTCTTGGAAAAACATTCCTCCCAACGTACCCTGATGAAGCATATACGTGTACGAGTCGAGAATCTTGCTCATTCCCCGAGTGAGCTGAAATACGTCTAACAAGTCTTCGAGTTTGGGCTCCTCATTCACTTTGCCATAATCTGAAAAGGCGGCGAATGCGTTAATAGTAAGTAGAGACGATGCCAAAAAGACTTCGTGGCACGTGTCTTCCTTGACTTGAGAGAGAGCGGTTCGAAGGCCGGCGATGGCCTTGTTTTGGTGCAGTGAGGCACATATGGAGTAGTGGCTGTATCGATCCGGCTGCAGGTGGCTTTGGTGGTGAGCTGCGACGGCCAGGACCTGATGTAGAAGGAATATGTGGGACAGTGCTAGTTTGGGCACTTCAGTCTGCCACACTTGGTGAAGTTCGGAAGCTCGAGGTAGGGTTGCATAGGTACATGATGTGTAGTGGTGCATGAGTTCCAGGTCGGTGAGCCACGACCCTTGCTCGACGGACTTGGAGCTGGTGATGAATTTGTCAAAGTAGGGGAATTGGTCTGAAGTCAGGGTTGGAGAAGAGGTGATCCAGCCCGCGATACCCGGCGAGTTGGCGGCTACCACGGGCATCAAGCCTCCGCCGGTTAGGTGCTGAGAGTGATCTAGCGGTAATGATGCAGGGCTTCCTGCAGCCTGAGAATTCCATTGTGTTAGCGAACTTCATGGGCGGTTTGCGCACTTCATTGGTCGGTCCATACGTTCTGAGAGCCGATGTCCATTGGCGACGTTGAGTCGCTGGAGGTCACTGACACGCTCCTTGCGGCCTGCTTTCTACCGGGGGGCTTCTCCTCAGCGAACTCGCACTTCACCCCATGTCTGGAGCATGCGGAACACGGCTGGTTTTCGTCACACTGGCAGCGCTTGTTAGCGAGGGACAGGCCGTGGGGGACGCGCAAGCTAGTACCTTGACACGTCGCTGTTTACACCTAAGACAGCCCCGTCTCGACTTCTTGTATCCCAACCTCGGCGGCATGACGGCGTCGGCGACAGGCCCAGATACAGTACGGCCGGTATGTATATGGCACACAGGCTGGTGAGTGACTGCAGTCTGTAGGTAAACCGAGACCGAATGCGGTGGGAGATGTGGGTGAGTGACGGGGTGGGGATGCTGTGCGGGGGGAGGGAAGACAGATAACCAGTGCTCAAGCGCGGGCGCGTCTACAGGTGAGCAGTCTTTTTGTCGTGGGCCAACGGGGGGACGTCGAATTGTTACGCACGAGATGGTGGCTCTCTTCGTGTTGATTAAGGCCCAGGCGGAAACAGTGCACCGCAAGTGGTGAGGGCGGCGACGAATCATATACGCTTCCGAACGCGAGAGCACCGCCTTGACTCGCCCTGGCTTAGACGACGCGCAAACTCAAACAGGGCCGGCCCACAATTGGCAGTCTGGGGACTGTTTGAGCCGTCCAAGCGGATCTTGGGCCGTTGGGATGTAGGGCGCTTTATTAATCTTGGTAGGGCGTTCGGTACCTCCGGCTTGCGGGCCTCGTCATGGACGCAGGCCCCCCCTGGCGGCACTGCTAAATATTGCATCAAAACGCGGACCGATAGGCGTCTCCCTCCATGTTGAAACGAATGAGCTAGCGCGATGCGACAGAGGAATATACATAGATCACTGCAAACCCCCCCCGGTGCAATCACCTTTAAGCATAAACGAGACCCAGCAACGAGGCTTAGGAGGAGATGACGGGGGGAGCAATGGGCAGCGGACTGTTGTTCCGCGAGCAAACGTCATTTTCGCACCCATTTGGATGGTCATTGCGAAGCTTCCCGGGCTAAGCCTCGACTCCAGTTCGATCGATGATGCCAAGTTTAGTTGCCGAATCCGTAGTTCGCTGCAACGCTCCCCGAGGCAGTGCTTCATCAAGAGTATTTGTGTCGGGGTCTCGGGCATCGCAACTTTGCGAAAACCACCACCTTTATGAGGCAATTGACTTGTGTTTACTATTAATAATTTTTTGCTGGGCCTTTTTCGGACTCCGTCAAAAAGCCTCCATACTGGCGATCAGCGACGAACAGCGCCCGGATATATCGCTCAGCCATGCGGGTAAACCCGTCGTAGGGATAATCGCCGACTGTCCCCGTTTGGGAGGGGAGACACATGGCTTATCTAATCTACCCGTATCTGATGAGAGACTGATGCGATCAATTGACTGTGTTCATTTTCTCCAAGGCCCATAACGTATCGTTTCGTTCGGAATTCGACCTGCCTCCTCCCTCACCTTGCTGGTCGGGGTCATTGCTTCTCAATATCCGACACCCGCCTGCGATTGCGTATTTCGAGCCAATCGACGAATAAAAATACCCCGACGAACTGGAACCATGTCTACGGGTTCATCCTGTTGGGTTTCACTTCTCGTCAGCCACGCGCGGCAAATAACGGATATACCGGGATTTTAGATGACAACTACTGGCCCATGTCCCCTTTCCAATCCGAAACATCCATTTCGTCTGATGAGCGTCTGCGTCTGACTCCAGGGCGAGTCTTGAGTGTTTGTGGTCTAAGGTTTCGAATCATCGGCTCTCAACCCATACCACAATAAATCAACACAGCCATCCATCCCTCTCAATCTCACCAACCTGCGAGAATGTGCACTTCCAGAACCATACACAGCGCTGACGTCAATGGCGGACGTCAAAAGAAAGTACACCCAAAGTTCGGATAGCCGGCACTTCAAGGAACCAATTGAGCCTCTTCAAACGTGCACCACGCGCCATATTCTAGGCATCCGATCTTGCAAGCGAGGAGACCTAGTCTTTGTTTGTCCATTCACCGGGTTCTCCCGCCCTCCCAAGGGGACAAGAAGCAACTTGAATGGGCGAACGCTGCACGGAATGGCGGGGGTCAGGTTCAGCTTTCCCCGCCAACTTCACTGGAACAGCCTAGTCACGAAGCCACCGTACAACTGCCGCAACGGCTCAAAAGTCGGCACCTCCTAGCGTGTCCGTCGATGTTGATGTTGAACTCGTTGATCGCATTCAAGGTTCTCCAGCAGACATGGCAATCCAAAGAATTCCTAGGATGCAAGAGATATAGCAGAAGATTTTTTGCCTTGATCGTGCGATTTTAACTTGATCGCTTCCTTGGCCATATTTACTCCACGCAAGCCACCATCGCCTCTCGCTTCTGGAGGCGCTAAGGTGTGCCAGTTCGTCGAGTAGTGCGACGGCACTTTCCCTGATCATTTCGAGCCTCTAGCGGACTCCGCAGTCCTTTATCAGCTAGCCGACCCTCTTGCGAAGAACGATTCCTCATTTCTCCCGAAAATACCTCAGAAACGCCGGAATCAATCTGCGACTGCGATATTACGTCTGCGCCTGTCATTATTGATTTTCTACCATGACTTATAAGCCTGAGATTCCCGAGGGTCTCCGTGAAGAACTGGAGAAGGACAAGCGCGATGTAGCGGATCTGTGGAAGCAAGCGCTGAAAAACTACAAGGGCATTGTTGGTTTCGACCTGGAACGGAAATTCGACAATGTCCAGGCCATGGTTGAGCAAGGAACCAAGGAAATGAACAATTTCCATAAATTCCGTCACAATGAAAAGAAAGTCGACAAATTACGGAGCCTCTTCTCTGCGAACCTGGATTATCTGGAGCAGGGCGCTCAGCAGCTCCTGTCTGCTGCGACCCCCAGTTTCCCTCCTGCAGCTGCTATTGGAACTGCCATCACTTACATGCTTACCGTAGGACGCCCGATGCTATTTGCGCTCGTCGAGCTAACTGGTCGCAGGCCTGTCGACAGGTTTCCGCCGACTATGATGTTGTTGTCGTGTTTTTTGAGGACATGAATAGCTTCCTCCAACGTATCGTGATATTGGAGACCAGACTTCCAAAGTACAAAGCCTATGAAAACTGTTTGATGGATGTGTTTACATCGTTTTTGGCCATGTGCGGCTTCGCACACAAGTACATTGAGCTCGGCCGATTCAGTAAGGAGCCCTTGGCCACACAGGTCACTAAAACTTCAAAGATGTCGTATTTCTAAGAATCTGTCAGAAAAATGGGTCAAAAACCTTTTACTCGGCGAGGACTCTGATCTTGGTGGCGCCAGAAAGGACATGGATGTGAAATTAGCCCGTCTTCAGAGTGCCACCGAGTTTGCCATTCTCAGCAACACCGAGGAGCTGCAAGCGATGAGCAAAGAACTGCATGACAACCAACAGTCCCACAAAGCGATGTTAGAAGCACAGATGGAGGTCATGGGATCTATCAAAGACACGACCGAAAATATCCGCAACGATATGGCCAAGTTACTCAAAGCTTTTGATGACCAGAAAAAGGACCGCAGCAGGGAACAAAAATCCAGAACTTCAGTCGCAGAGCAAAGCAAGCCGCCATCCGCAAAACGAATCCGGAATACACTTCCCGAAGTAGAAGGTGAAGATCACGAATATCATATTTTGAAAGAAACTTTGATTCGCGACACCTGTACGTGGGTGTTTGAGGAGCCAGCGTGGAATGAGTGGTTGGGTCAAGGAGCTGACGTTCAACGTCTTCTTGCTGTCACGGGAGATCCTGGATTTGGGAAGAGCCACATTGCAGCAACCATATATGAGCGGTTATTAGAGGAAGTCGCGCAGGACTCTTCGCAGCAGACGTGCGTGTCTCACTTCTATTTTCGAGAGCAAAGTGAATCGTTGTCCTCCATACTTTATGCCATTGTCACCGTCGTCAATCAGGTGGCGGAGCAGAGTTCATTAATCTGCGAGATGATCAACACGGAATATCTCAAGGACGAGATCGATGTCGATGTCTGGGTATGGAAGGAAGTCTTCCAAAAGTTACTAGCTCCTGTGTTCAAAAAGGATTCCAAGAATCATCTTTACATCATGTTTGACGGTGTGGATGAGCTCGATTCTCTATCATCTCTAACAGAGCTCCTTGGGTTCATCAAGGAAGAGGAACTAAGAATCTCCATTGTGCTGACCACAAGGCCGGCATTAGTCTCGAAAATTTCAGAGGTCATGCCAACAATCTGCATTGAAGCAAATAAAGAAAAACAGTTCCAGGATCTCAAGGCACTTGTATGGAACCGACTGAATACACTTGATTGCTTGCGAAATTTTGGCAGATACGTCCAACAGCGAATCGCGGACAAGGTTGAGGACATATCACCAAGTGCGTCTCAGATTCTATTCTTTTATACCCCGCCTACATCTGGAAGCTAATAATTAGCAGATTTACTTCATGCCGAGCATTTACTCGTCCAATTTAATTCTCTCGGGCGTGAGGGTGCAGTTTTGCAGAGGCTAGACCAGCCCCTACCACTAGACCTGCATGAAATTTACGAGATTCTGCTCAAGGAGTGCAATAAACGTACCTTGCAAAACTATCAACAGATTGTCAAAAAGTTGTTGCACTGGACTGCTTTCTCTTTCCGCCCCCTCATACTGAACGAGGTGGTTTCCTTGCTAACATACCTGGTTAATGACGCGAGTTTCGATATCGACGATGTACCAGAACCCTTTGCAAAGTTCATTCGAGTTGGTGACCCAGGTTCGGACGCTGAGGCACGTGCAAGGATCATCTCGCAAGGTGGATGGGATACCAGCGTACACCAACTTGAGAAGTTTCAAGATCCTCTAAACCCGAAATCCATTTACAATGACGGGGAATTGCCAGTCAAATTCCTGGAGCGGTCTATGCGGTCATTCTTCCGAGAGAATCCAAAGGTTGACAACGGCCTTCGATGGCGTACGTCGGAAGCCCACCGGCAAATATTCTTGGACTGTGCCGAGTTTGCACGCCTGACGCTCCAGAATCAAATCAAAGTTGACGGCAGGCTCAGAAGATATGCCACACAGTATATTTTCCACCACTGGCGGCTGATAAACCATGAAGAGCATTCTCCTGAAGAACAGGCCGAGGTCATGGAAGCATTCGCCACAATTCTATCGAACAAAACGAATTATGCAGTCATGGCCGAATGGCAGGTAATCGATTACAAAGCGACATTCACTGATGAGACGTTTGAGAAAGTCTCCCAGTGGGCAAAGTTGCTGGAAACAGGCCTCAGCGAAAAGCTCAGCCCATTAGTGGTCGAGGGCTGCGCTGGACTCGCAGAGAATCCTAGGAAATGCCTGGCTCAATTGGCGCGAGGACATCTCAGGAACCTTTACCGCGCCGCAGACCTCAAGGCCTCTATTATCTCGTTCAAGGCATTTCGGCAAACCTTAGCATTGGTAAGTTAGCTACTTCATAGCTGAGTATCTAGTTATTAATTGTTGTTTTCCAGAGCAATCTAGAAAGCATTTTAGCGTCACGGGCTTCGAAAAACTTCAAATCGGCCTTTGGCGAGCATGATGGCAAGGAACCCCTCAGTGACAGCCAAGCGGTACTTGGCCTCGAGCGCGTTTTTGAAGACATCCAAATGGATGCACCAGCTTACAGAGCAGTCGCGTCGTTGCTCCTAAACTTCAAACATAAACACCCTGCTGCCAAAACTTGCAAAAAGGCGATTGAGCTATCAAGCCCACCCCTAGCCAAAGTCAAGAGTCTCGAGTTGATGGCACGGATCCAGCTCAGAAAAGGAGAGGCAGAAAAGGCGAATAAATCAGCGACAGAATGCCTGGAGCACTTGGAGGATGCAAGCGTACCAACCCCCCTCCGGCGTTCGGTTTGGGTGACCAAAGCAAGATCCGAAACAGAACTGGAAAATTACACCGAGGCGGCCAAGTCATACCGGCGGGCCAAGGAAGTCGATTCGGCGAACTTGACCGTCGGCAATGTCTTGGAGGAAGAGCTGGAGATATTCCTGAGCGAAGAGGACATGAAGCCATACATGGACACTCTGAAGAGCTGGAGCCCGCTGGAGCGTTTGACTTGGATGGCATGGAAGTATGAGGAGCTCGGCGCAGACAGACATGACGATCTCCGAAATGCAACCGTTGCAACAGGGGAGACACAGTTTGTGATCCAGATGTACGAGGAGGCCATCCGGTATCTCGACAATGTCAACGCTGCCGCGCCGATACGCTGCGAGTTGGCCCTTCTCTATCTCCAAGTCTGCCAAGATTTCGAGCAGACCCGCAAGGTTTTGGACGAGGTGCTGGACAGCGGCTCAACAGGTTGGCCGTACGCAGTGACAGAGGAATATCCAGATTCTACTCTGGAGCGAGCCGTGAATTTTCAGGCGAATGTTCTTTACACTCTTTTCTGTCAATCATCCGACCCGACCGTCAAGGGTGAGCTTCTGAATGCCGTCAAGGGCCTCCTCGCAAGGCCTCTTGCTCTTGACGTCCCGCCGCCGGCAGACACGTACATGTTTCGACGCCGTCTCATCATGGCCCGGATGTATCTCAAGATGGGGCCTGCAGCCGAGTTCCAATCCACTCTTCAGGCCATCATCGACGCATGCCTCGAGGCCCTCAGCGATGCAGTTGGTTGGAACGACGGGTATAATCTCGTCTTCTTGGGGACCGCATTGACGATTCTTGGTGAAGTGGTCAATGGAGAAAAGCTGAACCGAATGGCACGGATTCTCATGTCGGCCCAATTCAGCCGTCTGGACCCTTCTGCCAAGCAAGACGACGGCGATGACGAAAATAACTCTGACTCAGGCAGCGATGACGAGGACTGGGGTAAAAGCGATTGTTCGTGTTCCGACTGCGGCGGCAGTGGCGAGGGCGACAGCAGCTCGAACGACGAGGATGACACACCGCCAACAAACGAAGGAGATCTTGGGAAACCATACTATGTAGAACAAGGCTGCGATGGAGCGTGTGATCCCGGTATCTGGTTCAGCTGGTGGGGCGGCCGGACAGCCTACCAGTGTCTGATTTGCGGCGAAGGCTTTCTGTGTGAAGCGTGTTACGGGAACCGACAAGCCGACGATAAGGGGGAGAAGCCGCTGGGTGGAAGGCAATATTGCGGCAGGGGCCACAAGCATCTGAAGCTGCCAATCGAAGGATGGCAGGGAGTAAAGGATGGAATGCTGATGCTTGAAGGAGAGGAACCAGTTGAATTCAAGGAGGTTTTGAGGCAGATTCGGGATGAGCTGTGCAAAGAGGCCTGGGAAGCATTCTGGAAAGATTAGCGAGATCATTATGATGGATTTCTTCAGTTGGAGGATTGCAAGTCCTGCATGAATACAGAGTTTCTATCCCTTTTAAGCAGCAAAGGTCAGATTGGTGGCACAAGGTTTTCAATTCAGTCTACCTGAGGTTGCCTAGGAAAGAATTAGAACAACCACGAGACACATAATAGGCCGACCAGAGTTCCAGTCTCATATCCTGCACCGGGCAGGTACTTTCAGCTTTTCCGCCTCACTATCACGGGCAGTTCGATGTACACTCCTCGCAAATCTGCCCCCCTGGATAAGTGACAACATTCCTACAACCACAGTTGCAAATACAGAGTGGTTGAGCGAGCGCGACGGGCTTGGTGTTACCACCCTTCTGGTTGCGTGGAGTCTGCATTTTTTCTTTCTTTTTGAATCGTTGAAGAGTTGAATTTCAAATGGTGCTGTTTTTTTTAACCGTGTTAGGAACGTGGAGGAGTTGTGGTCTGGAGTGTTGAAGAGAGGTTGACGAAGACTGTGGGATGGCTGAGCTTAAGCGGGAAACGGACTTGCCTTATACACCTGGGATCCAAACAACAGCAGTGATTCAGCGCATCTAAATAACCATGTTTTCTTTGCCTTTCCTTTTTTTTTCTTCAGCTCACATGGCCAACTTTCGCATGACGCAGCGGAGGGGAGTCGATTAGAGAAAGAGTTGCTGGAGGACAAAGTTTGGGAGCGGTTTCGGGGGGCTAAGGCCCCTACGTGTTGTATTGTCCATGTGAGCCATGGAACAACAAAAGACCGATGAATCAACGCCTCTCGATGATCTGTTGTCTGTGCCCTTCTAGGCCGTTCCATGGCTGTCACTCACGATGTGTCCATGCGTTGTTGGGAAACCACGTCAGCGCATAGTTTTGCGGGTTAATCCTGCGTTGAATAGTGTCTATGTCGTCTAGTTTGTCGGCTCTAATGCTCTCTAAAATGCTAAGTTACAATAACAAGAAGAAGAAAAAAACAGAAATCTATCATCTATGCGTGAATCATCGCTATGCAATCGCTGCAAACCGTTTATCCGTGTCTAACGTCTATACCCAACCAAGCTTGAACAGCTTGTATCCACTCTCGTCGCCGCGCCCAACTCGGTTCCGCTTCTCCAGCTTCTCGCTGTGGAGAATCGAGAGCAAGCGCCCGTCCTTGCCCCTGGGGCGATCCTGCGTCGCAAACGCCGCCTCCACGGTGTCGCTGATCCCCTCGAACCGACCATTCTGTCGCACGGTGGCAACCAACCAGAACACTCCGTCCGGCGCAAGGAGAAGGGTGGCGCAATCGCGCAGCCAATTGGCGTGTTCGGGACCATAGATTACGTCTGTCGCAATCAGCATGTCTGCCGGGACGTCCAGCGGCGAGTTGAGGACTGGCGCGGACCAGTCGAGGAGGCTGGCTTGCACTGATACATGGTCCTTGGTGGAGAAGTTGGCCTCGATGTTGGAGCGCAAGTTGTCCAGGACCGCAGGGTGGTAGTCAGTCGCAACAACAGTTGGCTTTGTAACCCCCAGGTGCGGCAACATGTCTCCGAGTACCAGGCTGACGAGTCCTGTTCCAGCTCCCAGCTCAATAATGTGGGGTGAGTCGCCAAGGCTTGCTTTTGTGAGGCCGAATCTGGAAGGGGTCGTGCACATGAGGTCGGAGAAGACGATGGATGCTCCCCAGCTCTGCAGACCAACGTCGTCGCAGTCCTTGGAGTCCTTGCCGGCAAGCCCGTCGTTGAGCTGCACTTTGACGGGGATCTTTTCCTGGTCCGAGTCCGGCACGGAGAGCTCAAAGGAAAAGTCTCTCAGATAGTCGCCGAGTTCCTTGTCCATCTGGTCCTCCTCTTCATACGTCGGAGACACAAAGGACTCGAGCACCCACGACGCCTGGTCGAGGGCACGGTCTAGAGCATCCCCGGCGCTCAGGCACGGCAGGCCGTCGGCGCGCGCAATGAAGCCCGTCAACCAGCGCTCTACGAAGCTGCGCTCGAAGCCGTCGGCGCGGAGTACGTCCAGGCTGTGTTCTACTTTGTCGGCCTCATCGTCGTCCTCTATGCCCGAGGTGTAACCGGAATCCACGAGGGGCGTCAGGGTGCCATCGGAGAGGTGCTTGTTCTCCGGGCTCAGCTTAAGGGCGACAGAAGCGGGCAGCGGGCAGTAAAGGGCCGACAAGCCCTGGAGCACGGAAAACAGCTGCTCCTCGGTGAACTTGTGCAGGGCCGCGAGGGCGGGCAGCCTGCTCGACGGCGGCATCAGAGACTCCACAGGATCCATTATTTGGCAAAATTTCCGCAGGTGTTACTATTCACGGAATGGAATCGAGCGAGAGACCTCTTCACCGTCTGCCTTTGAGTCAAAAGAAAATTTTCTCACGATGCCGGTGCCCGTCGCCACGTGGGAGGGTTTTACGGAGTTTGATACGCCAAGTGGGTTTCCCTTATCTCGATCTGGCCTAGACCCAGCACTGTAATCATGCCCCTGTGGAACTGCTTGGGGTTAGGGGAGCGGAAGGCCAGGGGCAAAAAGCCTGATACTGGGCCAGCCGGGTCCAAAAAGGCAAACGTGGTGGGCTAACAGACGGTGTAGCCCGCGTGTGTGCATGCGACTCCGTACCCGGTATGCGGAACCGTCGTGGTGGCGGCGGCGTCACCGCGTTAGAGGAGAAAAAAAAACCGTGCGGAGAAATCAAGCATGAACAGGACACGGGTTCCGCTCCAGGGCTCGCACAGCGGGTTACAGTGGGTAGCCCCTAGCCCCCCGCCCCCGTAGTCGCAGCTGTTGAACCGCGAATCTTTTGGGGTCGATTGCCATTTCAGGCACAACCGTTGCACGCTGGACCTACCACAGTCCGTCTCGGGAACAAGGTTAGATGAGATGAAGATGAGATCTGATTACAAACGGCGTGAGCCAGTAGGACAGATGCCCAAGAAAGCCAAAGCAGGCATGAACGTCAACCCGCGCATTTCACTGAGATTAACCAACATCAATCGAGAAATAAAAGTGAAAATTTTGACTTCCATTTTGCATTGTTCATTAAATTAATGTGCATGTAACTGTACTGTCCAAGCCTATCCTTATTCCACCTCTATTCGTCCCTTGCTCCCAACGCCTTCGCTCCACAAAAGTAAGCAGGTCTACTACACAAACAAACAAAGCACAAGAAATTCATCGCTTGCAACGCCGCAGTATTAACAGGGGAGGGCCAAAATCATCACCCGACGACCGATTTACCAGGTAATGGACACGGCCTTGCGCTCCCACTGCGGGTTCTCGTCGTTGAGCAGGTTCTGGTACATCCAGCGGCCGACATCCTCGCGGGAGATGACGTAGCCGACCTCCTTCTTCTCGATGCCGTTCTCGAGGTCCTCGACGCCGACACGGACCTTGCGCTTGGGCTTGGCTCCATCGACCAGGAAGCTGGGGCGGACGGCGATCCAGCGCTCAGAGCTCTCCACCAGGCGCTTCTCCATGACCTCCTTGTCGGCGTGGGGCACGGCGAGGCCGTAGCTGTAAAAGGGAACAAAAGCGAGGGGCACGTCGCGGGCGTGCTTCGAGATGCCGGTGGTGCTGATGACGGCAATGAGAGGGCTGCCCTGCGCGCCCTGGGCCCGCAGACCCTGGAGGGCCTCGATGACCGAGGCGATGCCCTTCTTGCAAACGTCGGGGTCGTCGACGGTGAACTTCTTGGGGTCGAAAAGGCCGCCGATGGTGAAGCTGATCTTGTCCACGAGGCGGGTGGGATCAAAAGGGTTGATCAGACAGGCGGCAACCGCATCGGCATCGTGGGCGTTGCCCTGCATAATGTGCAGATTGGCCGGCTTCTCGGGGAAAATGTTGTCAAGCTTGGCGGGGTTGCGGCAGAGGGCAATGCAAATGTGACCATCGGCAATGGCGTTCTTTAGCGACGAGAGGCCGCAGCCACCAGAGGCGCCAAGAAAGGCGATGGTCTGGGTGTTGGTGTTGCTGCTGGCATACATGTTGATGTTGGCGATGTGTATATAAGTGGGGTTGATAGTGTCAAGGGTAAAGAGGTTAATGGGATGAATTGATTGTAGTTGTTGGGGATGTTGGAGATGTTGTTGTTGTGGTTGTATTGTTGGCGATGATACTGATTTTCTAAATCTCAATTACTTCAGAGGATAGATATGTATTTATCATTGTCTGCTGCATGCTGCATGCTCTATTTCGCTCTTCATGAATCCTCTCGCTCGCTATTGAGCTTCGCGACTGTGAATCTACTGCACGCGGCAGCGGGAGCGAACCGAGGTACCGGACGCCTGATAGTGTTCTCACACAAATTATGCTGAATCACTAACGCCTCGTTAGTATTAGAGCATGGGTTCTCTCGCGGCCCCACCTCGCGCCTTCGGCCTTCGCGGGACTGTGAGCGACGAGCGCCACGCGAAACCTCAGCGAATGCGAAGAAGCGGCTGTGCAAGCCACTAAAAATAGAAACGCAAGCCACTTCTCTCTCCTCTCCAGGCCACCACTCTATGCTTGCATTTTGCAGCTTCAGTTTGCATCATTTACGCATTTTCGCGGCGATTCTGCAATTGTCTCATACCGTCCTTTTTTTTCCCCACATGTTTTTGTGTATGGCAAGATACAGGCTCGAATTTGCCCGTGTCACGTGCCTAATGTCCTGCTGAGCCACCCTAGAGCATTGAAAAGAGACGCCATGATCCTTTGATAAATGGGCTTTTAAGCTGTGAAAAGCTGTGTTGAAATTCACGACCGAAGTTTGCTGGGGCTGGATAAAACGGTGGTTTTTATGAGGGTGTGTTTAGTGGAAGGGATTATTTAACATGAATCATGCTGAATTTATATTCACCAGCTTGGCTCAATCCATTCCAGCGAAGACATGCCATATCTGTTATGACCCCACCGTCTAAGACCAGGCAGTTCTAAAAACGCTGCCCCTACAGATGGAAGAAATCATCATCTTTCCTACCTACAAATCAGACCACACCTTGTTCATTGTATTTGACTAGCCTGGCTGAGATAACCAACACCCACCCCACAACCCCGGCTACAATTTTAACCTTGCAAATCAATCAGAAAGCATATGGTCAATTGATTCATGATGTGTTTATTAGTTGTGTTGTCGAGAATTACCCAGCTGCCGGCCTGAGGCCCAGCCACAGCCGGAGACCACGGCCGCTCTAACCGACCTACCTCAGCTTTTGGGCCATCACCGTGTTGTGCATGTGTCTCTTCCAGCCAAAGAAATAGGTAACTTTAGAGATATGTAATAACAGTTTACGATTTTAATAGCATATAGAAGGAATTTGAGGTTAATGTCACGGAGGAGTTTAAAGCGCGCCAGAGGGATGAGGTATAAGCAAGGCTGCGGATGAACTTTTACTTGCCAATTTTAAGTTAGATTGGGCCTTTATGAGGTTAGCTTAATGGTATTATGGACAGTAATTTTACTTTTTTTAACTTGATGTCTTTTGTAATTATGATGGCCTTCCACTGATTACAACTCAAACTTGTTAATCATATAAAATGCATATTGCATTTCCCAGATATGTATGGCTCAAGTCACATGATGGAATTGCTTGGAAGTCCATTTTTAAGTTAACGACATGCTTTGTGTGCGGAGCTACCGAGGGGAATAGCAAAATAATTTATTTAGCCTCCACTTTTCTTTGCTATCATTAAAAGGGTTGCATGATATAACAGTTAGTCCCCAGCCCATCGTAACTCACGAGTCACTACCATAGGAAATTTTGCGATGGACTAACGACTTTTCTTTTTAGGAAAATGAGATGGTTTGGTGAGCCTGCTGATTCCCCGTTTTGCTCAAGTTGAAAATGGACAAGATCGGCCAAGATATAGTCATACCCAATACAACTCCACATGGATTGGGGTTGGAAGTAGTCAGCCGATATACCGTGAATAGAAAGTATTTTAATCGGCTAGGGTATCCTGGCAGAGGTGCTTTTATGCCCGGTTCTGGCGGTTTTCAATCGCAACCAAAAGCACTGGCAGATCTGCCATTGTGATCAGGCTGAGCTCACGTTGGCTCTGGACTAATAAGCGCCCTTGGCAGCCGCCACCCTTGGCCACCCCCGCTTTGAGCTATTTTTAAAAAAGCTTTATGAAACCTGTCATCTGTTGCTCATCAGAAAGCTGTTGATTTCATAACTCTTGGAAAATACTCACATTTATCTTCAACAGGTACTATTGTCATTATCCTCCGTTAACAGAATGGCCAGCGTCAAAGAATCCGATTCTCAGCTATCACATGACTCAGGACTTCTGCAACAGTTAGGCACCGAGCTAAACTGTGGCGTCGATGCAGGCCTAGACACCCCTGGCATCGAAGACCTTTGCGAGGCCATCAGAGCCATCAGAGCACTTTTGCAAGATATTCCAGCGGACCATCCGGAGCGAATAGATATTCTCAGTCGTCTTGGCGCGTACCTGAAGGAGAAATACATCGAGGATGGTCTGGAAGATGACATCAAAGAAGCCATGGAAATTATGCGCGAGGTCATGAGCGCCACGCCATTAACCCACCCCGATCGAATCAACCGTCTCGATACCCAGGCGGCCATTCTGGAACGAAATTTCCAGAAAACGAAATCAATGGATGAGATTAATGAAGCTATCCGGCTTGGGAGAGAAGCTTTGGATGCAACACAACTCGATGACCCAAAAAGAGCAGCGCGGCTCGGTTGTCTTGCCGATTACATTTCTTGCGTTGATGATGAGGGAGAATCTATCCGACTATTTCAGGAAGCAGCGGATGCAAAAACACCACGAAGCGATCCAATTCGTATATACTATTTAGAGCGACTGGATGCCCTTCTGATTGGTAAATATCTGCTTTCAAGGACGCTGAAAGATCTTGAAGAATGCATTCGAGTGAAGAGAGACATCGTGGGAGCAATGGCGCAAAGTAATCGATATCGAGCAAAAAGTCTAAACGACCTTTGCGAGTACCTTTTCGACCACTACCAGATCACAGAAGTCGTCGACGATCTAGAAGAAGCCATTGAAAGTGGACAAGAGTCAATACAACTGGAATCGAAAGCTAGTCGTCTTTGGCCAACCTATGCCGAGACTTTTGCGTTGTCTCTCGGTGCTAGATATACAAGACTTGGAAACGTTGACGACCTTTTGTCAGCTATTTCGCTTTTCAAAGAAGTTCTAAAAGCAACACCAATGACGAGCCACCGAGTCCCAAGGTATCAACACCATCTTGGAATTTCTTATCAAATGAAATTCTCAAGATTTGGCGATTTGTCCGATATTGACGATGCAATCAGATATGCACGAAATGCCATCGATATTTGTTCAAATAGAGATCCTCACAGAGGAAGATATTTGGCAACTCTTGCAAGTTATCTTGCGAGAAAGTGTTCGAGGTATGGTGGGCTTTCTGATCTAGAAGAAGCCGTTCAGATCGCAAAGGAGGCTGTGAATATAACGCCAAAAGACAACCCAGATCATTATGACATCCTAGATACCCTCAGTTATCTTCTCATGAGAAGACACGAAATGACCGGGGCGATTGAAGATTTAGACGAAGCTATCAGAATTGGCCGAGATGCCGTGAATGCGGCACAAAAAGGTCACTCGTACCGTACAAGCCGGCTGGAGACCCTTGCGGAGTGTCTTCGGGCTAGATATTCTAGAAGAAATGCGGTGGCAGATTTGGAAGAAGCCATTCATTTAGGACAGGAGGCCCTTGAAGCGACTCCAAAAGATCACCCAAGGTGGCAGATACTATCTGAAAGTGTTGCAAACACTATTACAATGAAACATACCGGCACTGAAAGAAAGGTTCACCTCGACCGAGCTATTAACATGAAGCGGCAATCTATCAGAAATTCAACTAAAGACGATCCAAGTCGAGTTAGCATGCTTCGAAGCCTTGGGTCACTCTTAGCTGCTCGATATTTAGAGTTTAGATCAAAAAGTGACCTTGACGAAGGGATTCGAGTATCCCGGGAAGCTCTAGAAATAATGCCAACCGACCATCCTGATCGCCGGATGCATCTGAAAAACCTTGTCGATCTGCTCGATTGTAAGTCTGGACGAGGGGAAGGTCTTGAATACCTCGAAGAAGCTTTTACTCTCGGAAAGGAGGCTTTACATATAACCCCGCAGAACCATCCAGCTATGGGAGGTATATTCAAGACTCTTGGAAACTTGCTTCATACAAAATACGCCTTTTCAAAGACAGAATCTTATCTAAAGCAGTCCATATCATATTACCGAGCTGCACTAGGTCATACACAATCCACTACCAGAACTCGAGTCTTTTGTGGTAAATTAGCGCTTCGCTACTCACTTCAACTTCAAGATTACCAGCAAGCTGATGAAATTTCAACACTCTCAATTTCGCTTCTGCCTAGCTTGATAGTGAGATCACATACAAATGAAGATAAGCAGAGGAGTATAAGCGATGCAGCAGGCCTCGCGTCATTTGCTACTTCTGTAGCAATATTTATGCATAAGAACCCCTTAACAGCCCTGAATTATCTCGAGCAAAGTCGTGGCCTCGTCGCTATATCGCTTGGCGAACTACGAACAGATGTCCAGGCTCTTCAACAGAAGTATCCCAAACTCGCAGAGCAATTTTTACGACTTAGAGACGAACTGGAGGCGCCCGATTCGGACAAGGAATCCAGTGATGAACCTTTCCCGGAGCAACGCTGGTCTCCAAAACGATATGATGCTGGCCAAGAATTTGACAAAACAATTAAAAAAATTCGACAACAACCAGGATTTGAGAAATTTTTATTGGAGTTAAGCGAGACCGAAATGAAAGGTGCCGCGAGAGATGGCCCCATCGTGGTGATAAATGTCAGCGACTTTCGGAGTGATGCCATCATTGTGGAGAAACATGGTATGCGACTGCTTCGCTTGCCCTACCTCAGGAACTTTGACGTAAAATACAAGGCTTTCAACAATATATTAAGAACATCTGATGTTCTTGAGTGGCTCTGGGATGTTGCTGTCAATCCAATCCTAACTGCCTTGGGTTTTATCGACCAACCAACTGGTTGTTGGCCCCATGTTTGGTGGATTCCAACAGGCTTTCTCGCCAGATTCCCACTACATGCAGCTGGATACCACCACAAGGGGTCCTCTGCAACAACATTGGACAGGGTCATATCTTCCTATAGCTCGTCTATTAGAGCAATTATATCTGGTCGTCAGCAATCCATGGCGACCCATGTCTCAAATACAGCTGTCCTGGTGGGGATGGAGCATACAAAGGGTTGTTCGACACTGCCATACGCTGCTAAGGAAGCAGCCGTGGTAAAGAAATTGTGCGATTATATGGCACTGGACCCCATTGAGCCAAAGCGACATAAACGAGATATACTACAGTGTTTATCTCAATGCAAGGTGTTCCACTTTGCCGGTCATGGTCATACTGATGCCGAAGATCCATTGAAGAGCCATATCCTGTTGGAAGATGAT
Source organism: Calonectria multiphialidica (assembly GCA_020623665.1). Taxonomy (NCBI): domain Eukaryota; kingdom Fungi; phylum Ascomycota; class Sordariomycetes; order Hypocreales; family Nectriaceae; genus Calonectria; species Calonectria multiphialidica. The sequence goes on along the minus strand of JAHVYC010000098.1, from coordinate 53,129 downwards.
GGTGATGACCCTCTTTCAGTTGGCGCACTTCTTGATGTTAACATTCGGCAATATTCACCATTCCTAGCCTACTTGTCGGCTTGTGGAACAGGTCAAACTGGTGGTGACGATGTCCCAGACGAAACCGTTCACCTCATCAGTGGTTTTCAGCTGGCTGGATTTCGACACGTTATCGGCACGCTTTGGGAAGTCAATGACGAGACATGTCTGGATATGGCAAGAATCACATATGAGAAAATAAATGAAGGGGAAATGACTGACGCATCGGTGGCTTGTGGGTTACATAAGGCTTCGAGAATTCTTCGAGATCGTTGGGTTGATTTCCAACTTGAACGAAAGCTGACCAAGTCAAAGGAAAAATCTAAAGAAAATGAGGGAAAGGATAAAAAAGACATAAAGGTAGAAAAGGGTACCATTGTTGCTATAAAACTGAGGGATATGAAGCTTTGTGATGATTACGAAGGGTCGTTATCCTGGGTTCCGTATGTTCATTTTGGGGTATGAGAGTGACCGAAACTCGGTTCAACGAGGGCGCTGAGGCAGCTACCGAGCAAATATTGAGGTATGGTTTTATTGGGAAGTTTTGATTTGGTGTGCGAATACTTGCTTTCCCAGGCCGACTTTAAAAGCAAGTAGGTCCAAGGGGTACATCTCCTGCGCATCGTTTGCCTGGCCTAACCTGTCATGACATTCCATAGGTGGATAGAAAATAGGCGCATTTTGGTGTTTGCGAATATATGCTTGGCACTGTAGCCTTACATCATGGAGCTCTGAAGGATATTGCAGTGGCTCTTCTGCAAATATTTAAGACAATAGACGAAATAGTAGACATTGACAGATGAAACCTGATTATCTTGGCGTGATGCGGGATTAGCTGGCATGCCATCACCGGACTTGCAAGAACGGATTATTGGTAAGAAGGATCATGCAGTGCATTGAAGTTATTGTGACGAATGGTGGGATATTTGTGATATTGAATCAATTATCATTAAGACTAGGTGATTATTTTTTAAAAGTCCCCTGCGCAGTGCAATGGAATACCAACTCAACCCACAAGACAAAGTGACAGTTGACCCCATATGATGTCGCCTATACTGCTCATTTAACTTTCTTTAATCCTGTGCTGATGGCTGAATCCAAAATTAGTTGAGGCGATTGGTGTAAGTGCAGCACTTGGGGTCCTTAGAGACAGTAGTGCGGGCACTGAAGCCAAGACACTTCTTGTTGCCACCGGGGGCGGCAACACCAGCCTCAACCCAGACAATCCAAGAGCCGCTGATGCCGCCAGGGCAGGCAAGGAGACCCTTGCCCTTGAAGTTCAGGTTGCCGGCCTTGTCGATGGCCCAGCCCTTGGTCTCAAACTTGGGGGGCAGGGTCTTGCTGGAGGTGTACTGGAGCACGCCCTGACCCATGCCAGAGCGGTCGGTGTAGGCCCTCTGCTTGGTCTTGGCCTCAGGGTTGTAGAGCACGAGCTCGCCGTTGACAATCTGGAGGGTGGCGGCGTTGTCCGACTTGCTCGTGCAAACGGCCTTCTGGTTGGGCAGCTTCAGGTAGAAGTTGTTCCTGGCAGCCTGCAGAGACTGGAAGTGGATTGGGCTGGCGGAGCGGAGGGACATGACCTCAAAGGGCTTGGAGTTAGCCAGGGCAGCGTCGACGAGGCCGACAGCCATGAGGGGAGCGAGGAGGAGAGTCTTGATCTGCATGGTGGCGGCGGTGGTGGTGTTGGGCTTGGAGGAAAGGTTGTTGGGTGATTTTGGGTGGAAATGGCGAAAGAAGGATTTGAGTGTGATGATGGAATGAGAACTGACTGCGGGAGAATTGCATTTGTTTATATAAATTATATCTTGGTGTAGGAAAGCTTCTCGGATTGAGACGACATATTTGTTACCTAACCTTGTCTGCACTCAGTCGGCACTAAGTCAATAAGCAGGCAGCGACGCTGAGGCTCCACTACTAGGGGCGACCATTTTATTGGGGAGCGCCTACGCCACATTCCCGAACCCTGAGGTTATTCGGGAACAGAGGAATGTGTGGCTCGGGCTTTGACTCAGGGAGAGCGCGGCAGTCGAGCTTGGCGCCAGGGAGAGTTCAAACGGACACGCTGGAGATCCGAACACGGCACTACAGACAGGCTTTTGGCGCTGAGAAGGGCCTAATCTTAAAATTAGCCATAAATTTTGCTTTTTGATTAGGCTGAGCTTGAGAAATGCTTGCTGCTCTGTTGACACATTGGCTAGTCTCGATCCGTCTGCCACCATAGCAGTGGATGATTATTGTTCATTTGGGACGAGATGAAGTGCCACTGCTTTTCTTCCCCCATTCCCCATATCAACTATGAACTCGATTCCTGCCCTGAGGTATTTTCTATGCTTGCTTGGGAGACCAGGTTCGAGTTGCCCCTCCAGGGGACTAACGACCTAGAAATGATCTGGATGCGGTAAGCTACGTCAGCCGGAGTGAAGACTATTACTATTGGAGGAGTTCCAAATTACTTGGTTTAAAAGGAACTGTGGCGGCATAATAAACCAAACTTGCAACATTTTCTTGTCAGTCGTGTGCAAACATGTGGCTGAGAACTAGCTCGCTGGATATTTGGGAAACTGAATTGCACCAGCCAATTAAAGTAAATAGACTGGGTTGGGCTACGCAACGGACTTGGCTGCGGCATGTCGTGAATCATCGTATACGACATGCAACCACGATAATCTTGGTAAATAACTGAAAAAGACTACCAGTTTGAAAAGAGTACGTCGTTTACTTCTAGTACTTACTTGTCACTTCAAGTGACATCTCGGGCCTGGGGCAAATTGGCATTGAAGATCGATGGCAAACAGGAAACATGCGTAGATATAAAAGGGATCTAACCAAAAGAATACAACAAAACACTCAAATACGAAATTAACTGACGGTATGCGGGGATTGTGGATTATTTATAACGATCGTCTGCTTTCATGCAGAGGACTTTGATGACAGCCTGCTGAATGCGTTGTGTAATCTTATGTCTACCACTATAATATGCGACTTTGGTGAGTAAGATGCTTCGGTTTGTAATGGATAAGATCGCCTTCCAGAGGGAGGGGGTCCTGCAGTGTCCAACATGCGAGGACAGCGGTCATGTTTTGGCAATATAGCTTGGACTTGCATTCCTGCCACCTACTGTAAGCGACTTTCTCGCTCAGCCAATCGGCCAAGCCGCTGGGTTACTTTTCCCCTGACTTGTATCGGTGACGCCATCAAACAAGAAAGTAAGAAAGACCAGCTCCAAAGGACCGGAACAACTTTGCGACGGAGAAAGAAAAAGCTTGATACCTGCTATATTGATTTCAGATTACATTGTGGATGAGCTGGGCTCTAGGTTCCGAAAGAAAGAACTCAACCGAATCAGAAACGCGTAGTAGAATCAGATAGATGACAATAAGGTTTTACACAATTGCTGAATAAACGCCTGAAACCACACCATCATACTCAAACAGTCACAATCACCATATCAGAGCATGGGACTTTTTCGTCATCTGCCTGTAACCATACTCTGTCCCTGATTAACAAGGATACACTTTCCCTAGCACCTTGGAATTAGTCAGGCACATGCCAGGCCAATCGGTATTTTCTATTATAAATTGTGTAGTTTCCGTCCTCTGAATGCAAAGTCATCATCACCATCATCAATTCCATCCATCTTCAACTCTGCAGAAAACAACACGCAATCTATTTCGCCTCCTCTAACTTCGAAAGGACAAATCGCAGCCATGAAGTTCCTCATCCTTCTTCTTTCTACCCTTGCTCTTGGAGCTGTCGCTGTTCCCATGGAGGGCCAACGAAGTGCTAGCATCGCGAAACGAACACCACAGGATGGAGACACCGACACTGCGAGCATCATTGAACGATCACCAGAGGAGCTGGAGGATCTCGACGACCCGACCCACTTTGGACGAGCAGTAGAGGACGGAGAGGATGTTGACTCTGTGAACGTCTTTGGGCGAGCGGATGGAGGAGAGGATTTAGATGAATCGGCCAATGAAAAGCGACAGGAGGAGGAGGAGGAAGAGGAATAGAAATGATTGGTTGGCATCAGAATTGGGACCTTGGCTCAGGAATATTGGATCTGAAACCCAAAAAGAAACTTGGGTGCTGGAGCATTCGTTACAAGGCACTATACGTGATTCGGAATAGTTTACCAGATTTGATCTTCAACTCTTAGCTAGGCGATCATCCAAGAGAAGACATGTCACTCTACCTCCCCCACATAGTTGACAATGAACATTTCCTCTTTCACATAGCCAATTTTGCCTGATTATTTCATTTGACTATTCACAGTATTTTTGTGTGAACTATAGCCCACGGCGGTTGTTTAAATTGCAGATTGGACTACATGCATGTCGTAATATCTGCTACTTTGTAGATTAATTATAGTTAAATAGGCACTTCGCTTCTGGTATCCATAATCCTTGCTGCCTGTGTGAAGAGAGTATCCATACGTAGCAGAGCTGGTCTTAACAGAGCAACGGCATCTTCACTGTCAGCCAAGTCTCGTGAATGCTTGAGAGAAGCATATACACCCTCAAGGAGGCGAAATGTTGTTTGCACCCTGTCAGAGGTCGGTGCCATAAGAAACAGGAAAACCAAGAAGTTTCCGCACAAAACAAGCTGAGAACGTGCATCTATTGGAGAGACTTAATGTGAGCGCCACATGAAACAAAACAAGGGCTTATACGTACGGGCTCCCCAAAAAGACTTTAATGAATATGAGTCGATACTTTTGATGAAGTCAAAAAATGTGGTGAATTCTCTCAATGCCTTGTCAAAGAATCGTCGGAGTGCCGATTTTGGATCAGCTTTCGCAGTCATGGTGGTGGGCCACATGAGAGCACGAAATAACAGGGCCTTGACAGAAAAATAAGCCAGATGTAACGGTCCTATAGACTTGTGAGCACAGTAGAAGCTGGCGACTATTTTTCTTACCGTTAATACTGGAATCATCTGTGTTATTTGATGACAGCTTTCCAACGCAACTTGGAAGAAGAAGCATCCAAGTTTCTAGTTGCTTCTCAATATCAAAGAGTTTTGCTTCTCTTGCCAAAGTATCACCGATGGTGGCTTTATAGGCTTCATCAGAACTGTAGATTCATTTGTAAGTAATGGCTGAGAGAAGAAAACTATTTTTTGGAGCTTACTAAAAAGAATCCAGCAGTTGTCGGAGAATTCGACTAAGCTTGACGGATTCCACGAACCGAGCATTCGCCGTAATATTGGATGATATGCATGCATGATCCAATAATTCTTCCTCCGCATACTCGTCTATTGAAAATTCATCAATTTGGAGGGGTGATGTAGTAAAGGACCCGTTGGAAATATGCGGAGGATTCCCGTGGCATACAGAGGTCCATGCATCGCTAACATACGTTGCCCACCATAACTTCCTCCGCACATGTTTCTCCCACGGGGAAATATTCCAGAGCTTAGGGTCTCGATGAAGCCCTAGAATCTGTGCGCTGGCTACTGCTTGTGCCGACATGATCCAAGTCCTCGGTGTTTCTGTAGTAAAGTTGTCGCCTGGTCTCTCGTGGACGAAAAGAAGAGAAGCCTGTAGTGTCCAAAGGTTGGGCAAATGATTCTCCACAAGTAGTGCACTATGGGCCTTTTGAAAGAGGGAGTATAGGTCTACTGACATAGTTTCGGAATAGCTCGTGTTACAATTTGAAGACATGAATCCAAGACCGTAGATGACTCCACGCAAGGATGCGGGGACAGATGTCCTGCTCTTGTAGTAAGCATGAAGGAACCCGCCCTTGGAAACGAGGCAATTCATAGGATGGACATGCTTGAAAAAGAGAGACACTAAATGCGGACCATGCTTCCCTACTAGGTCCTCGATCGCATCCGACGCCTCTCGAATGGCGACCCGATCTTGACGTGGAAGATCATCAGTAATTATGTTGAAATGAATGGGAGGCTCGCCACAGCCTGGATCACCAGGAAAAACCTGTACAACGCCGGCGTCCACCGCGTTGTGTTCGTTTACAATGATGGAACGTAGCGAAGCAAGAAGATTGGTGTCTTGCTCAGCGGCAAGGCCGAGGGAGTGCGACGTGCGTTGTTCGCCATCATGAAATGCCAGCTTCTGCTCACCAGGGCTGTGAGTGGTGCTGTAACTGAAGGACTCTGTGGGCGAATAAGGTTTTTGACTATGGAAGGCTCCGGGTTCATGGTCACTTGTATTTGATGATGGGGATGGAAGGATGGCGGGGGAGCCAGCACTGAATGGCGAAGATGAGTGTTGGGTTTCCAGGATCGTCGTCTCGGGGATGTGTCGTTCTTCTCTCGGCAAATCACAAAATGTATTTAATGGCTCTGCCTCTTCTGACGAATGCCTGTCTTCCAGGTGGTGGTTTCTGTCAATACCCTCTGATCCAGCGGATGAGTGCAACCGCGATCTTTGCCAATTGCGCAGAGGAGGAGATCTTGAGCTGGATTCACAGGGGAGATTTCTTGTTTTGCAAAATAGACCTAAATGCAGTATCCAATTAGACAATTTTTATTGATTATTAAAGAGCGGGGGGCCGCAGGTCAAGGTTGTACTCACAGGGCGGCGCAGTCTCGATAATGCATGCTGTCTTGCGCTTCCGGCAGACGTCACAGGGTCGACTCTTGCGGCTGCGCCATTTCCTCGCGGCGCCGAACTCAGACCGTACTCTAAAGGCTGGGCCGCCACTGGATGGCGACCTGGCGTGATCTGAGGACAGAGAGGACATGGCACGCAAGGGAGGAGGAATTGCGACGGTTTCGGTTTGGCTGGTCAGCGAGCCGAATAGAGTGGAACTGCAAACCGAATGCAATACGAAACCACAGCCGGGCCATCTACATCCGAGCTGTCGGGGTGGAGAAAGCCAATAGAGGGGTATTGGTTGCTGGGACTGATAAGGAATGGCGCTATTCCGTATGGCCGCACGCATGCGATCCTTGACACGATAGAGGGGCTTCCCCGCTCTGACTCCAGGAAGCTGGGATGTAAGATAGGCGATTTGTGATACCTAAGGATTGATTAAAGATCCTGCACCTGACGTATTTCGTGGCTTTGCTTGTAACAAAACACTCCGCTGGAAAATATTATACACAGTGGATGGCCATTACTGTATATAGTGAAATTGCGTTCTTTTACAATGTTTTATTGTCATTTTAGAGCTGCCAAGCTGTCCATTCTAAATATTATCATATCTATGCTTTATATATGTCGATAACACTACGTGGGGCCTTGTATTGCCCAATGGGCTTGTATTCAATATCGCTGAATCCCATGGAGCCTGGGCCACCCAGCTCCATACCCCTCTTGGTGTCCGTCCATCGGGGAGACGCGGCAATGGCGATAATGATGACTCTCAACCCATACTTGTACTCGGGTGTACCGAGACCAGCTCCTGTTTCAGAATCGATGACGGCAATCAAGTCTGGAACCGAGGCGAGGATAGTTGAGGTACCGTCGGCAGTGACTGCCTCGACGAAAGCATTCTCGTTCTTGAATGGAATCTTGATAATTGCACTTGTCCCATCGCTGGTTGTACCATCCACCTCAAGGACGCCGTATGTGTGGCCTGTCTTGAGAACACGCTCGACATTAATGACTTTGCCCTGGGCCAACACGGCGGCAGTCTCTGATCCGCCAACTGCATCGATAATGGACTGCGCCTTTTCGGCTACAGACTTTTCCGTTGCCACAGCACGACCTATCCACCAAGCGAGCGAGACGGTGTTGAGGACTGCCTGGTCTTGAACCTCCCTTGATGTCTTTGGGGGCCCCGCGTTGCCGGCACGGCATCCCATTTCCACGCAAGATGCACGAAGGGCCTTGTCGACCATGGCATCAGTGCGGCTGGATGTCATGGTCATAAATGTCCCATCTCCGCTTGCGATGGTCGAGGGAAGTAATGCATTGCCCTTTGCCGAGCCGTATACGTTCGGCGTCGTTTGGTACATTGTAGGATAGGCACGGCCCATAAAGTCAGCGTCGATACATGGTACGCCCATCTGAGCCGAGACGCCCAGGTTAACAACTCCATTACCACCACCAATCTCGAGGGCCAAGAACGCAGAGACATCCGGACTTCCAGTGACTCTGAGCAACTCCTTATGGGCCTGGAGACATTCGTTGTTTTCTAACCGCTCCATACTGACTTCCGGGCTTCCCATGCAACCTGTCCAGCCGACCAGTAAATCTTCAGCAAGATGTGACGGAGACACAACTCTGATGCGCCCTGGCGCTTTCTCCAAGGTGGACTTTGCCTTGAGATATTCTTGATAGGGGTCTCCGCCACCTCCACATCCAAGGACTTTACATCCCGCGGCAATAAAGTCCAAGTCCGTGGGAGAAATGATCCATTCATCATCTTTGATCAGTGGTTTGTAGGTTTCTAGATTGACAGGCCTTGGGACTTCAGAATCTGCCTCTGTATCTGCCACATTATTGTTGCTAGCCTTCGTGACTTTTTCGTCGACGCTTGGTGGGGGGATTGCCTCGACATCAATGGTTGTGCCGATCACGACGTCCAACTCCCCAATTGCTCTGGCAATCATGCGCGCTTTCTTATCCGCGTACTGAATGGGCAATATGGTGAACTCGGCTACTTCCACAGTTTCTTCCTTTGCACCTTGCTTGATAGTTTTCTCTATCGCCAACTGCCTGACTTTTTCCTGGGCCTGCTTTACTGTTTGGTGTGACGTGTCAATCACAGTGTCGATAACTGCAGAGACTCTTGAGATTGCTGCACCGACAGCATTGGCGACCTCGCCTCCTTTGACAGTTCGCATGGCTCGGACGCCGTTCCATGATTGAGCGGGGTCAATAATAAGAGCACCGCCACCAACTACTAGCACGTCGACGTCTCCCTTTTCTGTTTTGGTTCTGTCAATAAGATCTTCGAGTTTCTGTCGCATCGAAGCCTGAGCTTTCTGTACCAAGTCTGGAGTTACATCGGATAAGCGAGCTGGATCACCGCCCACACTCTCAAAGGGATTGCTCGTTTTGTCGGACGCAACAGCAATGTCGGAGGTGGTGAGATATGCTCCGCCGAACAGCTTCGCCTTTGTCAAGAGTTCGAGGGCTACACTGTCTGGACCAACTGTGACATTTCCATTGCTGGTTTCCCTCACGATGCTACCTCCACCTAAACCAATGCTTTCGACGGCAGGAAGCGCAAAGTTGGTCCGCACGCCGCCGACGAAGCTTGTCAGGGAGCTCATTCTTGGTAACCTGTTGGCGAGCAACAGACCACTGTCGGAAGTGGTTCCGCCAATATCGATGACAACCAGCGAGTCTTTGCTGTTGGAATCGCTAATCCCTTCGCTTTCCATAGCTGCCCTCCATAAGAACTCGCCCCCGCGAATGGAATTTGTAGGACCAGAATTAAAGGTCCGGATGGGTAAGTCTATTGCCTCGGCTGCCCTCAACACACTTCCGTCATTCTGGGTGAGATAAAGGGCATAAGGCTCATTTTGGAAGATGTCCTTCATCGACCGCTGAAACCCGAGGATGGTTTGTTCGGCCATTGGCCTCAGCGTTGCATTCAGGATGGCTGCATTCTCCCGAGCTAGAAATCCCAATTGCGACACTTCGTGCGACATTGTGATGCGGGGCTTGAATTTTCCATCAGCTAATTCTGTTAACCGGCGAAGCAAAATTTCCTTTGCTCGTAATTCTTGAGTGTGATTCATTGGCGAATACATGCCTGAGAGGACAATATTGGTGTGGCCAGCCTCGGCCAATTGCTCTGCGACATTGCTGATCTCGGCTTCGTCCAAGCTACTGATTTCTTCTCCAGATATTTGATATCCTCCGTGACAAAAGAAGGTCTCTGATTTAATTTTCCTGCGTAAATCCGCAGGGAAGTCGATGAAGGGCCCCAGCTCACGACCAAAGCCATCATCAGGGCCTCCGCAAAGCCGCACAACAGCCACGCGTTGAAGGTGGGCAGATCGTTGAACAACAGCGTTGACAAAATGTGTTGTTCCTACAATGACACAATTGATAGAGGATAAGGACACGCCGGATGCCTTAATAACTGTCTGCACCGCATCTGTAATACCGGTGGTGATGTCGGCTGTTGTTGGCGCTTTATGAGAAGCGAGTATGGAAATGGGGTTGAGAGAGATGAGGACGGCATCGGTGTTGGTGCCTGGTTAGAAAAAAAAACATTAATCTAATTTTATTTCGAATTTTGAAAATGATTTTAGTTATCTTACCACCAACATCAACTCCTATACGATAGCTGGCATTATGATCGAGTACCTTGGATGGAGACATAATTGGTATGCGACTTTTATAGCGAACCCAGCGACGACAAGTTTAACGTCGGACCAAGGCGTTGTTGGGAGAGTATTAAATTGATGGATTCGGATCTATGAATTGGTTTAGACGAAAACTTGACGCATTTGGAGGATTCTTGTTGTTATGTTGTCACTCATCAAGCGGCCGCTAAAGTCGCTTGCTGAAGCCTCGACACGGAGCACAGGTCGAAAATGTGCCCGACTGTGACTACGCATGACCGTTGTGCGAAAACGGGCGGCGTAGATCCATGCCGCTTTCGCTTCAAACAGAACCTACAATAGGCCTATCTTAGTTAGCCGACGGCGATAGGCATACTTTGCAGCGGGCTCAGGCAGGCTTACCCCGCTAATGGAGCGATAGCGTAATCGGGGCGACGGATAACGTTTGTCGGCACTATTGGACCTTTACTCGGGAATTGAGTATGACGAGATAGGCCGATGATAATAGGCCGATACTGCCGGCATCGGCCAACTGTAGGACAAGCAGATCAACTTAGTGATGGTTCCGGAAGAATTGAGGTGTGAAGCCCAAGCGAGCGAATGGCTTGGACGCTTGACGTAGCGCGCTGTCATTGGAAGCATTTGCAGTGGAGGGGTATTGAGATGGAAAAGTAGGCTTCCACATTGCTCTATGTTTTTGGCACCTCTTCCCCGCTCAAACGTGACATGAATGGGTCGATTATCTCTATCACCAAATTTACCTTGATTTTGGACGCGCAGTCTTTGCTTTTTTCGGTTTCAAACGGCGCCTCCCGCTCTGAAGCTTCACAGCAACATACTAGTTCGGGAAGTAAGCATCAGTGTCACGAAAGGTCACCTGGAACCGCATTTCTCCTGTATTTACCGAGCTATTTATCTATTTATATCGCTGAGCAAGCTTGATTCATATAGAATAAACCGCACATAACAGTTGCATAGTGAATAGCGGCTATCCGACTTTTTCTTCATACATTGCATCTCAACTCACTCCAAACACGTGCACCACCGTCGCCAATATGGTTGCCCAAACAGATCAGCAGCTCCCCATCCCAGTCATCGACTTTACGCCCGTGCTCACTGGTGATTCCAAGCTCGAGTCGTACAGGAAGACTGGTGAAGAAATCTACCAGGCCTTTAAAAATCTTGGGTTCGCTTATATCAAGAATCACTCTGTACCCCAAGAGGTGGTAGATGAAGCCTTTGCCTGGGTAAGATATAGCCTCACCCCCCCGTGGACTTGAACAGATTAGTGTTAATAGTTCATAGAGCAAAAAGTTTTTCGCCATGCCGCAAAGTGAAAAGGACAAGGTCCCTCACCCACCAGAGGGGTGGTACCACCGCGGATATTCGGGTATTGGCCGCGAAAAAGTCTCCCAGATGGTTTTCGATGAGGAGGGCATAGCCAATGAGCGCAAGAAACCAGACTTCAAGGAGTCATATGAAATGGGTATTGAAGACAAGAGTGCGAAGCTGCAAAACATTTGGCCCGCCGAGGAAGCGATTCCTGGGTTCCGTGATTTCTTCATTTCCTTCTATGAGGAATGCTATCAGATGGAACTGAAGCTGCTGCGGGCCATCGCAATTGGCATGGGGCTGGATGATGACTTCTTTGTTGACTATCACAAGAAAAAGAACAACCAGACACGCCTGCTGCACTACCCGCCCGTTGAAGAGGAGCTCCTCACTACGGGAAAGCTGGATAGCATCGGCGCGCACACGGATTTCGGTACATTTACAATGCTTTTTCAAGATGAAGCCGGTGGACTAGAAGTTGAGGATATCCATGAAAAGGGAAAGTTCAACTCTGCGCCTTACATCCCAGGAACAATGGTTGTCAATATCGGCGATTTTCTTATGCGTTGGAGCAACGAGGAACTGCGGTCTACTCTGCACCGCGTGCGCACGCCAGCAGCTACAGGCCCCAAGGAGGACGGCAAGCCGCGCATGACGCGTGAGCGATACTCGATCCCGTATTTTGTGTCTGCAGATAACGAGCGCACGATTGATTGCGTCCCCGGATGTTGGGGGCCGGATCGACCAAAGAAGTTTGAGCCAATCAACAGTATGGAGTATTTGGAGATGCGACTTAATGCAACCTATTGAGCATGAGAGGGCTACAGAAGCCTGATGTATCAATAGGTGATAGGATGTAGAGATAGGCAGTACAAAATTTATTTGGCGTATTATTTTAGACAAATCTTGACGATAGCCATGACTCGCACTGAGCCAGAGAATGTAGAGCTTCTGTAATGACCCTGCGGTTGACCGATAGGTTAACTAGAATTTGATCATGAACCGAGATCTTTTCCTTTCGTGAAATTTAGTTGCGAGCACCATCGAGAGCCGTCCCAATCAGCGTGATAAGGTTTTGGGGAATGAGATGCGTGTTGTGCGGGGTCTAATTACAGGGGACTAGGCCCTGTGCGGGCGCGGCTATCTCAGTAATCTCCATTCGAAGTTGAGGATATCTAGATCTGAGAGGCCATGGGTGGTCTTACCACACCTCAGCAGGCCCCTGGCGCGATAAGACATCGATCGGTCAAGTCGTTTCATGGGTGATAGGCCGCGAGATCAATGGCAGACAAGGCTCCGATCACCCTACGCCAACGATGCAGGCCCATACCAGACCCTGCCACTCCTATCCCAATCGTCTTATCGCTGGTGGAGTTGAATTCCACCACTGAAGGTAGGATGGACCCCTTCGACCAAGGTATGGAGTAAGAACAATGCAGGAAATATCAGGCGCTGTTGTTTATATGGTCTCTAGAATCATATTGGGAGACTCTTCGGCAACAAAATAGCAATATTAAAGTAGGGGAACATGGATAGCGTAATTGTTTAAACACCTGACCGGTTATTTACGGTAACGGAAAATGCACAGTGAAAGTGCGGTCAAGACGTATTTTATGCGATACATCAGAATAGATACATTTTAAGCCTTTAATAATTGTGTGATATTGTCTATGTAATGCAGCGCTTTAATTAATTGCTTGGCAGCTTCATTCATCATCCCCAAAGAACACTTTGATGGGCATCCACCCATCCTGAACAACTTTGGCCCGTGTCGTAATGCCAGTGAGTTTAGCCACCTCGTCTTCAGACAGGCTCCAACCATCTAAGTCGAAGTTGGAACTGATCCGTGACGGAGTCACACTCTTCGGGATGACACTTGTGCCGCGCTGTAGGCCCCATTCCAAGCTAAAATGTTCATGTCAGTGTCATGTTCGTCCTCATGACGAAAGGGTACTCACAGTATTTGAGCTGCTGTCTTACCCTTTGCCTCCGCAATTTGGGTGACAGTGGCATTATAGACCAAATCAGTATGATTATTGATGGGAGAATTTGTGTGGCCACCCAGACATGAGTATGCTGTGCAATGAATGCCCTTTGATTTGCAGTACTCAAGAAGCTTTGGCCTGACAGCAACCGAATAAATTAGTGCATTTTCCATGATATCCTGTTGGAAGACTTACGACGGATTATATGGGTGAAGCTGTCATGGTGTGCTGAATTTAGAGCTTTTAATACAGAATAGCCGAACGAGGGCCACTCACCTCGAGTTGATTGACCACAGGTACGATCTTGCACGATGGGTCATCCAAGAGCCTTTCAAGGTGTCGGATTTGGAAGTTTGACACTCCAATATTCTTCACTTTGCCACTATCAAGTAACTTCTGCATCTCTTGCCTGCCAGGACCTGTTAGTGTTTGAACCCACCGGCTGCGGTCGGCGCTCTTACCATGTTTTGACATAGTCCCAGTCAGGCAAATGCTTCGAGCTGTCATTTGGATCTGTCGAGCAAGGGAAATGCACGAGGAATAAGTCGATATACCCGATGTCGAGATTTTTCAAGGATGTTTCGAGACCCTCCTGAGCTCGGTGATGCCAAGGGTTGTCCAGCTTTGTTGTTACCCAAATGTCCTCTCTAGGTACACCAGAGGCACGGATTCCTTCGCCAACCTCTTTTTCATTACCATAGTTGAATGCCGTGTCAATATGACGATATCCATTTTGCAAAGCGTGCTTCACAGCATCGCGTGTTTGCGTTTCAGAGGATTGCCAAGTACCCAGACCGACTGCTGGAATGGAATTCCCGTTGTTTAGCTTGAACGTGAGTTTTGTTGAATTGCCGATATCCATGTTTGACCGTTTTTGTTTATGTCTCAAAGAAGAGGTAAAGATTATCGGAAGATGATATAAAATTAATGAACGCACGCCAAATACATCAGACCTCTAAGTGCAGGGCGGTTCGGTCAAGAATTTAAGGCGAATAATAGGTGGATCAACTCAAAATAGAAACAAAGAGCTTCCCAATTCGTTTGATCTTTGAAACCGCTCATTCTGACTGGTGGAGGTTGGATAGAACTGAGACATACAGATCCCTTTCCTTGCTAGGCTAGCAGAAATCTCAAGGTCTCTCAACCCCGCATTCCCCTCAGTTTGGCATGATGCAGTAGCGTCGGCAAAGCCCCTTCAAACTCTACTTATCGGCATTGACGACGAGGTGGCACAGCAGGTTAATCCCTCCAGGAGCTGTTATCTGTCCCTTGATCGGCCGAGATTGATCGGGCTATCGCATATGTGGGGCGATCGTCCATTATCACCTTGTCACGGGAGCTAGCATTGCGAGACACATGTCGTGTCTCGTATACCCGTGGAGAAAAAGACAAATAAGAATGACAGACGAGTTGCTCCGCGATCCTCTCTGAAGGAAACACACGGCCCGCTTCATGCACTTCTGACCCACGGGCGGGGGCTAGCACTATTCGAAAGAACAACGGGCTTTGGCTGTATTTGTCGTCATGAAGGTCGATTGGGAGAGTGTCAAGCGGAAGCTTGAATGGTAAGCAATTCATACGACGGCAAATTACATGTATGGAGGTGACTAAGAGCATTTTTGAAAAGCCCTAAAGATGAAGATGCCGGATATGACAACACACAATGGTGCAACCGCGACTTGATTCCGATCCCTCCCGACCGTCGCACTTATGGCCAATGGTCTTACGTTGGTATGAAGCCAAACGATGAAACGTGAATCAACATTTTAATAATCGCATCTAGGTTATTGGACCGTTTCGGGGTCATGCATTTCGGCGTGGTCGACGGGAAGCACCCTATTAGAGTTTGGACTCAGTCCACAGCAGGCCATTGGTGTCGTTGTAAGTCTGAAAGTCCGACTGAATATATATCGGATTACTGAGTCAATGATCTTTCTAGATTTTGGGAGCTGCTCTGACTGGCTTCCTTGCCGTCGCGTGTGGATGGATGGGAGCTCACCACCATATTGGTTTCACCGTTTCCAGCCGCTGCACTTGGGGCATGAGAGGCTCTTACTGTAAGTTCACACATATGACAAGAAACAATAGCAGCTACTAATATACTTTACTTTAGTCCCGGTTATACTTCGCGTCTTTGTATCATGCATGTGGTTCGGTAGTAAGTATAAACTGTCACTCATGGTACGCTTCATTGAGGCTAATGTGGGTTCAGTGCAGGCGTTTTGGGGAGGACAGGCTACTAGAGTGTGCATTGGTGCTATCATTCCTGGTAAGTCCACTCAACTATTCGCGCTTCGTTGAGATCACGCAACCAATCAAACCATGATTCAGGCTTCGCCCACATGAAAAACTATTTCTCGGAAGGTTCTCACTTGGAAACCAAGGATTTTATTGGCCTTATAGTATGGATGGCGTTGTTCATCCCAGGTGTCCTTATCAGACCAGAGAAGTTGCAGATTCCGTTTGTGATCTGCTTTTTTCTCTTCTGCGCAACCTGTATTGGCTTGCTGGCTTGGTTGGTCACCCTTTACCCGATACATCGGGCACCATTGCTGACTAGTTACAAGGAGTGTGTCTCAGGCCCACGGTGTAGGCACTATGTTCCATCAGCCCGCTTCGGCGCCCAATGTTGGATGGGCCTTCTTCTTTGGTATCACCTCAATCCTCGGTTCCTGGGGTTCTGGAACCCTTGGACAGTCTGACTGGACTCGATATGCACAGACAAAACGATCGCCGATTCTTTCGCAGCTAGTCGCGTCCCCGCTAACCATCGCCGTGACAGCGACCCTTGGAATTATTGTTACGAGTGCTTCGCGCGATGTTCTCGGCGGAGAGATAATTTGGAGCCCCATAACACTGTTGGCCGCGATTCAAGACCATTACCATTCCAGTTCTGGTGTCAGGGCAGCAGTGTTCTTTGCCAGTCTGGGACTTGTAGCGTCTCAATTTGCAGTACGTCCACCACGGATCATTTAGAATCAGGCTAACAAAACTGAAATTTAGATCAATGTAGTTTTGAATTCCGTTTCTTGTGGAATGGACATGGCAGGTCTGTGGCCAAAATATATCAACATTAGACGCGGCGGGTACATCATGGCTGCGATTGGCATTGCAGTTCAGTAAGTCACCATTAATTACGTGCAAAATGCCATTTTTGACACACAAAATAGGCCATGGCAGCTTCTGACAACAGGCACTAAATTCTTAACGGTTTTGAGTGGTTTTGGTGTCTTCATGGCACCAGCAACGTAAGTAGAAGATCTCAAGCGCTGAAGGTTAATTACTAAGCAGAATGTAGTGGTATAATGCTTGCCGACTATTTGGCCGTTCGAAGGCAAAAGCTCAAGCTAAATGATCTCTATATTGGGGACAGTTCGTCTATTTACTGGTACCGAAAGGGAGTCAATTGGCGGGCATTTGTTGTCTTCCTCATGTGCATGTGGCCTTTTCTGCGTTAGTTACTAGCCCTTCCGGTTCACTGTGCAGTATAATTTATTGACATAATCTAGCTGGCCTTGCGGCCACTGTGAATTCTTCCAACGACAAGCAACATCAGAACTGGATTCGCCTTTACAACCTCACATTTATTGTGGGCGTCTTGTGGAGTTTCGCTTTGTTCTGGGCACTCAACTTCTTCTTCCCAGTCCCGGGGCTTGGCCAAGATGCGCCATTTGAAGGTGGTGATTTTGTTTTGGGGGTCAGCCTTCCCAATGGATCCGGCGACTTTCCTGAGCCAAATAAAATGGACAAAACTGGAGCTGGTATTATGCAGCGTCGATTGAGCAAGGATGGTGTAGACAAGGATCAGGTGTAGAATAACGACCGGTTTTCTAGAGCGAGAATTTAGCAAGTATCTTCATTTACGAACGGCACAATTAGTTAGGGTTGTGATTTTAGTTTGTAGTTTTAGTTAACTAAAGCGCAACCCTGCTGAATCAGTCCATAGTTCAAGTGAATCGAGAGTTCATGTGGATCAACATTGATTGAAGTATCTAAACCTGTAAGACTATTGACTAAAAACTCGTGATACAACGCGAAATCATTTCTCAAGCTTGGGCCCGTGTATATTATCTGTAAAGAGTCGGTCCGGGTCTACTCGACGCTTTACGTCCAGAGCAAATTGTCGCATTTCAGTTCTTAGGCTGCCCCAGTAATCTTGGCTATAATGTTGATCATTCATGAAGATGGGCAAGTAAGTTTCTTGCAGGCTGCCCTCCGCCACGAACCTTTCTACTGTAGCTGTCAAGTTGCTGATTAGAGCCTTGAACGTGTCATCAGCTACTGTATCTACCACCTTGGATGCGTAAGAAAAATGAAATTCGAGAATGGTACGATCAATCGTCTCATCCAGGTCCAACAAATCGCCGCCTCGTGCCCGGGCATTTGCGGCAAGAATCCTCGGAACTGGTTGGAACGTGAGGCCCGACGTGAAATTCGATAGGTGGGTGAGAGATCTGGTGGAGGCCAACCAAGTATCGTAATACGATGAGAACACCTTGAGGGCATTTTCATGGCCCGGGAATGGTGTCGTCTGAGTACCCATTGAATGGACGAGACCTGGAGATAGCCAAAGAGCTGTTGTATCTAAGAACTCGGAATAGGTCTGGGCAATAGCTGTGTTGATGTCCGGCTGCAATGCAAGAAACTCGTCAAATACGCCCTGAGGATCAGGGCCATCATAGAACGCGGTTACAATCCATGAGACACTGTCTGAGATGGCGTCGAATGAACTTGAAGGAACAATGGCAGCTTTCGGGTGATTATCGTAGGTTATAGTGAAATTGGCAATTGCTGATAAAATCCCATCTTTTTTGGAATCACCGTTGAATATAAATTGCCCAGCCCAAACCTATTATGAGAGTATTAGCAAGCCAGTCCATATGATAGAAATGTGCAGCATGAAACATACTTGGCCCACTGGATGAGCTTCCAAGATGAAGGTTGTAACAACGCCAAAATTATTTCCACCCCCCCTGATCACTTTTAAGAGGTCTGGGTGATTAGTTGTAGAAATTTCCACAAAGGTACCGTTTGGAAGAACGATCTCCACCCCGAGAACGCTGTTCGCTGCCCACCCATATTGTGGACTCAAGTGACTAATTCCAGCTGCTTTTAAGTCAGAAATCCCTATCGCAGAAAATACAAGTGTGACAGCGAACGGGGAAAGTCACGTACCACCAAGGAGATACCCTCCAACGCCAACGTCACCAACACGCCCACCCACTGGCGCGACCCCGAATGGCTGCAGCGTCTTAATTACACTGTCCCACCTGGCGCCTGATCCCACACGAATGATGCCCTTCTCAGAATCATAGGTCGTCTGATTGAAATTCCTAGTGACAAGGATTGGGCCGTCTGTAATGCTGGCCCAGCCCAAGTTGGGGTTGTGGCCGCCGCTTTTGATGGCAAATGGCTCTTGCGTGTTTCTGAACGTGTTGATGGTGGCCACAACATCTTCGGGAGAAGAAGGAATAATAATGCAGCTGGGACGCATTGAAATACAGGCATTCGACCAGTATTGACTTTGTTCGAGGTCGTAACCCGATGTAGATGCGTTTGGAGAGTCAACCCTGACTTCAACGCCCTGCTCTGCAAGTATTTCGCATGATCGCGGACTGCCTAAGACACATTTTGGTGCGATCAGAAGAGCCAATGAAAAAGTTGCCAAAAGATGAGAGGATATCATGACGAAAAATTGAGATGTTTCTTTGCATATAAAAAGGTCATTATTAGCAGATCTTAGAACTGCATATAAATATTTTACATCCTGAAAAATATGTATCTTGCTCTGACGTGGAGACGAGCTGTCAGACTCAAAACCCCCGTCTCGCCATCAGATAGACTGCGCACCCCAGTTCGGAATACAACATGATCGGGGTATATTTTACTCCGAAGTATCTTGGTCGTTCGGTGAAAAGGAGTGCCTGTCGGACTGAAAGAACAACGTTTGGCTCCGAAGTGCGACTCGGTGTAGGGTTGGTTTCAAACTGAAGGTGCCAGTTGTTTTTTTGTTTTGTAATATGACATAATAGACACATCAAATTGGCAGTTTAAGGTTTTATCATGGGCTTGTTAGAGGTCCGGAAGTCACCCATGAACACGAACGCCTTGGCCCGACTATCAGTGCAGGGATTTTACCATCGGACCCTGTGCCAAGCAACTAGACCGTAAATTCTTGGCCAATCAGTTCATCATCAGTACGAATAGAAATAATGCAGTGTCTAAGTAAGGGATGTGACGCGTTCAACTGATAGGGTCGGAAACTATGGGGTACCGAAGATCTGAATATTCTAGGTCATGTTTATACAAAGTTCCCCTTGGAATCGGAGACGGACATTATCAAACATCCGAAAGGTCAAAGTTCCTGATATGTGATTTTGACGTGGATGTTTTGAGGTAGCTGGCGAAGCGAGGTTGAATCATGCAATAATTTAATACAGTGCCCAAGTAAACATCTTGTCAATTTTTCTTTCCCTTCAACTTCACAGACACATGTCTAAAAGGCAGATTTGGATATTTCAATCGTCGTCAATATGATCTCTAAATCATTTTTTGTTAAGGTTGCAGGACTTGCGAGTCTCGCATCTACAACTGTCTATTCTGAAAGCCCTGTATGGGTTGACTTTGCACCTCTCGGTCGAGGCCCGCGCAAAGAAGGCGGGGTTGCGGCTGTAGGCGGCGACGTCTACGTCCTAGGGGGGCATCCTTTCCCAACCGAAACAGGGGTGGAGGTCCTAGACTGGGTCGAGAAGTTTGACTTTGAGCAGAATCTTTGGACAAACACTTCAAGTCTGCCCGAGCCTCTCACTCATGTAAACGCCGTGGGCCTCGACGGTCGCCTATACGTTCTCGGAGCTATGGACATTTCTACACCCGGATTTTGGAATGGCACTGCAAAATGTTGGGAATACGATCCTGCTACAGACATTTGGTCAGATCTTCCACCGTTGCCTAATGTTCCTCGCGGAGCCTCTGCTGTTGCCGCCGATGGCGAAACTATTTATATCGCCGGAGGCAGCCTCCACGTGGCAGTGGCTCCTGGGGTTGATGATGCTCTCTCTACAACTGCAGTGTCATCATACCATATTAGAACCCGGGAATGGCAGACGTTGCCAGACCTGCCTGAGCCCCGTGATCACTTCGGCGGAGCAATCATCAACGGAGTTTTCTATGTTATGGGTGGAAGAAGCAATGGTGCTTCTGTTGTTCAAGACTCTACTTATGCCTTGGACCTTAAGGTCTCAGGTGCAAGATGGGTGGAAAAGGCCCCAATGCCAACTGCACGAGGCGGTCATCTGACGTCGGCCGTTGGTTCCATCATCTACACCTTTGGTGGTGAAAGCACGCCGGAAATGTCTAAGGATCCGATGGGGATCTATAACCAGACTGAGGCTTACGATACAGTTACTGATGCATGGTATCAGCTGGAGGATATGCCAATCCCCCGACACGGCACAGGAGCTGCAGCCGTTGGACGTTGCAATTTTATTCCGGGAGGCGGCATTACGGGGGACTTGGTCGCCAGCACCCCGACAGACGCTAATACAGCCTTCTGCGTTTAACTTATGTGTTATTTTGTGAGGTTCACTGTCTTGTGGTTTATTCTTGGCTATCTAATTTCAGCTACTGCCATGCATTACTCTCTAACGGTGATCTAAATTATTGATTGAACTTAGGGGGTTACATTTAGAAATTGAACAGCAGGAGACAAAGGCCAGAATATTCAGATGAATGAAATTGACGTTAAGATTAATTCCGCAAAATACCTAATCAATGCCCCAAGCATCTATCCAAGGATGGCATGGAAATGTTTCAACGAGGGACGCATTAAAACCCCCGTAAACCGAAACCCCGGACGAGGCACGGTGACTATAATGCACGGGCGCGCCCGCCCACAAACCGCCGTTATCCTCTACAGAGCAATGACACAGCCCAAGCACTTTGCATAAATATGGCTTGCTACATTTATTCAAATCTGCTTACATTTATTGTACGATTCAGCACTTTGTGGCATAATTTGGGCGAAGTTCTTGCAAGAGGTAATGCTCGCCTGAAATGGCGCGCTGGGACCGGGTTTATAGTGGCACGGGGCCCTAATGAAGCTATAGCGGTGATTTTGTGGCTAGACTTGTTCAGTAGCGGAAATTGGTATGCGCTTACTTCATTTTGGAGGTTAAAGCGTCCATGGGTAATAAAACAGGACACAGCATCGACAGAGGATATATAAATAGATCTTGCAAAAACAATTTTTCCCCTGTCCATAAGATTTCTGCTACCATTTCTATTTCCGATCAGATTTTCCAATCAAAGCCCCTTTACAAGAAGTTACAGCAAATTGCTTCAATCTCTTCATCATGAAGTACTCAATTGCTGTTTTGTCTGTTATCGCCGCTCTATCCTCTTCAGCCATTGCTGTAAGTCAATTATCTTTTATCAAGAACTTGAATCTAACTATAATAGTGTAGCCCCTCCCAGGATTGTTGTTGGCAGGGATTTGATGCCTGCGTTAGACAACATCACGGAACTCCGACTCACAAAGACAACCGATGCAATGAACTGGTAAACCAGCTTTGCCATGTTGTTCCAGGAGGCCCTACTTATCAGCAATGTGTAAGTGATTAGAAACCCCGCACCGAGGAAGTAGAAATAGACGCTAACCCGATAAGGGTGCCGACTGTTGCTCCATTTCACGCAAGGTTGGCATTGCATGTCCTTAGGGCATTTCATAGGCCTCCCAGATATGACGGACAGGAGATCAACGCCGACGATCCTTGAGGTTTTATATTAACTATGTAATTGAATAGTCAGCAATGAACTAAGGATCTAAAAAACAGAACCAACAACCAGGGTTGTTATGAGGCTTATTTGCATCTGCCCACAACCTGCCGGCCCAGGCGCGCGCTCCGGCTGAGCCCCTTGCTTTTTTCTTTTTTAACCAAACATAGATGGGAATCTAAATTATTGAAGTCTGAGGGTTACATTGAAGAATTGAACAGCAGGATACAAAGACCAGAAAATTTAGATTGATGAAATGAACATTGACTTTTGTTCCTTAAAATAATTACTCGCCACCCCAAGCATTTATCCAGGGATGACGGAGAAAGGTCTCAACCGATGGACGCTCTTCAGGGTTGATGTTCATCATCATTCGCAGAAATGAAGCAAATTCTTGTCTTTCTTCTTCCTTGAGACCGGGCATAAAAGCCTCCGATAGTAGAGCAGGCCGCGCCAGGGGGATCGGATCTTTAATATTTCCTTCATCATCAAAGCACTCCTCGACAATATCCTTCTTCCCTTTGTCAAGTAGATCTCTTGGGAAATTCCCGAATGTTAAGATTATCTCTTGTAAATGTAATTTCAACTCGTAGTGACCGTCAGGGGGAACCCTCCCACTAAATAGTCGTATAGAGCGAAATACCTCATAAACAACAGCGCCGAGATTCCAATAATCAACTCGTTCATCCCAGGGAGCACCAAGAAGGACCTCCGGGGCACGGAGAGCGACTGGCTGGATATTCTCACTGAGGTGCTGTGTCTTCCAGCTCGCTACTCCCCAATCTCCTAGGCAAAAATTATTTTCGCTCATGTCTTTGCTTTGTTTCTCATTGAAGTAGAAGCTGCGGAGTGGCCAAGAGAGAACCGGGGTATACTTTTCTTCGGCCCTGTCCTGCTTGGGCTTCGGGACACGGACAAGGTAGCCAGATTCGATCAAGGAATAGTCTCGAATTTTGACAAAGACGTTGTCCGGTTTAATGTCTAAAGTATCACACGTGAGTAAAAGAGCCAAAATGGTGAGGTTGTGAATCAAATAAAGTACCTGTATGGATGACACCTCGAGAGTGGGCATAATACAATGCGATAAAAAGCTGAATAGTGATCTTTCGCATAGTATAATGGGGCACTTGATTCTCATTGAACCAGGATCCAAAGCTTTGCAGTGTTTCGCCCATAAGTTCAAAAACAAGACACACGTGAACACCGTTCGGTCCTTGATGCTGGAAATCATCAACCAAATGACAGATGCAATCATAGCCGGTTGTAGGATCTCCGTTTCGCAAATGAGTGAGGATTTCCTTTTCAAATGTATCATTGCCTTGGCCATAACACTCAGCACTCAGAACTTTGAGAGCTCGGTAGGTGGTCTCGAGACCAGCCCTATTGGTGAAGGTCAGTGTAACCATTGGATGTTGGGCGGGCAGGCATACTCACTCGTTTTTCAGATCCTTAACTAGCCAAACCGTGGAATAAACTCCATATCCAATCTTGTTGATCACTTTGTATCTGTCGTTGAACACATCACCGACATAGACGGGATGAAATCCTCCTGGACGGTACGCAGCAGTCCCTTCCTCAACATCCTGATTTTGGTGTTGGACGTTGGACGGTTCACGTTGGTCTCGAGAGGCCTGTTCATCTGCTGAGGGTTGCTGGAACTCCATTGTCTTGTCTGGGTTCAGAAACTTCTTTCTTTTGACTTTTTTCCTTGATGAGGATTGTGCTGAAGTTAGGTTGACAACGCCTCTTGCGAATATGCAAACGTCAGGATCGGAGAGCCACGGAAGGGATAATGCCTGAGGCACCAGAGTGGGACCGTGTCAAATAACACGTGAGGGGGCTGGGCTGCGCTCGGACACCTAACTGCATTCAGCGCATTTAGGACACTGATAATCATGTTGGTTGTGTTCCCTGTCATAGATGTTGGCGGGTACATGTATCAGCGGATTGGTCAGTTCATTGGATTTGTGGAGTAATGGGGCCGGCGG
The DNA here is from genome assembly GCA_020623665.1 of Calonectria multiphialidica. Taxonomy (NCBI): domain Eukaryota; kingdom Fungi; phylum Ascomycota; class Sordariomycetes; order Hypocreales; family Nectriaceae; genus Calonectria; species Calonectria multiphialidica. The sequence goes on along the minus strand of JAHVYC010000098.1, from coordinate 28,795 downwards.
CATTCCAAATTGGTATCTGGTCAATCTTGACGAGCTACCAACAACCAGGGACGAAAATATCACATCAACCAACAACGACAACCAACAACCGATGAGATTCCAGAATTAGAATAGAGTCCATAAATCGACCAATTAACGACTTGATAACCTGGATTTTTCCAAGGCAACCAGGAGAAAGCGGCAACCAAAACATGCCCATGGCCTCGCACCCTGGCTAACAATATGTTGGTAGTAAGTAGAGAGATATGGTTCGTTGGAATTTATGCCGACCAAATTCGGGCGTTTAATGGTATCATCTTAGTGACCCAAAATCGTGACCTATTGCGTAATACCTGCCCATAAGTTGTTAGAGTGAATTCATCACTGTCCTTATCATCACTGCTAGAGGCAAAGACTGCTTGTATTTGGAAATTATAAATAGTCCAGAGAAGTCCATGAAATATCCATATCCCAAATCAACCAAGAATCTCTTCCATCCTTTCTTATAGCCACTCAACCTTTTTATTGCCCATCTTCACCATCACAACACCATCAACATGAACGGCATTCCTATCGCCTACACTGATCCGTTGAAGAGAACCCCTTCGGCTGATCAAGCCGCCCAAGCCTACGCTCAACAAGACAGTCGAAATATTGCTGCTGGAATTATCAGGTCTACTCCACAACATGCGTAAGTACTATTTTGTGGTTATGATGCATGGCCTAATGTAATAACATGTTGATAGCGGTGGTAACACCTGGCACACGGGAGGAAATAATCCGAACGCGCCAGAGCACATAACTGTAGAGTACAAGGACCCACAGGGGAGGCATATTACTACAAAGCACGTGGACCGAAATGGAAATCCCTGTTAGTTTCCCTGGAAACTTGCGAGATCGGGCCTCCATGACAGAACCTTTAATTTGGCATGTACTTGGGTTATGGGATCGAATGTTGGTCAAGGTTGGAATACATGTTGTGGAAGGCTTGTGATAAACTTGTCCTTCGTAGTGCTTGAATGTATTTCGCAATATAGATTGTACTGGCATGCAGTTCATTGATATTCAGTATGACAGATTCGCCTGGCTTTGGAAATGAAAGATTTTATGTTTATTTTTCCATCCATCTTCTAATGTCAATTATAGTAATTTTATTGTTATGACCCGTGCCTATTTGATAGCTGTCATCCGCACCAGAAATTGCAAGCATCGTGATTATTGACATATTTTTTGAGTTAATCAACTGACCGACAGAACAAGAAGTACGGATTTCAAAATTACTTTGAAATTTGCTTGAATTTTACTCTACTCCAAACTGTTTAAGTGTGTCAGTCCCCAATTCCATTTGTGTTTTGAGGAGAGGAAGAGAGTGCCATCAGTGGCCAAAGCTCAGTTTATAGTTAGCATACATACTCCCGCGGAAAACGAAAGGAAAGGCAATGCAGGAAAAGATATTACTAGTGAGAGAGTAGGTAAAGCTGTATGAGACCGTTTGTAAGTTGGTTTAGAGAATGGAGTTTCAAAGCTTTAAAAGTGTTGTAAATGCATCCAATTAATTCTTTCTTTGAGAAAAAAGGTTTGAAATTTAGTCTATTATCAATGTATCTTTATTTCCCGGCTGAATTATTGGTAAAACCGGAGCTGGCGCTCTCCTCACCCTCCGCACGACGAAGCATACCTGGATCGTTTTCATCCACATCTTCCGGAGTTTTCACTTTTTCTTTTTCCTCGAGGCCGAATTCGGTCTCCAGGGTGTTTCTCAATGAAATCTCCTTTTCTACAAAACAGAGCAAAAGGCCAAGGAATGTAAAGCCAATCGAGACGTACCATGTGGTACGAAGGCTGCGTGTGTAGACATCGATGACCTGATCGCGTACACCGTTGTCTGGGAAGCCCTTCACGAGATCTGCATTGGCAAATGAGTAAGCATTTCCGCCAGACAGTTGTTGTCGCGCGCTGGCATCATCGATGCGCCATAGGTTAGAGTTGAACTGCGCGTTGAAGATGGCGGCCGGAATCGAGATGCCCCAAATTGAGCCATATGCTCGCATGAAGGCAAATGCGCCTGTAGCCATGGCAGTATCCGACTCTGGAAGGTCCGCCTGAACGGCTGGCAGATTGGCTGTCATCATGAAGCCCAGTCCAACGGCAGGAATGCATTGCACGATAACCCATTCGGCAGTGGAGGTGTGGCGATCGAAACGTGAAAAGAGCCCAAGACCAAGGGTGATGAGGACAAAGGAGACTATATGCAGAGGACGATATCGACCGGTCTTTGTGACGATAATTCCGGCAACGATACCTGTGACAACCGAAAGAAGGACGGTGGGGAGTAGCGAGACGCCCGAGATGATGGGCGACTGGAGCATTACGGCCTGGAAATAAATGGGCAAAAAGTATATAGCCCAGTAAAGGAGCATGAAGTTGATAAAGGCAATAATTAGGGCCGCAGCTGGTGTCCGGCGAGAGAAGATGCGCGACGGTAGGGTTGGGTTCTTCACCCACGGCATGCTTTCGTACCAATGGAATAAGCCAAGACCAAAGACGCCCAACAGCAGAGGCACCAAGATCTGGTAAGAGGTCCAGGCATACTTGGTACCTCCCCACGAGAGGGCGATCAGCACGGATACAACACTGGCAATTAGGATGGCATTGCCGGCATAATCAATCTTCTTGAACCGGGTTGACATGGCCGTGTCGCGATCGTAGTTGACGCGCAAAAAAAGCACGTGAAGAACGAGCGCAGTCCCTGCAATGGGGAGATTAATATAAAAGACCCATCGCCAGGTTGTGTGTTCCACGATGGCGCCGCCGATGAAGGGGCCGAGGGCTGTTCCAAGTGAGAATACGGCAAAGACGATGCCCATAAAGGCGCCTCGTTCACGGAGGGGGACGAGATCGCTGACGATCAACTCGATCATCAAGTTGATACCGCCGCCTCCAATACCCTGAATGGCACGGCCGGCAATCATCATAGCCGAGCTGCTTGCACCGCCACTGATGCCACTTCCAAGTGCGAATGTGGCGACGACTCCAATCATCATCCACCGCCGACCAAAGAGATCACACATCTGGCCGAAGAGTGGGAGGAAGGCGGTGCTAAACCAGTGAGCATGGAAATGATACAAAGCGGGGGACATGGCCATGCATACCTGGTTAGGAAGAATACGTTGACAAACCATACGTACAACTCTCCGGCGTTTAGCGAGTGGACGATGTAGGGCAGTGCGGTGGATGTGACGGTCGATTCGACGGCGGCCAGCAGGGCGGTCACGCATATGGCTGGGAATACGGCCCAGAATCTCCAGCCTCTCGTGAACGACTTGGGAGCCTCATCCCCATCGCCGCTCGAAGTCGAAGCGGGTTGTTGAGTGGGGTGTTCGTCTGCCATGGGATCGAATGTCAAATGTCGAGTTTAGCAAGTGTTGTTGTTATATGTCAAGGCCATGGTATTCTCGGCCACCCGACAAGCGAGGTTTATAACTTGACATTCTGGAACAATAAGAATCTAGTCGGGCGAATAACAAGAAGATGATCCATAATTACGGCAGGATGTTTACCCCGGTATGGCGTGTGCGGCCGGCGTTCGGTGGTGTAGCTCTAGCAATACGTTGCCGAAAAGGGCAGGAGTGCCGAATTTATTGTGGGTATCGGGCCAATTTAGGCCGGATGGATTCTAGGTCTACTCCTCAGAAGCCATTACAATCATTACAAGAGAGCGGATTGATATTCTGGCATGAACTTGGCTGCTAATTAAAGAATTAAAGATTTTGGCCGCATATTTTAATGTCCTTTATTGAGGTATGGCAGTTGAATTTGAAAAGATGTCTGAACATGAATTGGCGGCATAGTTTGACGTAGTCCAATTCTCCTACCATAAAATTCAGTCGCCATTGAAAAACGTCAAAGTAAATAACCAATATGTTTATAAAAATGCAAACAGCCTGGGGATATTCACTAAAACTACAAGAAACTAGCATTTAATGGTTGATCCTTATATATGAAACCTCTGTTCTTGCTTAATTTGCTCGGATATCATTGAAGTCAGTCGGGGCGAAGTTTATTTAACTAATAAAACTGCGATTTAAGATAATGAAGCTATTTACAATCCGCTCGCAATCAATCTTGGTATGGGTACGATATAACCATGAATGATGGGAAGGGGAAAATAAGCCTTCCGAAAAGACCTTTGGCTTGGGCAGAAACCACTTGGCACCACGATAGGGGCCCTCAAACCGGAGACCTTCAACTTCCATCCGTGGTCGCAGTTGGGAGGGTACAACTGGAGTGAAATTCAAGGGTCACTGCCTCAGGCAGACAAAAAACGGATTGTGCCTAGTGTCACGCCCGGCAATGACCTAAATTGGCCGAGGCCCAATTCTCATTGACAAATGCTCTGTGAGGAAGGCCAAGCTCTTCGAAAGTTTTACCGGAGACCCTCAACAAATGTAGCCAAAGTAGCCGCCAGAATGCAAAAATAGGCCGGAGTGTTTACAAAAAGCGTCCTGTTGTGATGGTGGGGAAACCAAGATTCCATCTCCTTCTCGGCAGCGACGCCTGCGCTCTTGGGGTCTTGGATGCGATGGAGTTTGGCCATCATGCGAGGTGCCCAGTAGAAATGACCGGCACTCAAGACTGCCGCGCCTAAATACAGGTTGCGAATTTCGCGACTCTGGTTGCTCAGGCCATTGGCGATTGAGAGGACCATGGTTGGTGGGTATGTCAACAAGATGCCCCACAGCGCAGGCTTCAGGAGGGCTTGCATGTACCGTGGCAAAAAGTTCCCGCTGGGATGAGACTGGTCTTCTTTAAGGTTGGGGTGCAGAAAGGCACCAAAAAATACATCTTGCGCCCAACAATACATCAAAGATGCAGAAGAGAGGACGAGAGGAGAGACGCGAAGCAGTGCCGTGCCAAGGTGCGGCAAGTTGGCTGTGCTGAAAATGGCAGAGGCAGACATGTTTTCTGGTGTTTTATGGACTTTCGAGGTTGCGATGTGTCAATGGCAATAACAATGATGTTCGATACTCACAAATCGGACGTATTCTACACCTTCATATCTATAGATTAACAAGGCGCGTTTCTTTGCCAGATGCGCCCGATGACTTGGATTCTGTCAGCCATCGGTGCAGCATCGCGTCGGCGCCGAAAATGGGCGGATATTGTAAGATTTGGTATATACCAGCCTTGCACAAATGTCTAAACTGATTCAGCATATCACCTCCGACGTAGTATCGGAGGCCACTGTACTCAGTAGAGTCGGGATTAATGGAAGCCGATTCGGTGGCTTTATCCCGATTCAGGTTAGCTTCAGAGATCCACATGTCGGACCGGTGGCCAACTCTAACTGGCCAGTACATTGACAAAATTGGTATAGCGGCCGAATGGTGGAGACTCGAGGCTCCTGGACGCCAGCTGCTTTGTCATTTCGGCCATGGGGATGAAGGATGGAGATGGAGGAGCCGACTCAATTAATTGTGCTGATTAATGAGGTAAGAAATGGAAGGAGGGCGACGTTGTGGATATGCACTGATAACGTGTCATGGGTTCCGTGACTAAACAAGATCAACAGGCAATGAACGAGTGTTGGTCATATCGACTCACGGGTAATCAAGATCAAGAAACGTCCCTTTTTTTATTGACGAACGATCTTGAAACTGCTCACGGTTATCCTATAAATTATTTTCTAAATAAGTAATCTTATACATAAATTATTTAATAAATAAATAATCTTGTACATGTATTATTATGTACTGATATTATTTTATAAATAAACTTGGGACAATCACCTGAGATACTTCGCAGGAGGACTAGAAAAGCAAAAGATGTTTTATCAATGTCCTGCAAATAAATATCCATTGTACCAAACATAGTTTAGGTCTCTTCTAACATTGTCGATCTACATGTTCTAAATACATTTCATTGCCTCTCTTCCCCACCAATCCGCTCAAGGAGTGGCATTCGAATGGCTCCTCGAGATGCCAGCAAATAAGAAGCTACAATCTCATCTAATCCGTGTTTCTTGGCATCGGCGACCCATTTGTCCATCGGCACAACATTGAAGGGATCATCCGCTGTGTGCCCGAGAAAGTCCTTGAGTTGATTAATTGGGACGATTGTCTCACCGCTTTGGTGTACGTAGACTGTGCCACTCGTTTGGCCTCCGATACTCCCGATGGCACTCTCCGAAATCTGCTTTGAAATCTTGTCAACGTGAATGAAGTCGAAGGCCCCGACAGACCCCGACAGGTCTGGCACGGTTCTAATAGTCTTTGAGTGTCTCAAAACACTGTGTACAATATCCAGTGCCGGCACGTCATCCCCAGTCACGTTGCTGGGCCTGTGGATCCAGACCGACAATCCAAAGCGCCTGTTCAGTTTTTCCAGTAGCACTTCGCTGGCCCATTTAGAAGCCACGTATCCGTCAGATCCGTTGGATGACGGTCGGAACTCGGACAACGAAGACTCTGACTGCGAATCCAAACCACTCAAGCGGACCACGCCGCCGGTGGAAATATAGTGCATGGGAATGTTGTGCACCAAAGCCATGCGGGCTAGCTCAGCCGTTGAGGCGACATTTGGTGCGCGGAGAGTATGGTAGCTCTTCATGTGTGAAACCTCTGCTCCGTTGTGAATAATAACGTCGACATCCTCAAAGAGCTGGGCTGCCTGATCCTCACTCAGTCCAAGGTTGGGGAGAGCCAAGTCACCGTTGTGAACCACGACCTTGGATGATTCGACACTAGGTTTCCGGCTTCTTCCCTCAACATCGAACCGAACAGCGGCGCAATGGACTCTGGCCACATCAGTGCGGTCTACGAGCTGACGGAGGATACCACTGCCCAAGTATCCCGTGGCACCTGTTAGCAGAACTGATAGATCTTGGCTTTTGGCAGGCTTTGAAGATGAGTTCATTGACAGCGTCGACGAAAAGATCTCCTCGTTGGGGTCTGTTTCCATATCCCAGTCAATCTTTTCCACCTGCTCCATTCCAGTAAGCCGAGCCGCGAGTCGTCCAAGCGTGCTGGTCTGGAATAACTCAGCCAACGACAAGTCAATCTCAAATTTGCGCTTAATCTCCGCACGAAGTCGAAGGAGAAGCATCGAGTTACCTCCAACCGAGAAGAAATCCGAGGCTGGTCCAACTGATACAGACATGGACATTTCACCTAGAACTCGTCTCCATACATCCCGAAGCTGCTTTTCAGTTTCTGTCAGGACCGCTTCATCCTCATCCATTAACAAGTTTGGCAGAGGTAAGGTCGCTAGCTTGCGAGTGTTCAGTTTTCCTCTTTCCGTTACGGGGAGACTTTCTAACGGCACCAACAACGTTGGTCGCATATGGGGTGGAATTTGCAAGTCTTGTAGGAGTTGTCGCAGGTATGCCTCCTGTTCTTCAATTTGCCTTTCCTTGGCAAGTACGACATACCCAACCAGAAACTGGTTTGCTGCGTCATCGCCGCGAACCACAGTGGCAGCATCAATAACATTTCCAGACGATGTTTGAACCAGCGCATTCGAGACGTCATCAAGCTGAATTCGCATGCCACGCACCTTGACTTGACTATCTCCATCAACCCGACCGAGGATCACAATAGAACCATCAGTGAGCATTCGACCCTTGTCACCAGTCAGGTACAGGCGATCCCATCCCGGCAAAACTTTTCCACTGGTGGAGGAGATTGCGTCTGGTTTAAACTTGATTGCGGTAAGATCGGGTCGACCGAGATATCCGCTCGCAACTCCTGGCCCAGTTATGGCCATTTCACCTGGCAAACCGATTGGTACCGGCTTACCATGGCTGTCAACGATATATGTTCCGTAATTGGCGATTGGCGTTCCGATAGGGACCCTGAATCCACTTTCCCGAATAACTTTGGCTGGTATCTCATAGATCGATGAGATGATTGACGCTTCTGTAGGACCGAATGCATTGAATAACCTTAACCCAGATTGGTTTAAGCTTGCGAACTTGTCCAGCAGATTCGTTGTCACCACCTCACCACCGACGAGGGCGACGCGCCACGATTTGCATTTATCTAGCGATTCCTGGCCATACTTGAACATTGTGTGCATCTCTGAGACGATAAAAAGTGTCATGGTGACGTTTTCACGGGCCATGGCAGCAGCCAGCTCCTCCGGATCTCCTCGGTTGTCGCCCATGATCAGCGAACCTCCGTTTGCAAGTGCGGTAAAAATCTGGAATATGGCTGCGTCGAAGCCTTGCCCACTTTGCTGCAGGACCACCTCTCGACCTAGACCTATTCTCTCTGAAACACCTAGGATTGGACTGCGCAGGTTGGAGTTGGTGAGAGGGATTCCCTTTGGTTTACCGGTTGTGCCGCTAGTGAATAAGACCATGGCGGGGCCGCTAATAGTTGATACATCATCGACCTTTTCACCTGTGCCCTGTGCAACCTTGGTAATATCCACGAATGAGACTTTCTGGGACCGAGACACGGTGAGCTCGGCCGCCCTATCCGTCGTGTCCGAATGGCAAAGTAAGATTGCTGCACCAGACTCATCAAACATGTCACCAAGTCTTTCGTCTGTGCTTCGAACATCAAGTGGAACATACACAGCACCAATGCGCAAAATCGCCAGAATGGAGCAGATAGTCTCGACGGAAGGCTCAAGAAGGACGCAGACGGAAGACTGAGGCTTGGCGCCCACGTTTTGGAGTGCAACGGCAATGCCGTTTGCCCTGTCAGACATTTCCGCGTAGGTCATTATATTTTTCATCATGTCCTTAACTGCAAGTGCATTGGGGTCCCTCTCAACCCAAGCGTTGATAATCTTCGACAACGTGTCTGTAGGTGCTGGTGCAAGATCAATATCGGCTCCAGTGCCGAAGGCTACAGCTTGTTTCACCGATGATGGATCAAACAAAGGCACTTCGGCTATGGGGAGGGATGTATCTTGTGAGAAAGCCTGTAGAAGGTGCTTGTAAGTGCTAACAAGTAATTCGGCGCCTTCAGTGTCATAGAGGTAATCCTGGACGGAAAATGTGAGCATTGCAGTGCCATCATCCATCTCATCAACAGACACGGCAAGGTCAAACGGAGTCTTCGCGTCGGCATAGTCGCGGAATTTCATGTCCACCCCGTTCATGGGCGATGTTCTTGTGGCTCCCATACGGTAGTTAAACACGACCTGGAAGAGTGGCGTGTGAGTTGTGGAGGCTTCAATGTTGCAAGCTTTGACAATTTCTTCAATTGGAACGCCAGTTCTTGCCAGCGCGCCATATGACGTTCCGCGAGTGGCGAGAAGGAGCTCATTGAATTGTTTCTTGTCCCCAACCTTGAAGAGAACAGGCATAATCTCCAGGAGAAATCCAACTGTATTACCAAATGTCTGGTTAGAGCGATTTGCATCAACGATGCCGATGCAGACTTGTTGAAGATCCAAGAGCCGGCAGACCAACACTTGGAAAGTAGCCAGCCAAAAGTGGAACGACGTTGTTCGAGAAGCCTGTGCTGCATTCTTGAGCGCAGTGACAACTTTTGCATCAACATGGGTCACTATGTCTCGGATTTTGTATTCAGACAAAGTTCTTCGGGCACTAGTCTTAGCCATAGGAAAAAGCGGCAGTGGGTCGATGCCACCTCGAAATTCCTCCTTGAAGAAGGCCAATCGCTCAGTATACGCCCCCACTGACAACTCCTCTTGTTGCTTCAAAATAAAGTCGATGTACTGCGTTGGCTTATCCTGTAATTGTCTAGGATCATTATAGAACTTCGCGAGATCCTGTAGGAATATCTGCCAGCTAACACCGTCCATGATAATGTGATGATAGCCAAAGACAATGGTATGGGATGATGAACTGTGAGACAACAAGGTAGCGACAAAGGTATCTCCCGCTTCCAGGTTGAAGTGATAATTGTGTGTGGACTCAAACACCCTTTTCACGTTTGCCGCTTCATTGGCGTTAGAAACAACCTTCAACTTGAACCGCGAGTCTTCAAAGATGCTCTGCATAGCGGCTCCCGTTTCGCTGTCTGTATAAAACAACGAGCGAAAGCTTTCATGCCGCTGTGTCACGATTGTCAAAGCTTTAGTTAACTTGGCGATGTCAAGGCTTCCAGAAAGTGTGTAGGACGTGGTACAGTTGAATGAGCGTTTGTCGTCAAGGTACTGGCTTGCAAAGTATAGACGTGATTGGCCTAAGGACAGTGGTTCGGTCCTGAACGTTGCCGGAGAAGAAGACATCTTTGAATCACTGTCGACACTTGTCACAGAAGCTGAACTTGATAGGGGTTGGCTTTCATCACCAGAACCAACAGGCATGGTAGACGGCGATGGTGATAAAGAAACAGACCTGCCTGCCTCAGGCTGGAGACCAGCGGCCGGCTGGTTCCAATCGCGGACCTTTGGAGTTGTCACTTTGTCTTGCGGTACTGAAGGCTCCATCTTGGTCTCGTTGAAAGACAAAGTCGCAACTGCATCTTTGCAAACTTGACTAATCGAGGACCCGCCTAGCAGTTGTAGAACTGGCACATCATAAGCTGCTTCGGAGAAGATCCAGGATCGGATTTCAACGGCAACTAGAGAATCGATGCCAAAGTCAATGATTGGAGAGTCCACATTGATGCTCTCGACAGGTAACTGTGTTTTGTTAATATTTCAATAAGGCTATATCTGATGCGTTGGGTTTACCTTGACTAATGAGGCCAAATATGTTGCGAAGGCCTGTCCTAAAATACCAACTGCCTCTGCCTCTCCTTTGGCCTTGGCGAGTCTTTGCTTGAGAGATTGTTGAACGTCTCCCGTAGAGCCCCTCTCTGATCTTGAAGAGGCATCGTCATATATTAGATGGGAGAAGCGGGAATTGTTGAACCAAACCGGCCGGCTGTCGGATCCTGCGTCATACGCATCCAGGCCAGTTATGATTTCTGGGGATTGGGTGCCTTTTCCAACCCAGATTGCTTCCGTAAGGAGATGGTGAAGGTCTCGTTCAGAAACAGGCATGTAATTCTGCTTACGCAGGGAGGCCTCCATCACCCCATTGGTGTCATTTCCTTCCGTCCTCTGGATGACGCCAATGCCGATAATCATACCAATATCGATGACCGAAGCCACAACATTTCGAGATTTCCGCTGCGATGCCAAGCCAACCATAAACTTGGAGATAGTTAGCCATAGAATATAGTCTAAAAGCCAAATGCCTTTACTCACATTGTTCGCAGCTGCGTAGTTAGACTGGCTCGGCATACCAATGACAGCAGATAGCGAAGAAAACATGAGGAAGAAGTCGAGGTCATCATCATGAAAGACCTCATCTAGATTTCGAGAGCCGTCCACTTTTGGTTTCAGCACCTTTTGGAAGTCTTGATACGTCATGTTTGCAAAAAGACCGTCTGCAAGTACCATTGCGCCGTTAGCAACGCCGCCAATTGGCGGCAACGTCTCCCGAAGGCGATTTCGGAGACCTAGGATATCCTGCTTTCGTGTCACATCTGCTTGTTCGATAGAAATATATGCCCCGATATCCTCCAGTTCTCTTCTCCAGGAGGCGTCCTTGTCGGGATTTCTCCAGATACTCAGTTTCCGCCTTAGTTTAAATTGGGACTGGAGTTTACTTACCTGCTAGTAGCTACGATGTACTTTGCACCGTTGTTCACCATCCAGCGACAAATTGAATGACCAATTTGTCCTGTCATACCTACGAGGAGATACGTTTTGTCAGCCGAGAATAGGCCTGATGCATTGATAGGTTGGTGGGTTAGTTCAATCTCCTCGACATTCTTCCAGTCCACAATCTCCGCAAATGCCTGCGACAAGACTAGATCAGAGGCCTTTACGACTGTTTCGTCTGAACCCAAAGCTTTGATAGACGTAGAACTTTCTTCTATGTTCTTCAGCGATTCAGCTAGGACCCTTTCGGGCAAGAAGTCCACAGCAGCAATGTCATCGAGCCGAACAGTAACAAGTTCGGGGAGAGCTTCCTGAACTGCAGACAATTTACTACCCTCACTGTGGCGACCACAGTGAATAAGAAATTGGGCGTCAGCGGGAAGCTGAGATAGTAACTTTCTCTTCGAGCTTGGCAAGATAAACTGGATACTGTCATTGTGGTTTTTAGGGATACCTCTAGATTGACCTTTCAGGATTCTGAATCGTTTTTCGATCGCATTAGCCCGCCTTTCAATTGCAAGAGCCAGCATATCATTCGGTTCAAAGATCAAAGAGGTGCAGCTGGATGGCATAAATCCTGTGATAACGACTGCTCGGATCTCGTTAATAAGTCGGACCAGCCCAGTAGGCTGACGAAGTGCTTCCGAGCCTTCTGCGCCGCACCTAATAGCCCAAGAACTGGGAACCTGGACAATTGAGGAATTTGAAGTGGAGAACGCAAATAACCTGGTTCCCTCCTTCGTGATTCCCACGCAAAGATAGAGGCCATTTCCTTCTTTGGTTGCCAGCACAGGGTCCAGGGAACAATACTCAACTTTGAGGCAAACACTATTTGGAGGGCCACAGGTTACGGCCCAGGCGGTGTGCTTAGCGTGGTACATAACCTGACCGGTTGGAGACAAGGATCTAGACAGAGAAACAAGCTGGTCTCCCGTTGCAACCTTTGTCACCAGCTTTCTCCGTTGGGAATTTATTCGTTGGTTGCGCTCGATATCAGGGATCAATCTTGGAATGAGAATGTTTCCTTTCTCGATTGCGATTTCCGTCTCGATTGCCCAAAGTGGTGACGCTCCCTCTGCACTTCCGCGAAGTTCAGCGCCAATAACATGACGTAGGAAGCTCTCAACTACTAGTGATTCATTTCCTTCCAGAAGATCCAAGTCAACAAATTGATGGAGCTTTTGCGGGTTCTCAGATAGGAAACTTCTCCCGAGACCAACAGTGGCAGATTGATAGGGGCTGCCCGAACGTGAATTCTGAGTAACCCAGAGGACTGTCTTCGCGTACTCGAATAGTAGCTGCAGATTAGTGAATACCAAGGGACTAATGTCTTTTAAGACTGGATGATCAAGCTCAGCAAGACTCAAAACATGTTCAACATCATGAAGTTGATCTTCTCTCAGGTCGGCCAAGGATTCGACCAAAATAAGGTCCCCATCCCAAATGTCAGAGAGCTTTTTGGCCACCTTTGAGACAGACTTGGCGACTGAAAGCGAAGAGCCACCTAAAATTAGGCATTTTCCGCTTATATTGAGGGAGGCGGTTGAAGATGCTATCGGTGACCTGAGAAATGCCACCCGATGATCCAGTGCTTGTGACACGAGAACCGAGAAAGTGTGCTTCTCAGGAGCCGTATCAAATCCAATTGAGTCAATTCCCGAGAATCCGGTATCATTAAGAACTTTGTGCAACCCCAAAGGACTGAGGTTTCTCAATCTAGATCTTCCTGTAGGATCGTGAGGCTCTTCCAACGTTGGTGGAGACAGAGATGAGAAAAAGGGAAACCGAAGCAGATTTCCGGTTGCAGCCATCATCAACAGAAAGCCTCCAGGTCGCAAAATACTCCTAATATATTCAAGAGCAGCACGTTGTCGTTTGAATGATTTGTGCACAATAACAAGATCAATTGACCCTTCTTCAAATCCATCATCAGCCTGAAGCGCGTTTTCGACATCAAAAACTCTGCAGGTAACTCTGGGATCATCCATAGACAGTTGTGTCTCCAGATCCTCCTTAAAGGTTGGGCTTGCGTCCACTACCGTATACGATTTGAAAGACTTTCCCAGCTCGCGGTGTACGGACTGGATGAGATTTGGAGACGACTGTCCAACCTGCAGTATCCTAAGGCGCGGATATCTATGCGAAATCTGCTTCATCACGTTGATGAAGTGCCCATGCACTCGAGCGATGCCGAGGCCATGCATTCTCCATTGAGAAACAAGTCCAGTGATTGACATCTTTGCCTGGGCGTGGCCCCCAGCGAGCCGTTGTGCAGTATTTAACAGCCTCTCACCGATTGCTTGGATGAGTCGCATGTCTGCTTGGCTGTCAAAGCGGTCTAGAAGGGATAGGAATTGCGGTCGGGTAATGTCCATTTTCCCTTCCAAAGCCACTTCATTAACCAGCTCAGCAAGTCCAGGCGTACTTTCTGCCAATTTATCGAAAGAACCTGTCATTTTAATCTTTGATAAGTAAAACCGGATCACATCTTCGCATGCATCAATGATCTCATCATCCTGATGCAATTCATTCGGTTGGAGCACATCAAAGGCCGCTCCTGAGAGGACATCTGATTTCCAAACCGTCTTCAAGTAAAGCTGCCTATCATTCTTCTTAGTACCTGGGAGAAGAGATGTCATAGTCAACCTTTCAATCAGAATAGCCAATCGACCGGTGTTACTATCGTAGACCTGTAGGTCTCCTTCAATTGTTGGCAAGGCTCCGAAAGCCGCAGACGTGACATTTGTAAGCCATCCATCAACAATTACCGAAGCCGACTCGTTGCTGTTGATGTCTACTCCGGGAGAAAACTCGATGCGACGGATTGTTGTAGGCACAAAAGCACTCCACATTGAACCATCATTAGGCGCTGCCAAGGCAGCGAAGAGTGTCTGGAAGCAAACATCTAGCCAGGTGGGATGAATCGGCATGCTTTTACCATCATTTTCATCAATGGATATAATTCCAGAGGCCACATCCATGCGTCTCTCGGCATTTTTAAGGCCCTGGAATGAACCGCTATAGTTTAGCCCAAGATTGTCAAGGGCCTCATAGAATTGCTCGACATTGATGGGGATCAACTCCGACTCATGTTCGACCGGCCTCAATGGAAACAATTGTTCTTCAAACTTTCCAAGAAGAATCCGGATATGTCCCTTGCAAACAAGCCTCATGACACCATCTTCAATGGCAGAAGCACTCAAACTGAACTCAGCTTGGATAGTGTCGACGGGGCCTTTGTTAGAATCAAGATCGCTCCTTACCGAGAACAGGGTCTCGGTGCCTTCCGAAGACTCATCAATACTGATGGGCCTCAGGATTGATAGGTCAAGTAGTTCAATGGTTTTCATGTTCTTCCCTTTGCCAAGCACCCTAGCTGCCTCTAGAGCCATGGTGCAGTAGGCGGCGCCGGGAACGACGATCTGGCCTTGGATCCGGTGGTCTCGCAGCCAAGGCATCTCCTCTAGCTTGAAAATGTTCCTCCATCTGGGCTCGTATTCGGTATCATCGGCTGTTCTCTTGCCAAGAAGCTCATGGGGACCATCAGATCTAGATCGCAGTTGCTTACTAATTCTAGATTCGCGCCATAGAATTGTCTTATGCTCCCAGGGGTAACTGGGGAGTTCGACAGGGAAGCCATTTGTAAATGAAACATCGCTGAGATCAAATGCAGAAGCATAGTCCTTGAAGTTGACACTTTCAGGTCCAAGCGTCAGCCAAGAAAGACCCAGAGCTGCACTAAAGGACACAACGTCGTCTTTTTGCCGGTTTAAAACGCCGCAGTACGCCAGTTCAGATCCTATTTTCCTCTTGATTGTCTGGAGACAAGGGCCACGAAGCGCTGGGTGCGGGCCAACCTCAATGGCAAGGTCAAAGTTTGGTCCGTCCTCAAATACACGCTCAACTGCTTGCGAGAATCTCACCGTCTGAACCATATTGTCTCGCCAGTAATGAGCCTCCAGGTCACTCTTCATGTCAGATGTCATCACACGACTGTCCTCATAGACGCTGGACACCCATTCAACATCACTGTTGGTGTCGTTGATCGTGATGCCACATAACTTCAAGGACGAGACATAAGGATCCGCGCATGGCTTCATATGATGAGAATGGTAAGCTGTATCCACTTTGAGAACTCGGTTGAATAACCCTTCTTGGTCCAGGATTGACTTGGCTTCTTGTACGGCGTCTTCATCGCCGGACAATGTCACACTCCCGGGCGAGTTACTGGCGGCAACTGCAAGACGGCCACTCATCTTGCCAGATGAACAGAAGCTAGTTGCTTCATCAATTCCAAAGCCAACAGCAATCATGGAACCCTTCCCGCCGGTGCTTCCAGCAGCCAACTTAGCATGGACTCCTCGGTAGTATGCAATTCTGACTGCATCGGTTGCAGACACTAAGCCTGCGGCGTATGAAGCTCCAATCTCCCCTGAAGAATGACCAATGACGGAACTAAAGGTTATTCCAGCTTGTCGAAGTAAATTAACGAGACCAATCTGTACAGCAGTACACAGAGGCTGAGACAGTGCAGCTTGGTTCAGTCGAGACTTCTCAGGCGGTGCCATCAACTCCTCCTGAATGGACCACTCAGGAGCATCGGGAAGATCTTTCAAAGATCTTTCTAGAGCCTCAATTGTCTCTCTAAAGAGTGCTGACTGGGTAATCAGACCCTTGCCCATAGTGGGCCATTGGGCGCCTTGTCCAGTAAAAATACCTAGAATGCGAGGTGTCCGGGTTTTACCTGTCCCTGAAGCGAACGCCGAGCGAGTCCCAATTTCGATTCCAGGCCCCTCACCAATCTTTGCGAGCTGGCTAGCGATGGCTTCAAGGGCGTCCTTTCTTGATAGTGCCGAGATGTATGCTTTGACTGGGAGGGTCGTCCGTCGGGAGCTCAAGGTTGTAGCCAATTGGTGAATAGATACATCCTCATGAGTCAGGTATTGGGCATATTTCTCAAGGAGAGAAACAAGAGCTGCTTCAGAATTTGCCGAAAATAACAGTGGAACGGGAGTGAAGTCACGACTGGAAGAAAGGTTCCCGGGCAGGATGTGTAAACTCGCCCTGCCCCAGGGACCGTGGTCATGAATCTCGGGTACGTAAGACTCAACAATGGCATGCGTGTTGGTTCCCCCAAAACCAAAGCTATTCACGCTGGCTCTAAGAGGATGGCCAGAGGGCACATCGGGCCACTTGGTGGGCTTTGTGGGAATTTTGAGGCTCTTGTACGAGGGTTCAACACTTGGGTTTAGTGTTTTGAGGTGTTGATTAGGAGGAATTGTCTTGTGTCGCATAGCCAAGACTGCTTTTAACACGCCTGCTATACCAGCACCTGTAGATGTCAGCAAGCTTGTCCGTTAGGGGGACTGAAATGACTTACATCCTTCTGTGTGTCCTATAATAGTTTTGATAGAACCCACCAGCAGCGTTGGTTTCTCAGCATGATCTTTTTCTGTCGGGAAGAACGACTCGCTGATGGCAGTGGCCTCACGGGGATCTCCTGCCTGGGTACCGGTGCCTATGTGCGCGAGTTGTAAGATCTGTTCTAGATGAAGGATTTGAAGAATAACAACTCACCATGAGCTTCAAAATATTGAGGCCTGTCTTCGAGGCGATCAATGTCCAAGCCAGCGTTCTTGTAAGTGCGTCTGATAAGTGTTGCCTGTGCCTCAGGATTGGGTAATGTAATACCCTTGGTGCGTCCGTCAGAATTGACGCCAGTCTCTCTGATCAAGGCATGGATGTGATCGCCATCCTCCAGGGCACGTGACAGGGTCTTCAAGAACACGGCGCCGACTCCCTCGCCTCTAGCGTAGCCATCAGCAGATTGATCCCACATCTGAGACTTTCCCGATGGGGAAATCATGTGAAGGCTAGTGGCGCCAATGAATAAATCGGGGCCGAGCAGGAGGTTGGCGCCCGCTGCGCAAGCCACCTGACTCTCACCACTCCTCAAGCTCTGTACAGCCAAATGGATGGCAGTCAGACTCGAAGAGCACGCTGTGTCTACGGTCATTGAGGGGCCCTTCCAGTCAAAGAAGTATGACAGGCGGTTTGAAATGAGCGCCCGCGAAGTTCCAGTTGCCATGTATTGAGAAAATGATTCCAGGTCTCGAGCCTGGGTGTCCGTGTAGTCGGCCGTCATGAGACCAACGTACGCAGAGGTTTGGGAACCTTTCAGGTCCTGCAACGTAAGACCAGCAGATTCCATAGCCTCGTACACGACCTCAAGCAGAACCCGCTGCTGAGGATCAATGCTCTCCGCCTCTCGGGGAGTAATATTGAAAAAGACCGCGTCAAACAACCGAGGATCTTCCTCGATGAAGTATGACTTGCTAACATTGCTGGCACCGTGGTGTTCACCATCGGGGTGGTAAAAGCCATCGGGGTTGAAGCGCGACAGTGGAACGCGCTTTGAAACATCTCGAGGGGAATGAAGCAAGCCCCAGAGCTTGGATGGCGATGTCGCATCTCCTGGAAACCGACAGCCACTACCAACAATGGCAATGGGTTCTTTGGGTGGGTGGACGTATGCCATGATGCTCAACAAAAGACGGTGGAACTTTTTTTTCTGAATGAATGTTCAAGACGCTTGCGTGACTATCAAAAGCTTTTAACATCCCACCTCGAGATTTGGCAGCTTATATGTAGCTTCTGCCACATTAACTGTTATTTTTGCATGTCCTCCATGGCAGACCAACAAAGTCCACACCCGATTCAGTCAAAAAGCCACAGCCATCTTCGGCCGCCGAACAGAGACAAGATCACAGAGCCCTGTTCTACCCAATTGCCTAGAGTTTCCAACGCCCCAGGTTGCTTGCAAGTTGCGTACCCAATGTGCAAATGCGCGATTTGCGTCATGTGGGTAAGCGCCCCCCGGTTGTACCGAGACTACACGAGGGTGAAAGACCATTGCCATCTCGCATTCAGCCATCTGCTTTCCAGGTTCAACGGGCACTTTGAGCGAAGGTTTACGCTCGGCCTACATGACCTCGGTTCCTCACAGGCTGCCGCAAGCGCCACGGCCAATAGAACTTCTCAAATCGGCGCTCGTCTAAGCACGCAAGGGAGTACGGGCTAAAAAGAGAAAAAGAATCCGATCGGATTGTGTTCGGTGTACGTGCAAAGGGACCTGGCTCCACACCGCCCTCCGAATCATCATTTAAACCACATGCAGCAGAGGGCGCGTCGGCTGCCGTTGGCCGAGTGCATCTCAAAGAAGGTGAAGGCGCCGAATCACAAATAGGGTTGTCGCTTATGGCGTAACCTAAGATCAGCAGGACTCCATGCGCCATTATGAGTCGAATAAGCCAACAGCGCCGATCTACAGGTCATGCTTACGAAGGAAGTGTTAGTAGAATGGCCATGATGGACCGAAAGCAGGCCTGTCGCCGACTGAGCAAATTCAAATTTGATATATTCTAATTACAGGCTAGAGCCCACCAGTAAATATAGCCTCAAGCCGTTGAACTTGGCATTTACAAAGATTCCGTCAAAATTCTTCCAAAGTTCTTCCAAAAATATCTCCACAATGGCAACAATGCACACCTTCTTCAAGTCTCCCTTTTTCAATTTTGAATACCTTCGTCTGCTGGCCATGGCGCCGCACGAAGGGGCCGAGATTGGAGAGTCACTGGAGGCCGCTGCCAAAATCAAGGATCTCGACCCGGAATCCTGGTACAGCAGTTTCCTCGAGGCCGGGCAAAAAGCGGAAGTGATCGCCCAGGAGGCCGAGGAAGTTGGCGATCGTCTCACAGCACGCCGCGCCTACCTGCGAGCGTCAAACTACATCCGCGCGGCCCAGTTTATGCTCAACCAAGGCCCCATTGGCCACGACAAGCGCGTTCTTCCCGCCATTGAACGTGCCATCTCGAACTTCAGAAAGGGTGTCCAGTATCGTGACGGCCAGACATTCTTCCTAGACATCCCTTATGAGAATGGGTTGACTCTTCCGGGTTACCTTTACTTGCCAGAGGCTTCTAAGCGAATCCCTGGCCGGAAGATTCCCGTTCTGCTGAACTCGGGCGGGGGGGACTCCACCCAAGAGGAGATTTACTTTATCAACCCAGCCATTGGCCCCGACGCCGGGTACGCAGTCGTGACATTTGAGGGTCCTGGTCAGGGTATTGTTCTGCGCCGGGATAAGTTGCCAATGCGCCCAGACTGGGAGGTCGTGACCGGCGCCGTGCTGGACCACCTGTTTGACTTTGCGTCCCAGCACCCAGAGCTCGACCTGGACCTCGACCACATCGCTGTGACGGGTGCCTCCATGGGCGGTTACTTTGCTCTCCGGGCCGCCGCAGACCCGCGAATCAAAGCTTGCATCTGCGTGGACGGCTTTTACAGCCTTGCCAGCTTCGCGGGGGGACGCATGCCGGCGCCTCTGTTCAATGGATTCAATAATGGCTGGCTGTCGGACGGGATGTTCAACGCCGTGCTGGGCCTGCTCCAACGGCTCACCTTCCAGGCTCGCTGGGAGTTTAACCACCTCAAGTGGGTGACGGGCGCCACCACCGAGGCTGACATCATGCGTCGGATCCGGGACTACACGCTGCTCAACGACGACGGGACCGAGTACCTCGCCGACGTCAAGTGTCCGACGCTAGTCACGGGGGCCGGCGCGAGCTGGTACTTTGACCCGAAAACGACGACGGACAAGATATACGACTGCTTGACGAGCCTCAAGCCCGGCGTCGACAAGGAGAAGTGGATCGCGATGGATGTAGCGTACGGGGGTCTCCAGGCCAAGATTGGCGCCTTTGGTTATTCGGCGGCGCGCACCTTTCAGTGGCTGGATGAGAAATGGGGCGTGGAGAGGTCGCCGCTCAAAGCGGAGTAAGTGAGGCGGCGGGGTGGTTAGTGCCGATAATGTTGGTTCCTAAGTGGAAGTTTGATCAAAAGACTACTAGTATGAATATGAATATACAGGTCCGTGGAGTAACACGTTGAAATTTCAGGGTTGAATGGCGTTTTCCTGCTTAACCAGTACCAATGACTTTGGAAATTGCGCAAGCCATGATAATTGTGCCGTGCTTCAAGCAAGTAATCTCATCATGTCGCCATGACGTAGCCAGATAACAGGTCAATACGAATTTATCCAACCACCAGGCGCACGCCTTCCGTTGAAAATGCACTGTTCGGGTGGGCGGAGCGGAAAGACGTGGCCGGCCCCAAAGGATTGTAGGTGCAGTCAATTCACATGGAAACAGAGCCAACCGGCCACCTGTGAGCCAATGGCGGCGGCGGGGCGTGATGCCGATGCGGAGCGCCGGCGAGCTGGGGAGCCAATGGCGGCAGCGGCGAGGTCCGATACACCCATGAGCATAACTCGCAGTAGTAGCCCGAGATGAAACGGGACGGGACGGGACGGGACGTGGCAGGGAAATTTTCAGATATTGAGATGTTGGCTGCAACGTTGATGGGTAAGCTGCCGAAGCCAAATGCATCACATCCACATCCCAAGCTAGTTGTGAGCGATGCACCGCGTAAGCTCGGAGCGCCGGCGACGATCTGGCGTCTAGCCCGTTCGGCATCGACTCGGTGCCTGGAGGGGCGAGGTAGGAGCCGATTCGGACCAGCCATGGACATCGTGACAGGGGATTTTCGGCCCTCATTACATGACATGTGGGATGGTGAGGGTGAAGTCTTCCCACAGCATTTTAAATGGCCGGGGGGCACCACAGATGCAATTATGAAACATTGAATACACAGACACTTAATCAAGAAAGAACCGTTTGAAATGGCTGCAGTTATGGCACAAGACGAACCGATCCAGAAAAGGCGCCTGCTCCGCATGACATTGGCACATTACCGCCAACCGGGAGTGAGCGAAGAGGAGTTCCATCGTTTTGTTACTGAGGAGCACGCTGTCCGAGCCGCTCGTCTCCATGCCAAAAATGGCGTCGAGGGATATTCGCTTGTAAGTGGGCGCAGCCGCCGCCACCTATGTAGCCCTGCTCTCAGAGGCATATGGCGATGCCGAGTCAGTTTTGCACTAGCTAACTGCAACCCCCCGGTCGAACGCAGTTCTTCTCTCCGGCGTCTTTTCGCGACACATCAGCGGTGCTGAATGCGAAGCTGGGGAACAAGTGGTTCGTCCGCGACTACGACGTGCATGTGGAGTTCCTGTTCCGGGACATGGACACGCTGGTCAAACTTGCATCGGATCCTGATTTTCAGGCCCTGCATGCAGCTGAGGAGCCCTTTGTCAGCGGCATTCATGTCGAAGTCAGCATTGGGTGGATCGAGACGTATGTGGCTGGAGGGCAGGTTACCAACATACGCGATGACGAGAAGCCAGATTACCCTGTTTTTAAGGATTTGAGCGTGGCACCTTCTGCCGCAGGTTGATGGGGAACTTACTCGTGCACGGAAACAAGCCGCCTGAACTTGAGCTGTTTTAAGTAGAGCATTGAGGTTCTAACTTGGTTCCAATCAATCCCCGAGACTCGACGAATTTTCTTGCTGCTCGCTGTGAATAATTTAGCTCATGAAATGTCTGTGCGTGGCAAACCAATACTGCGCGCCTGAATAGGCAGTTCGTTTTACAGTGTGCTTTATAGCTGCTATTTGGTACAGTCACTTGACCAAAATCCCACAGATAATTCCGCGGTTATGTGAGGATGAATAATAATTATTAGTATAAAAAATAAGTAAATAAAATAAAATAATCAATAGTACTTGTAATTATTTATCTCATCCCCTCTTAGGGATTTTGTGTCTGAGTTATCACTTATTTATTTCTTGAGGTGAAGATAGTGAGTATTGGTGGAAAGTTAGCGACTCCTCCGAACTTTCGCCCACCCACTGTAGTGCATCCGGGTATTTCGCCTAAAAGAGTATTTTCGCTCGTCGTGTTTATTCCGGGGAGCCGAAACGGTGAATGAATGTTGCACGTGCATAAGCGGTGTCAACTCAGCATTAGGGCATATTAGAACTCCTGTTGCAATGGACATTTTGGGATTGACCCTGTATTTCTTGATGTCGATCAATAGCAAAGTCCACAAAGTCCAGCCAACACGCGTTTTGCAGGATGCCCGTGCATAAATGCGGCGAGCTCTCGGCGCGCTCTCGGGTAGGCGAGGGCGGCAAGGCAGTGAATTGTTGATTCTGATTGGCCGGATGGTTTCCGCACGTGGAGGTGGCAATTTCAGCATGTATGTAGACTGTGTGGTTCCTGGAATTACGTCTCATTGTCGATGCGGCTCAAAATGGCACATGACGCGGAAATTGCCCAGGATAGAAGGTATCACATTTGTAGGAAGTTGCGGAATTGTTTGGTTGGTGCTGACTGTGCATGCATTCTGCGGCGACTGAACAAGGGACCAGGCGAGAGACCAGACCAGACCAGCGCTTGGCCTCAGGCAGCAGCCATCGGATCACATAATAACCAGCGGCCCTGCGCCATGCGCCATGCGGCCAACGCCTTGGCCCAGTGCGATATCAGGAGCCTTAATGATGCTGGTTCATGATCTTGGCGTCCATCGCCGCGCCTGCGACCGATGCCACCGCCAAAAGCTGCGCTGCAGACGTGAGGCCAATGACCAGGACTGCCTGCGCTGCCAGAGGGCCGAGGTGCCGTGTGTGTCGAGCCCGTTGAGGTCTCGCCTTCGGGGTGCCCACGCACAAGCCATCCCGCGTCAGCCACCCGCTCAGCAGCCCGTCCAGCCGACTGTGGCCCAAGTTACGGGTATGTCAGGACCCCGGGCTCATGGCTGGAAGATGTTGCGGACACAACACGGCGCAAATGAACCACAGACCTGAATAGCGTAGCTGACAATGAGCAGAGTTCATGGTGCCTCCACCGGACTCCCACGCCAACAAAGATAACTCGGAGCACTTCAGCCACTGGCCGACAAGCCTGTGGCACATCTCGCCTGATCTGGACCTCGACGTCGGTCTTTCCCATGTCGAATGTGACTTGTCTGAGCCATCTGTCCAGCCCGATGCTGATATCAGCACCATGTTTAATGCTCCATCCGTGTGCGAGCAATCTCTGGCTACCAGCTTTTATCAGGTCCACAACCTACAGACTCGTCCGTCTCAACCAAGTGCATGCTCTCAGGCCTCCTCTGTATCCATGTCTCTCTCTCTTACTCCCCCATCTCATCCATCCGAGACCTCATCTACACATGCTGGAACACGTGTTGGAACACAACTGCCCTCTCCCACTGATCCCTCTGGCGGTGATACAGACATGCTCCGCCTCGACCTGCACCAGCAGGCCGATGAGTCGTCTATCGCCCTGGGAAACATTGGCCCTGAGATGACGCCCGAATCCTCTCATGCTCAAGATGGTGGCACTTCAAATCCGACAGAACCCCAACAACACTCCTCTGACGACCACATGACCGTGTGGATTTCCAAGCTATCCCAGCTCAACATGGAGCTGCACCGACACATGCACTCTATCCCCGCAATCGGTGTTTGGCAAAAATCATGGACAAACCCATCAGACAAGAGCCCTGAGACCAATAAAGTCAAACACGACAAAGATGTGGCTATTGATCGCACCTTTGAGCTATCACAACGTTACACAGAAATTTTGAATCACGTCTTCCCACGGTTCAGGACCAGCAGATCTAGCACAAGGCCGACAACAGGATCCTTTCGCTTAGACGAGCCTTCGCAGCTACTTGTTTTATCAAGCTACTTGTCGCTGGTCGAGTCATATAATAAAATACTGCTCCACATCAGGACGTGCGCAGAAATGCGACTCGAGATGGACCCCAGCATGGCCGAGGACCGAACTCCTATAAAATTACCGACCCTCGTCATTGGGTCGTTTGAAATGACGTCGTCGTCATCGACGCAGGTTGTAATCCTGATGCACATTATGGAAACAATGATGGCGCGGGTTCGTCATCTGGTTAACGAAATGACTGCTAACGAAGCCGGCACGGAGGGTGCGGGAGGTGGGATGACGAGCATCGCCAAGGTGTCACTGGAGGCAATCAGGGCCAAGGAAGAGGCCACCGCAAAATTAATAGGAGTCGTGCGGGAACTGGCAGTTCAATGTGGTATTCTATGACCCAGGCATTGACAGCATTGAACAGACCCTTTCAACAGGAGGGCTGATAGCATAAGGAATGCCAAGTCTTGATTAAGATTTGTGCTTCCTCCTACTTTTATTCAGACTAAAAACGTTAGTTGATGAAATAAAATACCCCAATGCTTTTTGATGTGGCACGCCCCTGAGGGTGGAAATGTCAAAACGGTTGCCATGCTGTATCCTCATCGTGATTTCCTCTATCATCAATCTTCACCCTTTCTCTTACATCTGGTACTATTGAGGTCATGAAATACCCAGTTCTCAAGCTCTGGCTCCCCAGGCCTTTCTCCAGTTGCCAGCCTCTTTTGCTTTAACGCCATCATTGTCAGCTATATATTCGTCTCCGCCCATTGACACCAAAATCCTCGTTACATCACTATGTCCAAATCTGTTGCTGATATGTAACGCGGTCCAACCACGGAATCCTCTAGTATCAGGCGAAGCCCCAGCTCTGAGCAACTGAGCTGCTATACCTGCGTATCCGTACCTTGAAGCTAACATAAGAGGTGTCCAGCCATGAGATCCCATGGGAGATGCATCGGCACCAGAGGAAAGAAGCATTTGAACACATGGCAAACAACCTTTTCGGACTGCAATGTGCAGTGCGGTTTCGTCTTGTTCATCTGTGTTGTTGAGTGGCGGTTGGTACGCGAGAAGAGATGACATGGAGTCGTGGAGGGAATCGTTGGCGGCCTTGTGAAGGTACAAGCCCAGACACTCGGAGA
Organism: Calonectria multiphialidica; assembly: GCA_020623665.1. NCBI lineage: Eukaryota > Fungi > Ascomycota > Sordariomycetes > Hypocreales > Nectriaceae > Calonectria > Calonectria multiphialidica. Next base: position 3,406 of record JAHVYC010000098.1, on the reverse strand, counting down.
ATTTCATTTCATCGGCAATTTTCTTGAACATGTACGGGGTACACAATGCATGGAAATGGTGACATGTTTGCCGGAGGCTCGTGATGTCAAGTTTAGGAAGGACCTAGCTTGGAGTCATTAGCCCTCTAATTGCACTTGGTCCACGAAAGCTAGTACCGAGACGATTGAGTGGTGGAGCTCCAGTGGGAGGATACTAAAAACAGCGTCTGGCATGATTACTTTTGGATGTAGTCTTTGACAGTTGAGAGACAGAATCGGTTGCTTGAATTAGGCATGGGCAACCAGGAGGCCTTGGCGCCAGGTGGCAGAAAAATGATTTTCACGTATTGTGCTGGGCTACCATGGTCGCCAAGTATCTCACAATTTTGATTTATAAATACTCGATGAGATGCGGTGCGCCGCTGTCTAAATGCGCACGCCTTTAGCGTCTGAATCTCGGCCATTAAATAAATTCCCGCCAAAGCCCGCCCGGACCAATATTAAATAAAGTTAAGAAAGTGCCCGCACCACGCCATGTTACTTACTAATCGCAAATTCTCAATCGGCACTCATTAAGTAACTTGGCCGCTAACTTTAACAGAGTTACTTTGTGGACCCCCACAACGTCGTCCCAAACTAGGTGCAGAGCGTTAGTTTAGAATTTGGTGGGTAAGCTGATGCCACAGAGCAGAACGTGCATGCATTAGAGTGTATGTCGTGATGGTGTTTGTTTCTTATTATTATTAATCATAGGTCTGGGCATGCATTCATTTGGCCTCAAAGAGATGTCTTGCTGAAACTCTGTGATAACGTGTGCTGGTATAAAGCATGCGAGAGCATCCAATTCGAAAACAATATCCAATCACTCACACAAGTATCAATCTCTCAATACCTCTATCAACCTTTACTCATTATTCCTCCTGCTTTCGAAATGGCTTCCTCATCCATCAACAACGTCTTGGTCATTGGAGCCGGCGGTAATGTGGGCACATCAACTGTCAAGGCCTTATTAGACGAGAAGTTCACCGTTACTGGACTGACACGAGATACCTCCAAGTCTGTACTCCCAGAAGCCGTGCGACACGTGAAAACCGATTACTCCAAGGCGTCCTTGATTGAGATCTTCAAGGGCCAGGACGCGGTAATCAGCACTGTTTCCAGCATCGTGGCTGGTGATGCATTAACCATCCAATTGACGATTGCCGAGGCAGCCATTGAAGCTGGCGTGAAGGTGTTCGTCCCTTCTGAATACGGAATCGACACCTCAGATCCTACCGCATCTACATACGTCCCGTTCCTCAAAGACAAGATCGATACTGTCGATTTCCTCAAGACGCAGCAGGACAAAATTTCATGGACCGTGATAGCCTCTGGGTCCATGTTTGACTGGGGCTTGAATATTCCTGGCTTCGGTGGATTGAATGTGGGAGCGCGCACTGCTACAGTCTTTGATGGAGGCGACATTCCATTCGAAGCGACAAACCTGGATCAAGTTGGCAGAGCCATCGCCAAGAGCTTGAAGCACCCCGGACTCACCAAGAACGAATACGTCTACGTCAACAGCTTTACTGTGACGCAAAACCAAGTGGTTGCGGCTCTCGAGAGGGCTACGGGCGAGAAGTTCGACATTTCGCACGGAACTGTTGAGGGGTTGTGGGAGGACGGCGCTACACAGGTCAAGGAAGGGCAGTTGCTGGGAACCCTGGCAATGATTGCTGGTGCCATCTATGGCAAAGGTGGCCTGGCGAATTACTCTGTTTCCAAGGGGCTGTGGAATGACAAATTGGGCTTGGCCCAGGAGGACTTGGACGAGTTTCTCAAGGGTTACGTCGCTGGAAAGGCAAAGATTTAATCGTCAAATAGGTAGATAACGAGTAGAAAATCTTTGCATACAGGATTCAGTTAAGCAATGAGACACTGGCAATGTGTCCTCTTAATTTCAATGTGGTGATAGCTATCTTGCAAACTGTATCCAGATGTGATGCTTGCCTTGGCCATATTAAGTTTTACGAATTCTTGATATAGAGGCTCCTTGAATACCCCATCACGAAGTAGGGAAAAGTAGATAATGTTGAATACCATAACCTCTGTGGAGTAGCTAGCGTGGGAGGTGGACCATATTCAGACATCCACAATCATGGTAGCAGAATAGTTGATCGATCATAAGGGGAGTTCGGCACCGGCAGCCAAGAATTGTATCCAGAAATGCGTAACACTAGGGAATGGTAATGATAAGAGCGGTGGCGGTGCGGGTGGAAAGGCAGACACTCTTGCCAGTGTGACTTCTCTAGTAATTTCCGTGCCTACATGATCGCGTTCATCCAATTTTTACTGATAAAGATGTTGTCACGAGCTTTATTGACTCTATTCTGTGTGTCTTAGCAGGGTTGCGACCCCTGCTGGTACTAGTACTTATCCTCCATACAACTATCTATAAAATATCTATTTATCTAATACGATTTTAATCCCTGTTACCTTACCCTCTAATATACCCCCTTAGCTTAGGCCTCTTTAGGGGCTAGGCTATTACCTTTAGGCCTTTTCTTTACTATAGCTAAGCTTAACTTTATTAATTATACCTTTTTCTAGTACCTTAGCCTTCCTTTTCTTAATCTTATTTTTTAATTTTTCTATTTATTTCTTTTTATTAATAAGATTATAAATATTATTTATATTTAGAAGCTTTATAAAGATAATATATTTTTATTTTAATAATATTTTTATTATATTATTTATAATATTCTTTTTTATAAGTACTTAGTCTATAAAAATATACTTTTCTTAATATTCTTAATATAGTTATATAGGTAGATCTTGGGGTTTTATATAATATAGTAATGATTATAATAATAATAGTTATTAGGTTAGGTAAATTATTTCTTATTATTCTTAGTTATTTCTAGCTATTTTAGTTAAAAAGAGGGAAAGTTATTATTTAAAGTAAAAAGTAAGTTTTAATATATAAGGGAATAGCTAGCCTAGCCTTTAGGGCTAGTATTATATAAATATAATTCCTTATAATAGCTTTAATATTCTAATATTAGAGCTTTTTTTTTTTAATAAGGGATTTTATTTATCTTTAGTACTCTTAATTTTATAAATCTAATAATAAGGTTTATAATAATCTACTATAGCTAGCTTAATAGGTTAAATAGTAATAGTATAAATATACCTATTTAAAACTTTATTATTAATTTTTTAAATAAAGGTATTTAGAGTTTTACTAATTTTCTCTTTTTTTATGCCTAGTCTTAGTTATATAATAGTATTAATATAAGTATACTTATTTAAAATTATATTATTATTTTTTAAGTAAGGGTATTTAAAGTCTTATTATTTTCTTCTTTTTTTTCTTTTTATTATAATTAGTCTTTAGTTATTTAACCTTTTATTTATATTATTACCTAATTTTTATTAATAAATTATT
>JAHVYC010000097.1:0-211837 GCA_020623665.1 Calonectria multiphialidica | reverse complement strand
AAAATATTACCTATATAATAATAATTATATTTAATTAAATTACTAATTAATTAAATATTCCTTAAATCCTAATAATTATTTATATTAATTTTTACTTTTTATATAAATATTTTATAAAGCTTAAAATAATAAAAAAAAAGAGACTTATAATTAATATTATAATATTATAATAATCTTATAAATAATATAAATTATATAAAGTTAAATAGATTAATAAAAATAATAATATTATTAATATATTTACTAAGGTATCTTTAAATAAAGTACTTAAATAATTTATTAATAAAAATTAAATAATAATTTAAATAGAAGGTTAGGTAATAAGAAATTAATTAATATATTAGCTAAGTTAGGGATAATTATTAAGAATAATATATTTTTATTAATTAGTAAATAAATAATAAAGATAAGATTTTTTTATTAGCTAAAGATTAAAATAATATTATTTTATTTATAATAATAAGGCTATTTTAATAGCTAGCTAATAATATCCTATTATAATTAGGCTAGGAAAAAGGATACCCTCTAATATACTTATTAATATTAGTTATTATAAGATTAAGATAGTAAGATAAATAAAATCCTTTACTAAAAAAAGAAAAGCTTTAATATTAGAATATTAAAGCTATTATAAGGGATTATATTTATTAGGTACTAGCCCTAGAGGCCAGCCTAGCTATTTCCCTGTATATTAAAAGTTACTTTTTCCTTCTAAATAATAAGAACCCCTTTTTTGATTATGATAGTAGTAGATAATTAAGAACAATAAGAGATGATTTACCTGACCTAGTAGCTGCTGCTATCGTGACCTTCACTGTATTATATAAAACCCCGGGATCTACCCACAAATAATAAAAGAAATTACTAAAAAGGGACTCTATAAATAATTATAAGTATTATTTATATGTATTATTTATTATTTTATTTATTTATTTATTCAACTTTTATAATATATAATAATTTGTCTACATACGTAAACTCACCAAAATAACTGCCGGATTATCCTTAGAACTTTTGTCAAGTGACTGTACCACCGCTTGGACCGCGGCCTATTATTCCATACTTGGCTGTACTATCAAGGTGTTCCTAGGTTTACTGCCTGCTTGGGCCCATAGTTGATTTTTCTCAAATGGATTATTCTATACTTTGAAGTGCAGCACGATGCGCCTTGGATCACGGGGTCGTTTCCATCCAATCATGACGATGACTTGTAATACTTCTTCTCATGGCTAGTGTGCATTATGCTTGGCCATTCCATTGGCGATATCTGCTTGAAGACTCGTGGGTGGGCTGGTCAAGGAAGCCTGTCTGCTGAAAGCCCCAATCTGGAAGAGCTTTTTCACGGTGGTCCCAAATAACGCCCCCATTTCTATTTTGAGGAGCGCTTAATATGATCTTACCTGAGCGGATCTTATGATCATTTAAAAAAAACATTTGAAGATATAAATATAAGATAATGAGTGTTTTATATTTGATAGACAACTTATACTACTTAAACAACCAATAAGCTTGGCATCTTCAATATATAACTCTGACAATGTTGAGACGTCCTATTCCGATCATCGCCAGGTGCCATCTACAGTGATGCTCTTCTGGCAGCCAGTCGGGACAGTATATGACCGATTGGGGTCGCTCTCCCATGCAACTGTCCCATCTGCCTTGACGTTGATAAACTTGTACTGGAAGGTGGTGCCGGCGGGCAGCGTTGCCGTGTATGTCCACAAAGGGTTAGACGCGGTGTATTGAGAAGCAGACAAGGCTATGGCGGAAGAGGTGTCCCAGTTGCCGAGTTGAGAGATGGAACCGGTTATTTTAATGGTGTCGCCGTACGTAGTAGTGACGCGTTCATTGAAAGTCACTGCCACGCTGCTGGCTGCGGTACAAGAAGCACTGGCCGAGCTTGAAGTGCTCGTCACGGTTGGGGTTCCTCCGGAACCGCCTTTGATGGCAATATCCGCGCAGGTGAGATAAACCTGTCCTGTCTGGTAAGAATTCCACCTGAGCGAGAGGAGCGTGTGGTTGGACACGTATTGGGGAATCTTGATCTTCTTCGTGACCGTGTATCCGCCCGCGATGGACGTGTAGCAAGATCCTAGCGCAGCGCCGTCGACGCCCTGGCAGGCTCTTGCGGTGTTAGCCTGGAAAGCATTGCAAGTGAACCAGTCGTTGCGCCAGCACGCTTGGCCTTGCTGGCAGTCGGGGTTGTAGCCACACGTCTGCCCGGAGACATCAGTGCAGGCCAGTGTTCCCTGTTGGAAGCAGAGCTCGGCTTCTTCTTTTTCTGCATCCGTCGGGAGATAGTCCGGGTCTATGAACCTGTCGACAATAGACTGATCTTGGCAGATGCGGTAACTGAACATGCCGCCGTGATCGCCGTTGTTGTCAACGCACCATTGGACGTCTACAACGTCGCCAACGGTGTACGTTGCAACGAGGCCTCCCCAATTGGAGCTTGGCTGGTTGTAGTCAACCGACACCCTCGCGTTGTATCCGCAAGGGCCGCTCCGTCCCACGGTCGCCTCAGTCACATTGGGCCATGCAGTCACTGGCTCACGAATGGTACACTCAGGACAGGTATCGATTCCGGCCTGCAGGTGTTAGATTTCTACAGTTGAAGATTGTGAAGGATTACTAACCTCATGGCCAAGACGGGTTCGACTTTTGGGTATAGTCAGGTAGCCATGACCGAGAACGGTTGAAACAAAGTTCAACAATAGGACGGCAGATCGTATCATGCTGGACGAGTAAATTGAATGTCGACTTGAGTGGTATGGACCGATGGATTCAACGAGATTTCAACTACTGCATCCATAGGAGTCTCTTTTTGTAGTTTTCAGAAATTCCGAATGTCCGTATTATGTTGGAGTTTTGCTAGCATGTGATTGGGACGCCTCCATCATCAACACATGCAGTTTATCCTTGACACGTCCGAAGAACGGCCAACCGATTATAAACGGCCCGTTTCACAATAAACAAGAGCCAGATCTAACTGGACCTGAAAATATAGAGTAGACCTGATGCGCTCCGGCATGTGCAATGCGCATTTACGCGGAACTAGACATGGGTCGGCCCCACTACCTGGAACAAGAAACCAGCGCGGGGAAAGCCTGCCAGCTCTCTTTTTTCAATTGCAGCCATCTGCTTCAGTCGGTCCGAAATCGAGAAAGCCGGGCTCACAAACTGGGAATTTGAGGACGTAACAGAATCACTCGTGCATGAGTGACGCCGAGATTTGAGCGACTTCGACCTGATGGAGTGTGCGTCATGATCACTTTCCGATCGGACATGCTGGAATAGGCTATATTTAAGCTACTGGAGGTATTGTGGGGTTGACATTATGACCTCTGCTCGTTCCAACTTCACCAGACCCTTGCTATACCTTCTCAGTAGTTGACTATTGGGGTATTTAAGAAGATTTATTTGATATTGCTTTTATGTATACAATTTATAGCGCTCATTAACCCCATCGCATACTCACCTACGGCAATCGCCCGGTAAACCCATGACAAACTTCGCGTAAATCGTTCATGATTTCCAAAAACGGATTCGGAGTATCGGCTTCCGTGGCCACGGAGGAATGGTCCACTGAGTAGTTGGCAATTAGTTAGCATGTTTCAGGGCTGATATTGCCGATGGAGGGTTACAGCTCGAAAGATTGTCCGAAAAGCCGCCTAGTGTGTGGGGGGTAGAAGCAGCCTCATATGCACAGTGAGTGAGCGCCAATTCCGAAACTTAAAAGAGTCACAGAATTCCCAAACGGGCAACCCACGTGCTTGCTAGTTACGGTATGCAGTATACAGCATGAGCACAACTTGTAAAGGGTGTGAAACCACCTTGATCATCTCTATATGAGCGTCTAGAAATAAAATAAGCAATCGCGCCAACATTTCGATGGAGGGACTCCCGCCGCTGGGCAATGGCCATGAACTGAAATATCATGAAGTAAATTGGTTCTGTGGTCATATTGCATTGCTTGGTATTGGTATATACTTTAAATGCAAAATCCTAACAAGGGTACTCGTTAGTAGATCATTCATATCGCGAATCCTTGGCCTGTCGCATCAATTAATTGTGACACATCCTCATTCCCTGGTCCCGGGTAGCATAATTCAACAGGCTAGTCTAGTATATTATTTCGGGAATGACGGCTTCGATCCGAAAGAACAAAATAATTAATTGCGCCGGCCTATTTAAGCGAGAAAGACAGTAACTGCGTCGACTGCAGCGCCAGCAACACTATCAGCAACACGCGAGGAAGGGGTGCTGTTCTTTTCATCATTATCATTCTATTTAGAGGAAGAGCTGCTGTTGCTGTTGCTGAAAGAGGCACCAGTGGCTGAAGTTGCAGAATAAGTAGTAGTGTTAGAGATAATGATAGTGGTTAGTTAAGAGTTGGTAGTGGTCGTAGTCGTTTTGACAGTGATGCTGCAAGTATTCTCCTTATACGATGGACTATTTTCGCGTTGATAGTTGAGAATAGTCGAGAAGCCTTGTCAGATTACATCGTCAGCAGTGTACGAAACTTTCTGTTCTGGTCTGGAAATGCGCGATGTGTTATCTAAACCTGAATTGGTTAGTTTGGTCCTCGAGAAGTTCTTTGGATTTGTCCGTGCGCCTCGCCTGCTCGTTATCTGCTTGTCAACTGCTCGCATTCGCGTCCATGTTCACGAAGGTAACGCTGTTGGCTTGGCAATTGGCACAGCATCCATCGGAGATTTGAAAATAGCGTGTTTTTTGCGGTTAGCGCGGAATACTTTGAGTCGATTGCTTCTGCCCCTGGGCTGGATGCTAAGCCTCCCGGGTGCGCAACGTGACCAGCCATTTTACTCCTGTCAGGCTGCCTGAATTAGCGCACGCTGGATGTGAAACCGGTCCCAATGATACTATTGGCGCAGTATCGGAAAACAGGCGCGGATATAGATGATGTTGCAGTCTCTTTACAACTTTTGATGTCACAGAGCACGCTTTGAGGCACTATGCCTCGCTTAATTTACCGCGGGACTAATATGGCTATACGATACATACATGAAAACACACGTGATCAACGACTAGCAACGGCGAAAGATGAATTAAAATTTCGTCGGCAAAACCGGCGAGCCCCTCGTTGGCCAACGAATTTTAAATTCTCCCAAAGTCATCCTGCACTGCGTTTGCGCTGTTCTTGTGGGGAATATTTGTGTCAGCCAGTCATCTTGTTCCGCCCCGTTGTATGGCTGATCAAAAGCGGGCCATACGATGATCGTCTTGTCATGGATGGCCTCTTGGGTACGACTCATTTGGCGTGCTGCTAAAAAGGTTGCATTTTACACTTTTGTTTTGACTCTGCCGTTGACAATCTTGCCCTTTTTCAACGGTCTTCTTGCGGGCTGGAAGTTCGGCAGCTATCTTATCGACAATGGAAAAAAAGCTGCCAAAGCCTTTGACTCTGAGATCATCTCAGCTATCGGGACGGACATGTCTATGGATCCTCGCAAATACGATAAGCCTCTACCACCTTACTACGTCGCCCAAATTCGGGACCCCAGAGGCTGGTGGCGTAAGCTTGGCTTAAAGCGCCTGAATGAAGACGAAAGACCACACTACGCCATTGACACCTCAAACATGAAGGGGCTTGCGTCCCTCGAAAACCTCTATCGAAAGCTGAGAAAATTTGAACAGGAGGAATCATGGCATCATTGGATATATGCCTCCAAGAACGTCGCACGAACTGAAGGCCAGTTTGCAGACCAATGGGACGAGGCATTTTACAACCTCGTCCAGTACCACAACGCCAACCCTTCCGTGGGCTCAGCAGGCTTTCACTGGATTTCTTGTCAGCAATCCTTTTTCTGCAAGACGTCGCTAATTGAGGGACCCGCTTTGATCCATTTTACAACCGCAACCGTGGCAGCGGAACAGCAAGGCCTTTTCACTGGCGAGGAGACTCAGATGCCAATGCGGGGTGGTTACGAAAAGGTACACGTTCGCGTCATGGAATTGCCCGTTACGCATATGTCAGAATTGGCCTTGCCGCCGGGCAGCTTTCCGACTTATTTGAATCAACTAAAGGGGCTTACGACAAACACGACTAAATGGCAAGAGCATGAAATCCACTTTGACCTCTTGCAGTTAATTCGCCGGGTGTGCGACTTAGAACTCAAATGGCATCGGGAATTTCCGATGACACATGGTTTACTTTTCAGGATAGATCATGCGTGGGCTACGAGGCTGCGGATCTTTGATTGGATGTTGCTGAAGGTGGCACGTTTCGCCGGCTTCATTACGACTGCAATCGCGAGGATGGGTCTCGCGCGACTCCACCGGGCTGTGCACCGATTTTTAGGGAACCAAAATGCGCTGAATTAGAATTTTACTTTAATGAAGATATAGAGATGTGAAGGGAGAATGTTCTTGTCCACTTGATAATAATTGCCCTGTCTATATCCAATTGGCTTGAATGTATGTATCTAATAGATATGTTTGTTATCCGGCGCAGATAGTAGTTATGACTTATACATTCACTTGAAAGTTCAAAGGACCAGTTTGTATGCCCGAAAATTATAACGATTATGGCTATCGACTAATCCACCGCTTATAGCAAAATTGGAAGGTTAGGATTTGGAAGACAGTTGGTATATACACTAATAGTTACATTTTCTGTCCTCAACGATGGGCATCCCTAAGGAGTGAAAGTCAAAGGCACACCGGCAGGGCTTTCAGCAATGATCTTCTCCACGAGAGGTCCCAAGTAAGGATCAATGGGGACATCGACAGGAGTCCATCCCAGTTCAACAGGTAGCCGTTCGTTTCCTATACTGCATCAGTTTCATGATTCCCCTAATTGGGAAATCTGCCTGGTAACTTACGGAAAAAGTACTCAAGATAAGCCCTGTTTGCGACAGGAGTTCTTGGGCGGCCGAAAATGATCAGTAGCATTGCATTCTCACCAACAATGACCGGAATCTGAGACTGAGTAATGTTGAATCCGGGGTTGATGCGGCTCATATCCAAGGCCTGTCTTGCCCGAGCATTGGCAATCGACGAACTGTTAATGGTCTTGTCACTTCCAAAGTAGCTGACAAAGTTATCAAAAGTTCCTTTATCAAAAGAGTTGGTAGGGTCGAAGACGGCGTCTCGGCGAGAAAGACTGCCATCATGTTCAATGATATTATGCCGATGCATCATCTCAAAGTCGAAGAACTGGTGTCTGTTAGTTGAGGTTGACACCGAGGTTGGATGTTACAATATTTAGGCTACTTACAGTGGCATTGGGGGTGGGGTTGACAACAAGGGCGTTTTGAAAAATATTAGTGGCTTGTGATTCCTCAAAACCCAAGCCGTCCATAATTCCTTTAACGACAACATCTCGAGTCATGTCGCGGCCATTCCGGTTAACAAACCCATGATTGGCAAGGGTGTTCATCACAGGGCATGGCGAACGGACTTGAAAAGGGTGTGTTAGTGGACGGGTCCTTCAAATTGAGGGGTAATCTGATCTTACTGTCATCAGGCCCAGGGGACTTCCACAGGAAATGGTTCGCCTTGAGTCGCTTGATGTCCTTTATTTTGGACGGCAGGTTGGAGTAATCATAACCACGGTCAATGTTTGAATTCGCAGATTGGGGAAAACACTCCGAAACGGAGATTAAACCCGCGAGAAGAAGGGTGGAAAAATGCATATTGGAAAAAAAGGAATGTGAATGAGAGGGCAATGTTTGCAGATTGTTTGATGATGTAAGAATTTGTACAGAGAAGTAATGAAATGGGATGTCGAGTGATTCTTCTCGATGAAGCCGGCGGATGACAGATCTAATTTAAATCACTGTCTCCTAACTTGCTGAAACTTGGAAATGTAATTGCTGTGCCCTGTTTGGCTGAGTCGCCATCAAGCTTCCAGAATATCTGTCTTGGCTACGCCCTAGTGTGGATGCTGCCAAGGACGACCCCACACGACGCGAGAACGAGAACGAGGCTCGGCTAGACAGGATAGTCATGCGGCAGCCGTCATTAAACTCCGGTCGGTTAGTTTCAGTGGCGGTGAGTAGGGTTGCGCATTCATAGGTGTCAGCCACTGCAGGCAATTCGTCTCGGATATTTCCTCCGGCCCGTTAAGCATAATAATTTGCCTGGAAAATTTCGAAATGCTATATCGAAGCGATACTATTGGATGGCACGTTTAGACCGGTGACGTAACAAGGCAATGAATAGAAGTGGCAAAGGATAGCCATAAAACCACTCTGCATAGCCCTGTTTTTCAGTGATTCACTTCCAGGATCCCCCTGTCGGCTGCTCGCCGAGTTCAATATTGTGAACAAGAAAATGCAACTTACTAAATGGATTGACAAGTTTGGTTGACACGAAAGGTTTGAGCCTTCCCCTCTTTTCTTCTGGGCAATCCAGGATAGGGTCACTGACAGAATCATACTGTGTTACATTTGCAGTGGTTCGAGGGACGGTGTCACGAATCATTCAAGGGTTGCGGTGTACACAGCCCCGAGACCAAACAAGATTCGGCCGGCACTAACGCAGTGAATGAAAAGGCTTTGCAAACCGAGATGATTGCAGCAGGGTATGGTGCCGTCGGGAGATCGGAAGCTTCGTAAATTCCGTGCCCAGGAGCTTACCAATCTTATGATTAGACAGAGATGGAAAGAGGTTATGTGTATTGGATATTTTTTGAGTCTCCTTTTCGTTTTCAACGGGTGATCTTGCTATTCAGAATAGGACCTATGGAGTCGCGGTCGGACGAAGAGATATGGATTCCCCAGCTATGCCCCTAGTGTGGACCATTGATGACCCGCGAAAAAAGGATGCAAAACAAGAGGGACAAATCGTACCCATTGCCACTAGCAGTGCAATTCGGAGAGGTTGCTTTCATTGGGGAACCAGTCTACAGTGATAGAGATCAGCTTGTGTCGGGCTAAGAAGATTTACCACTGTGAAGACACAGGGAGGTGCATATTCCCTTCACAAATTGTCACTTATATCCTCCGACTAACACCCACCACTCACTGACTGATTCAAGAAGTCCCAGAAATGGAAAATAAATGCACCGAATTGATCACTTTGATGGAGAAAGCTATTGATGCGTGTCCTCTCGAGATCCTAACGGACCAGTCGTTCCATATCGGCATCTCTCGTATGATCTCCTGCAATACCATTTGATATTTCAACAGAAGTTTGCATCTCCCCGAACTTAGAATGGCATTCTGAACCCGTTTTACCACGCCTTAATATCCTCGTACACTTCTGCAAGACCACACGGAGTAGTGGTCGGAGCGAAGGCAAGGATATCACGACAATTTGGGTGGATATCTCGGCCCATGCAAGAAGATCTACAATCAGTTAACAAAATACAACCGGGGCTGAGTCGGTTCATACATAAAATACTCGCGAATATTGATTGGACCGTAAAAATAAACCGGGCAACGCTGATGATGATGGTTGCACCACCGACAAGAAAAAGGCAAGCCAAGCCTGTTTTCCGACTTCTGGGTAGAGCTTTCAATGTCGAAAACATCCCAAAAGGCAATGCGAACGCTTTTGAGCGTCATAATTAGCAATGGGACGTGTAAGTGTGTAATGCTATCTTACTCAGAACTTCTGAAACAATGCTGATGGGCCAGTTGATGTATAATGGTTCGGCAGTCGCAGCCAGCGCACAATCTGAATTCTCTACCCTTTCAAGGGAACATGCTAGTCAATATCAAGCGGAGAGATTAAAAGAAATACTTACCAATTTTTTGATACATTCAAACCGCACCAGAATATATCCAAGAAGCAAGTCGCTAGACACCCGCAAATACTATATGCAGTGGTGATGTGTAAGCACAATCGCAGTTTTGTTTCCGTAATTGGAAATAACTCGTAATAGAACGCAAGAAGGCTAAACCTAGGAAGGTAGAAGCTCATATCATACATGACACATGCTGTAAATGTCCACTGTGAAGACATGTCAATTTCCTTCCACGAGCACCTACGAAACAAAGTACACTGACCCGGGCATAGGTTTGATTGTAGTAATCGCCGAATATAGCGAGGTTATGTGAGAAGGAATAAAGATCTTTTATAACAAAGAATAGTAAAAATATTAGAGCAAGAATCACGAAAAGATCTGATATCCAGTATGATGTTTTGCTATACCATTTCCGGGCGGAAAGACGGACAATAATAGTTAAGAAACAAATAACGACGAGCGTTAATTCTACTTTCTAGCTATTTAATTAGAATATATTACATTGCATTAATTCGGGATAGGTAGCTTACGATGTATAGATTCTGAGATACCGCCATATTCGTAGTCTGTCGAGACCACTCTGTCTAGCCAACCTAGTAGGCCCCGTGACCTCGAGTTCATGCGCTAACAGAGTATCAGGGAGCTTCGATAACCAAGACGAGCGTTGAATGCTTTAAATTGAAAAAGCCACAAAGTAGCGATGCAGGTGTATTATGCATAGCCAACTGAGCTGTGGCAGAGATTTGTCGACAACACTGACAAACTGTGAAATGCCAACAGATGGCGCTGGTGACAGATTTGTTCAAGTATTCTCAGCCATCTATACCGAAAGCAGATCTGTGGCCAAATAAGTTTGCTCTAAAATAAGGTTCTGCGTTGAGACACACCCAAACGCCGTCTCGGTCCGGTTTGGCATCTCATTGCGTTATTATCTCTGCTACGCCTTCTGATACGGATTGAATAAATCTTCACAAATATCAGCCTGAGGTCACAGTTGATGGTTTCACTATGCAAGGACACGACTTCGTTGGCGATAACCATGCGCCATGTAATAATCTTCTGCCAAGCAGGATTTCTTAGTCGCAAATCTAATCAACCATGGCTTCTCAAGCTGAGCCTTGGTTGCTACCATAGGGAAACCCTTTTACTGGATCAGGCATAGAGCGACAGGTTGGAATTCCAGAGACTGGGTCCAAGCCAATTAACCTTTTAGTGCAACGAACCGCCGCCGGCCAGCAGAGTGATGGGTGGTCTAGACCACGGATGCGCAGAGACTCATCCCATCGAGACTCCATCAATCCGAGGCTCGTATCGCAGATGAGTAATGAAGACTGTGTGGCATTTATGATGCTTAAGACACACGATATCATCGGCATCGGACACCAAGGCCAGGACTGCCAAAAGTGTTGATGACAGATAGCCGCCGAAAACCCCAGGATCTTGCATGCGTTGAGAGGTTTAAACTTTTTGTTTGCAATGCATCGTTCAGTTTAACTTAACAAAGGGTTTGTTTTCTGGAGTGTGCATAGGAATGAACAACCCTAGAAATCTGAGGCATACTTCAAAGTCACCTTTTGCTATGTAGAGATAAGAGGATCGACATCTTCCATTTTCTACGTCCTCTAAAAACACAAACCACCTCATTCTATTTACACCCACATCCTCTATTTTGACATGTCAATCACAAGCTTCCCGGCGACACCCTTGTGGGTGTCATCAACTAGCGTATTTAGATCCTCCAACTTATAAGTGGTGACGGCGGCGCGCACATTCTCTTCTCCAGCAAAATTCAGCATGGCCCGCAATTGACGGTTGCGGCCGACGAGGACACCTCGCATCTGGATGTGACGAAATACAAGGTCACGGGGCTGTATCAAGAATCCTTCCTTCGGGAATGAGACGGTCACGCAAATGCCATGGTCCTTGATGAGCTTCATGCCGTATGTTAGCGCCTGCTGTGCCTCGGGCAAAACGAGGAGAGCGTCGACGCCCTTCTCTCCAGGCAGGTTGTCCTCTGGCTCTCCGCAAGCCTCAATGCGGACATCTTCTGCCCTTTGGGTGCGTGCATCCACAATGGTGACCTTGGACGACAGAGGGCCGAGCGATTCGACAACCTGACGAAGAAATGCGAGAGCAGAGTCGCTGGCGTCTATGGCAACCACATCGCAGCCGAGCTTGGCGGCAAACTGAACACCGAGGTGACCGAGACCACCACCAGCGCCTGAGATGGCGATTGTGCGCCCCTCGCCACCACCCTTTTTGAGCTCGACTCGGCCGGCTTCCAGGGCGTTCCAAATGGTCAGGCCAGCACACATTAGAGGGGCTGTTTCCACAGCTGTCATACCCTGGGGCATCGGGGCGACCTGGCGAGAGTCGACGATGCAGAATTCCTGGAAGCCGCCGTCGAGCGAGAGACCCAGGTTCCTGGCTTTCGAGCACCAAACACCATAGCCGTGCGGGTCGCCGTCGTTATTGCGGCACTCGTAGCACCGGCCGCAAGGGTGAAAGGCTCGGCCGGGCACGCCAACGGAAAGGCCAACTTGGAGACCGAGGTCTGCGGAAACGTCAGGACCCAGGGCCTCGATCACTCCGGCGAACTCGTGAGACCCAACACGGGGAAGATCCTGCCACATGGCCCCCGAAGCAAAGACCGCGTCGGTGTGGCAGTATGAGGCAGCCTCGACCCGAACCAAGATATCCCGGCCGGCGGGATTGGCCGGTTTCGGTATGTCCTTTAGGACATAGGGTGTGTTGAAGGCTTCAAGAACTTGGGCGCGCATGGCGAGAATGGTTCACGGGGTTGGTTGGCTGGTAAGAGCTGTGGTTGAGGATGGGTTTGACGAAACCTAAAATAAGGTCCAGAGGACTGGAGGCTTGTATATGCAAGCATCTTCCACCGAAGGGACCTCTAGGTAAAGATCTCCAAATCACGACTCCATCCTCATCACAAGCGAGTTGGGGACGGTGACGTCTGCTTTCGCAATGAGTCAGATCAAGTGCGCGGAAATAATCTCGGGAAGGCTATTCCCTCCGCGGCCGGTCTCACGACGCGGGGAGGACAACGTCCCCCTCTTACCCCGAATTGGAGAGGATTCAGGGCCATTGGACATATGGCTACCGAATCAGAGATGATTGGGGAAGCTCTACAGCATGTTTGCGCTTGGAGACATGCGAAGTCCGACAGGACCAGGCTGATCCTAGGCAAAGGCAATGGGAAAACACTGTTCCACTGAACAAAGAAGCATCAAATCACAAAGCCTGGCTATATGTATTTATTTCGTCATTTCTTCCCACTTTTTGTTTCGGGCTGTCCACAAGTATCCGAAGCGTCCAAACGGCAAAGGAGAAGACGATGTCCAAAGTTTACAACTGGGCCGAAATCTCGAACCACCCAAGCCCAGAAGACCTATATCTAGTGATAGAGGGCAAGGTCTACGACGTAACCCGATTCCAACATGAACATCCGTATGTGCACTCCCATGTATGCTACCGGTGTTATACACGCTAATCCTTTTTTGTTCGGCTGCGCAGCGGTGGCGACGCGTTCCTAGTCGATCAGGGCGGGAAGGATGTCACAGAGCTTTTCGACGACGCGGGTCACAGCAAAGAAGCACGAGCTATACTCAACACCCTCTTGATTGGTACAGTTGAGGTCTGCTAGACCTCCCCGCTTGGGTGGAACTTTGGATGGCTTACCTGCTAACCACTTCCATGTTGCACGCAGGGTGATGAAAAAGGTAAAGAGTCACAACGCGAGGCCGGGAACCAGACCAAACAAAGCCGCGATGTGACAGGCTTGAATAAGCACGGGGCGCTGCTGGTAGTAATTGCAAGTGGCCTGTTGTGGCTAATGTTTCATATCTACCCCAATTTGGGGTAGATACTGGGGAGGTGATAATATGCTGGTGGATCGCCTGGGCGTTGTACATACCCCGCAGTCGACGGGCGCTGTTTGAGCTGATGTCGGGGTCACGGCAATGCAGGTGGGAGCGATGAGATCACCGGGTCAAGGTTAATGCCGAGGAGTTGGATGAACAACAAGCCGGCCCTTGTGCCGTTTCTAAATCTAGAGCGAACGGAGGGGGGCAGAGGGCTACTCAGTAGATGGGGAAGGATCCGCAATACAATCTCGTTGCCCTCCCACTGCTCCATCAACCCGTGCTAAACCCGTTCGTCCATTGACGCTGGCCCCTCCCAGACACACCAATGAACCGTTGGCCTTTGCCAACGCTGGCATCGTCTCCCAGACTCGGTCTGGGGAAATCGGTAGATTCGTAACTTAATTAATTGCCCCAGGCTATGGTAGGGTGCGGGCGAAAGAGCACGTGCATATCCTCGGCCTCCATCAACATCACCTCAACACACTGAAGCAGCGTAATCTCGAGGTCAGTCTCTTCGACCCATAGACAATGCCAATTACACACGGCTGCCGACACGGTTACTTGCTACAACAGCGTTCGGCACCATGACCGGCATCACAAAGAACCACCGCTGCGGCCGGTGCCGGCGGGACTTTAATCGCCTGGAGCACCTCCAACGCCACGAGCGCTCGCACACCAAGGAGAAGCCATATCACTGCAAGCTATGCCCCAAGGCATTTACGAGACAGTGCGGCCGTCCACTGGAAAATTCTTTGTGCATGGCCCGCTGACACGGGTTACAGGGACCTGCTCCGCCGGCACGACCGGCTGGCGCATATCAACCCCGAGGTGGAAGGCAACGGACTGACAGACAGCACAAATCCCGGAACAGAAGAAGATGAACCGGTGCACAACACATATATGGACACTGAAGACAGCCCTGCTGCCCTTGTGTCCGACCAGGCGTCCGCGGGGACGCAGCGGCTGCCAATTGACATGCCCATGCCGGGCCATGAGGCTACGCCGTCATTTGGGCCAATCCCCACGGTTGACTATGACCTCAATGATGCCGGTATGGTTATAGGCGGTTACTTTGATGACTTTGCATCCTTCATGGATAACGTACCCATTCCCAACTCCGTCTTCTCGCCTTCGTACCAGCCTCTACCAACCTTCCTCCTGGGCACCGTTGATCCTCTCTCCAAACGCGACACTGAGACTTGGAATGGAGTGGACCCATCTCTCCTCCCACGCCCACAACAGGAAAGTGATCATGGAACAGGCATGTCCGTTTTGTCGGCATACGGATCACGCTTCCCATCGCTGCAACCAGAAGAGCAAGTAGACCCACCACCACAATACCGCCGGAACCAAAACCATCGAGCTTCGCTAAAATCGCATCGCAACCGCAACGGCCATCCCGACGTTACCACGCAGGATCGAGACAGGGTCATGCGAGAGCTAGCGGCTTTCTCGTCATGCCTGCCTGCCGACCTTGTGCTTCCCACCAAGTACGCGCTCTCGCGGTACGTCTCGGCCTACTTGAGCATCTTCAACGAACACTATCCGTTTCTCCACGCCCCTACCCTACGCTTGGGTGTGGTGCGGGTCGAGCTCTTCCTCGCCATCGCAGCTGTCGGCGCGCGCTACTCCCGCGAACCTGACACAAGCAACGAACTGTTCTATCTGGCAAAGGTGGTTGTGCAAGAGCGTCTGCGAAGAGCCCACGAGCCTGAGAGGGCAAGCAAAGGCAGCAGCCGTGCCGGAAGTATTGGGAATGCTAGCGATGCATCCAACGATGCCCGGTCCGCAAAAATGGAAACCATGCAGGCCCTTGTCCTACTCATAGCCATAGCCACATGGTTCAAAAGTCAACCAGACGTCTACGAAGCGCTCTCCATTCGGAGCACTCTGGACTCTCTGGTTAGGGAAGATAATATCGAGCATCAGCAAGCGAGCCGGCCTTGGGGGTGGGCGGAGTGGATTCGCTATGAGTCTCTCAAGAGGACCAGACTGGTCATATTTTGCTTCTTCAATATCCACACCATTGTGTTTGACATGCCACCCATGATGCTGTGCGACCAGCTGCGCCAGGATCTACCCTGTGCCGAGGACGAGTGGAAGGCCGGTAGCGAGCAAGAATGGCTCGCCTGCCACGACGAACAGGTTACGGAGGAGGACTCCAACACGGCCTTGGAGAGGCTGTTTGAGCCTCGGGAGGTCGCCAATGGCGCCTCTGTATCATTATTGACACAGAACGGCGACAACGCTCACTCAGGATTCTCGCCGCTGGGGGGATGTGTCTTGATCCACGCCATCATCCAGCGAATTTGGCTCGTCCGGAATTCGGGCTTCTACAGCGGACGTGCAAACCAGCAGCTGTCTCCGGACATGATGAGCTCTTTCGAGCGGGCCCTCAAGGCTTGGTCCTCGTGCTGGGAGTCCGGGCGCGAGTCTTCCATGGACCCCCTGAGCCCGCACGGCCCCTTGTCCTTCACGTCCACGGCGCTGCTCCGGCTTGCCTACATCCGCATCAACATGGACTCCGGCCCGATCCGTTCGCTAGGGTCGTGGGATCCCGGCGTCATTGCGCGGTCGCTTGACCGAAGCCCACCCGCTCAGCGGAGCCACCGACTGACGCGGGCCGCGCTTCACTGCGCGCACGCGTTGAGCATCCCCGTCAAGCTCGGCATCCACTACGTGGCGCAGACGCAGGTGGTTTACTGGTCCAACCAGCACGCCCTGTGCTCGCTCGAGTGCGCCATCCTGCTGGCCAAGTGGCTCGAGGCCGTCACGGTGCCGAACCCGTGTCCGCCCCTGAACGCGGCCGAGAGCCGCATGCTCGACTTTGTGGTCGAGCTGGTGGCCGAGACACACTACAAGGGCCAGGTGGACAGGGTTCTCCAGCGCAAGAGTTTCCTGCCCTCGACGGTGGTCCGGCTGTGGGCCTCGCTGTACAGGGCAGAGAGCGTGTGGGAGATGGTGGACCTGATTGCCCGCTCGCTGAATGCGTATGCCGATTTGCTTGAAGCCCGGAGTCGGGCCTCAGAGGCCCTAGGAGCTGAGTTGGCTGGAAGCCCGCATGATAGTATTGCAGTGTAGACTGACGCTCAAAACCGTAAGAAATGGAAAAAAAATTGAGAATCGCATTGGACACAAGAAGATCCATGGGCAGTCCTTTGGCCAATAAAAGGGCTATTTTTTTTTGGCCTAAAAAAGCAAAAGGTGACCATGATGTGCCACCATCACACCAAAACGATGCGTTCTAAAGTCGCAACTTGCCGTGATGCAAAATAAATAAAATGAAAAAAATTGATAATACACAAATATCGCTGTGGTTGTTTTTTAACGATTGTCCAGGCAAGACTGATGCAGAATGGTAAAACTTTACGTGTATATGTTAGTAGTTATCTGCGGTACGAATCTGGACTGTAATAGTTTTTCCATGTCACCCTTTGTTATCAACTAATGTCAACCTTGCAGCGCCCGCAATTCGTGCTTCACAGCCACCCTCTCAAAGATGCTCCGTAGCCCTGACGCTCTCCGCAATCCACGTCTCCAGCTTCTGCTTGTCACGGGGCACAAATCTAACCTTGAATAGCTTCGGCTGCGTGACCATGCTCGTGGGGACCGAGTTGCACTCAATCGTGTCAAGAATAGGACGCGATTCAGGATAGTCGGTGGGACGGATGTGGAATGCGAGCACGAGGCGACTGAAGATGGCGTACAGCTCACGGTTTGCAAGGTGGGCACCGGCGCACATCCTGGTGCCAGCGCCGTAGCCAAAGTGCTGTGTTCCGGCACCAACCTCGTCAACGCCCATAAAACGCTCGGGGTAAAACTCCATGGGACGCGCAAAGTGCTTGGGGTCGTGGTTGGCAGCCCACATGTTCTAGTCAGGAGGTGTTAGGTCACGTACATGGAGTGGATGGGGGTGGTTGGATGCTGCTTACCAGAAGAAAGGGAGTGCCGGCTGGGATAGTGGCGCCCTTGTAGACAATGGGCTTGGTGCTCTCTCGGTTAAAGGACAGGTTGAGAGTTGACCAGAAGCGGAGGACCTCCTTGACGAAGGAGCGCACGTACTCGGACTTTTCCTCGACCAAGCAGTCGTGCCAGGGATCTTGGCCAGCGTGGGCCTTGATAAGTTCGTCATGGAGCTTCTGCTGAATCTCCTGCCCGTGCTCAGACGACAGGTAAGCAATGGTCATGTTGATGTTCCCGGGGAGCGTGTCGAGGCCCGCGGCGACCATGGTGAGACAGATGGACTTGAGTTCATTATCAGCTAGCTTGGCATCTGGGTCCTTGAGAACGTTGCCCGCGATGCAGGGGTTGTCGGTGCCCTTGGCCATCCGTTCCTTGAGCTGTTCGAAGAAGGACAGGATATACTCGTCACGGCGGCCGCGGAACTGGATGGCCCGTGATTTGAAGCCGGGCCAGAGGCGCAACAGGGGCACATAGTCCTGCCAATTGTGGGCAATGCCGCGAATGTTGCCCAGCTCTCGTTCGACGGTGACAACCTCATTTAGCAGGTGATCGCGAACGGTTCCATCGAGGCGGATGCCATAGTTCAGCGTCAACGAGATGTTTAGGGAAAATCGTTGGAAGTAACCGTTGGGATCAATATTGCTGTTATCCGTGTCGAGATTGCGAAACAACTCGTTTATGCTAGTCGTGGACTCGAGATCAATGAAGGGGAGGTAGGTCTGGACAGCCTGTCGGTTCAGTGCGGTGGCAGCAGCTTTTCGCGCACGCTTCACCGAGTCATTCCATGGAGAGGTGCCAAGGGTGAAGACGCCCTGGGTCTCGGACACAACTTCGTGAAAGGTCCAGAACTTGGGCCTCGAGATGAGGGCTGACTGATTCTTGATCCAGAGCTCCTTGACGGCTTCGAACGAATTCGCGTAGATGAAGCGCTTTTTTGGGGAAACATATTGTCAGCGATTCTGACCCTGTTTATATGTGGGTCCAGCTACTTACACGGTTGCCCAGGCGAGCCTGGAAGACATCACCGTAATCCTTAGCCAAGCGCGCGCAATTGCGGGCATGATGACGGCCAAGCAAGAACAGGCTGCCAAACATGGGCACACCCGGGATCTCTGGCAGGTTCTTAATCTTGGGAATATCAGTCTTGTTGACTTCCTTGATCAAAGCCGTCAGGAGGATGGCGAACAGGACGACTGCGGCTGCCTCACGAGGGCCGACATACCCAAGGAGGCGGTGTTGAACATCGGCAGGGTGTAGGTCGTACATCTTTCTGCGTGGTGAGAAAACGGGTTGACTTGTTGGCCAGGTGGCTCTTGAATCAAATCCCGACTAAGTCTAACTTGAGTCTGTCGGTATGTGAGATTGACGAGACAGGTAGAGCTTCGGCATGTGCATTTTAATACACAATCCTGCACGATGGACGACTATTTAGACTGATAATGTCATCATGACCCAAATTTGATATCTCCAATCGTTCGGCGTGCAGGTTTCCAACTACTACATCCCCCGCACTAAACCATCCATCTCAAGATGATACCCCATCCCCTCCTTCTCTCCAATTTGGGGTCACGACCTTGTCATTTTGGAGAACCCCATATCAAGCAACCAGCTCATCCAAATTCCCGGAGAATAAAACATGTGGGAAGATACAACCTGTGGATGCGTTGTACATCGTACACTCGCATTTTATGTTGGCTAGCCGAGGTGTTGATCGCGACGCCGCCGCAGCGCACGAAGCTTTGGAACCTTCCCAATATTCGACACAAAAGGCCTGATTGATAACACCCAAAGGACAACCTTCTGTTATCAAGAAAAAACGCCCAGTTCAAAACTATCGGAATATCCATAATTATGGCGAGCCGCAAGATCCGCGTCGCAATCCTGGATGACTATCAGGGCATCGCTGCCCCGAAGCTGGCTCATCTGAGCGATAGGGTTGAAGTTACTAGCTTCCCCGAAACGCTCTCTGCTACATCCGATCAGAAAGAGCTCTCTGAACGTCTGCAGCCGTTTGAAGTCATTTCCACAATGCGCGAACGGACTGCACTTTCGGGAACTGTCATCAGGACCCTCGACAATCTAAAGCTCGTATTGACTACAGGCATGAAAAATACGGCCATTGACATGGCGGCTTGCGCAGAGCGCGGCATCCCTGTCCTAGGGGCCAAGGGCTTGGGCAAGTCGGGCATTGCCGGCCTCAAACCACCAACGTCTCTTGACTCGACACTGCAACATACCTGGGCACTGATCCTCGGTATCGCTCGAAATATTGCCCGTGACGACGCCCTGATGAAGACGGCCAACGGCTGGGAGACATCCTTCGCCACCGGACTTACCGGCAAGACGATAGGCGTGATCGGCCTGGGGAAGCTGGGTGCCGACGTCGCAAAGGTGGCCGTCCTGGCTTTTGGAATGAAAGTCCTAGCGTGGTCGAGTAGTCTGACGCAGGAGGCGGCGGATGACAAGGCCCGGAGCTACGGCCTTGCTGCCGGCACGTTCCAGGTGGCCTCGAGCAAGGAGCAGCTGTTGAGAGGTGCCGACGTGGTAAGCATTCACTATGTACTGTCAGACCGCAGTCGTGGGATGCTAGGATCGTGCGAGCTGCGGTTCATGAAGTCAACTGCACTTCTCATCAACACATCTCGCGGTCCCCTCATCGACGAGCAAGCCTTGCTTGAGGTGGTCAAGGCCGGCAAGATCAGGGGTCTGGCGCTCGATGTCTACGGCTCCGAGCCGCTTCCAGAAGATAGCGAGTGGCGTAGGATTCCGTGGGGAAAGGAGGGACGCAGCGAGGTGCTTCTGAGCCCTCATATGGGTTATGTTGAGGAAGGCGTAATGCACCGATGGTACGAAGACTCGGTATCCAACCTGGAGGCGTGGTTGGATGGGAGGGAGTTAACAACCAAGCTAAATTAGATTGCCTCTCATCAGCTCTGCAGTGTGTATACATACTATATTATGACGTTTCTCACATGCAAAGGTGCACTATAATTGCCAAGTACCACACTCTCATAACAATATCCTGCCTCTCGATGGGCAGATTATGCTTTCACTCAGCGCCGTGCCTCCAACTTGGAGCCGGGCGGACTATTCACCCATCCCCAACTTGGGGTAAAATGAGTCTAGGATGATATGACAAGAGAGATTTGATATGCTCACCTACCGACAACAGGTGGAGGCTTACTTTGTAGTAATTGATTGGCGAGCGAGAGCCGTAGGTAACCCTGAGGGAAAGGTGACTAAATTGATGATGGAGCCCCTATAAGTAGCTAATTCGGCCTGTATACTAGTGTATAAGCCTCTTCATACTTACTCATCATAAAATTCACACGGGGACATCCTCGTCAAGACTTTTACTGATACTCTCCTCACTACACTAATAACATGTTGGGCGGGCGGGGGTCAGTTAAGCTAAACTCTATGTGGAACTCGACCCGGCAAAGCTACCCTGTACCACTCGCGCCCACGACCATAATACAGGAGCATTCAAATAAACCGTGTATGCAAGGGCGATCAAATCCATCATCTGTGGATACATAGACGAGTTAGAGCCACACAATACTGTTTATTTGGGCAAATTGCTGTCAGCCAAGAGGGTTACGTCACGGATGTCCTGGGCTAGCGCAAAGCGTGGCGGAAAATGTTGCCGGTTACACAGAGTCACCCGGAACGTGCAAGTAATCAAAAGGAATAGTCATATCACATCTGCCGCTTATTCGGAAAAGGTTGGATCCCAGTAAGGCAGAATAATACGGAAAAAATGCCCTGAAGCACGGAAACAACCATCCAAGCAGGCGTGCATTAACCCCGAAGGGACATCTTCATAGATCACAGACAGGGTACTAAGCTTAGACCTTAGTCAGCTTAGGTTGTATTTCGAAATAGTGATAATAGAAAATATTGTAAATTTTCAACGCAAAGGCCGGTTGAAATACGTGTTTCGGTTTCTGTTCAGCTGCCGGTACGCGCTTGCTCAGGCATCAGACGGGATAGCGACGGAGTCAGGCGACATGATCAACCCCAGCCTCTCCTCCTGACAAATTCGAGACTTCAGCTTTACCAGTTTCGAAATTCTCCCCCTTTGCAGCAGCCATGACTGCCGGCGCAATAATATCCGAGTCACCGAAAAGAACAGCAATCTCCTCCAGGGGCTTGTTCGCCGTGTCGGGGAACGTTAAGGGTACTACCCCGCATGCGATGGCGGTGAGGATGATGAAGGGAATATAATATTTCCAACCAATGCTCACAAAGGCATATTGAGCCGCAATTTGCCACATGATAGAAAACAGATTTAACGCCGCCATAGCAATCGTTACGCCTTGGGCACGCAGGTGATTGGGAAATATTTCACCAATGTAAACTGGCGGGAGTGTTAATAGGCACCTGCAGACACAAAGGACGCCTTGGGAGGGCGGATACTTACAAAACGTAGAACCATCGAGGAACAGTCCGTAGAAAGTCACAAAGATGTAAAGCAGTGCCACTCCCGCGCGAAGCGCTGCCTGGTTGTCGCTTCCGAGATACACGGCTTGAATGGCAGCTTCAGCTACAAGACAGGCAAGACATCCAACAAAGCCTATGGTGAGAAGCCTCGGGCGGGGCATCCTGTCGACAACAATTATCGCGGCGAAATTTACAACGAATCCAACAGCAACCCATCCGGCTTGAAAAAGAAGGCGCTGCTCGACATTGTAGCCTAGCTGCCCGTAAAGCACCGTTCCATAGTCTTCAATCATGTGAGCGCGTTTCATATTTCGATGGTGTCGAGCTTACTGTTGATAACAAGCGCACCAGAGCTTTCAAGAAAGAAGATCAAGGCAGTGCCAATTATGATCCTCTTCCGATAACCAGGACGTCTCAGTAAAGAAGCGTAGCTAATCGTAAGTGACCGATCAATTTCAATTTGAGCCTTCATCTCATTGAATTCTGTCTGAGCAAAGTCATTATCCGTGTCTTCTGGTCGGGAGTGGAGATCTATGATGATTTCCCAGGCACTTGTTTCTCTGCCTCGCATCAAGAGCCATCTCGGGCTCTCCGGGAGGAATGGAACACATATTATTGAGAGAATGCAAGGGAAACAACCAATCGCAAGAGGGCCTCGCCATTGCTGCATATTTCCATCTACGTAGAAGAATCCAACGCCTACGTATGAGGCAGCGCAGTATCCCAGGTTGATAAGGATGGGGTGAAAGTCGACAAAAATGCCACGACCTCGCGGTGGTACAATCTCGGAAATCCACAAAGGTATAACGGTAAACAGAATTGTGCTTCTATTCGATTGTTAGATTACACCTTCGGGGCACAGCCCATGTGATACATACGCAAGGCCCACAAAGAAGCGAAATGCGATGAACATTTCGGCATTCGTTGAGCCGGAGAGAATAGCATTGGCGATGAGCGTCGCTACAGCTCCAATGAATGTCGCCCACTTCCTGCCGAGACGATCTGAGAGAGGAGCGGACACCAATGCGCCAAAGACACCGCCGGCATAGAACATGCCAACAATCAAGCTGAGTTTGTGACCTTGCGCGACATCAGTGCCCATGTAAGCCAAAAAAGACGGCTGCCCGATGGTGGTGCCAATGACGCTGGCAATATAGCCGTAAGCCAAAGAGCCCCATGACATGCCAATAATGTGGGCAACCAACTTCCAGTTGGTGTGGGATTCCTGTTTCCCCATTAGATGAATAGGTGATGATCTATCCCAGTATCGTTAAGCAGAGGCTAAATGTATAGGTCAGTGAGTTTTTTTTTTTTTTTTTCAAATTTGCCCATGATAGAAAATTGGGATTTTCGCCTTTAAAGCACAATTTACGTTGCACTTGCCGCGATCTGGGGGTGTCAAAATATTAGTGGTCGTTCGGATCAATCCCAGAGGGCTCCATGTCTGCGTCCCTAATTCCGGAAAACAATCACCCGGCTGTTACTAACAAGCGATGTGACTCGATTTACTTGTTAGTTTCCTTCTTCTAAGCATGACTGCTCAGACTGCTCGGCAGTCTTGGATTTATTCGGCAGTTCTATTTTATTTTTAATGTCCTATTTCCCACACGTATGTACCTATGGTCCCAATATTCGGCACGAACATCATTCAATCCCGTCATGGTGGGTGGTGCATGATCCCGGTTCAAAGGCAGTTGTTGAGTAAGACGCTGAAAAAGCTCAGCGATTTGTTGCTATTAACTTACTCTGTGCTAGTGTCTTCGCAATCCATTGGGCTTGGTTCAAACCCCGATACTACATGGGCATGCCAGGATAACGGAACAGAGATACATTGATTGGAAAATCTTTTGCCTCACGAACAGGGAATAAATGGGGTAAATTCCAATTTTCACACCTTCCCTGATGACGATGCGGAGCTGTATAGCATCACCAGGGGCGACTAGTCATCTTTATTGCACACAGCCTTGGCGGACTACTCCTAAAGACGGTATAAATATCATTTACTAATTTTTGAACCAATTGCTAAATACAGGCTCCACAAAAGTAATAGGATTGGGTTCTTACGTCTGTTGTGGGACCAGCCTTCATCTCTATGCATCATTTAATCCGGTACAGATGGGGCAGTTGAGCTAGATAGGCTCGTAGCCGCAATCCTCACATCGGGCCGATTACAGCCTAAACTAGCCAGCTGAAGCAAGGTCCACAAATCTTCAACAAGCCACAAACCTTACAATGTCTCAAAAGATATGGGATTTGCAGAGGTGCCTTAGGAATCTATCACCAGCAACCAGAGGAATGAAACCACAATGTTCCGTAGAGACCTCGGATACCCATCTCTCCCAGGCGTTGTTCGTATCAATATCAATTCCTCGTTACCGGTGTCTCAGGACATCTCGCCATGAGAGTTTCGGACGTGGGACCAATCCCGTGCCAGGTACAAATAATTAACACCTTATCGATTTTGCTGCTAATAATCCAAGGCGGCAGGGTGGCTACTCTTAGCTATTGCAGCTGCTGCCATCATCGCCCGCCTCTATTTGCGACTGGGGGTTCAACAACGACCCCTATTTGTGAGCGATATTTTAACGATAGCATCATGGTGTTGTGCCTGTGCCTTTGTTTGCCTAGTCACCCTAATGTGGAGGCTTCGTATCCTTGATAAAGGGGTCACATCAACGTTTGAAGGGTTCCAGGGAAGCCTCGATGAAAAGATCCACGGCTTCGAGGTAGGGATTATTGACACACAACAACTGAGTACTGGCTAATATATGAGACGGCAGATATTTTGGATCGCTCAATTCCCCTTATTTGGCGCATTTTACTCTTGCAAAGAAGCTCTTCTCTGGACATATCTTCAAATCTTTCCTTACTTTATGGTAAAGAGAAGAATATTATTATGGTCGATCATATTGTACGTAACAAGTGCTTTTGTGGCTACTATAATGCTGCCGCTCCTAATATGTCGGCCGATACAGGCTTCTTGGTGAGTAATGTCACAGGTCATCAATCATCAATCAAGACAATATAGCTAAGGCGATGGGTTTGAAGGGACTTCCGGTATATATCGACATGTCCTCCCAGAAAGCTTCTGACAGCGTTCAGAATCACTACAGTACTTCATATCCTCGGGGATGTGCTGGGTGAGCAAGTCACAATATCAAAAGGAAATAAATGCTGATCTATTTTCCACAGTTTTTTTGTTGCCCTTTCTCGTACTTTGGCAGTTAAATGTCCGCGCCACACTCAGAATTGGTGTTTATTTTACCTTTGTCCTTGGCATCGTTACGATTATAATTTCAATCTTGCGTTATGTGATGATTGAAATAGCACACACTGGGGCCGCATTGCCGATAAGCTTAACCGGTAGGCACACCTCATTGCTTCTATACGTACATAACGAAACCAATTGACAAATAATTGATAGTACTATGGTCCGTAATCGAATGCAACCTCGGACTTATCATTGCATGCGTGCCATCCCTACGGCCATACTTCGATAGCTCAAAAGAAGATGATGACTCGAAGTTCCGGGTCAACAGTCTCAATGAGACAAATTCATGACGTATCATGTCAAGTGGTCAGCAGACTCTTGTTCGCTATGAGACTTGTTCATAACTCTACTATTTTGCAGACAATAAGGTCTGGGCAGTTCCAGTTTATCAAATGTGTTAGAAATCTTGAATATATATTAGTAATTAACACCACCAGACATTAACTCTATTTGCATGGAAGTTTGGTTACTGAAACGCGATACTTTCACAATTCCATAGCTGCTCTAAATAGCTATGAGAGGATCGACTTCTGATGAAGCACACTTCCAATTGGAAGCTGCACTTATAAACTGTTCTCATATCCTTTACGTGCGGTCTTTTAAGAACCAACTTTATATCTAATGAAAAGACCAATAGCAAGGGGTGGTTATTAGTTCGATACGGACTCCCAATAAATGGCTCATATTGATTCTGAACATTGTCTCGTATGCAAAAAAGCCATGATCAGCGAACGGGTCTAGCGGAATGTTGTATTCAACAATCGATACAAAGTCTGGCGCAAAGACTGCCAGAAGCTAGGAATCTCTTAAGCTACAAAGCGTCGTTCCGCAACTTTCTCCTTCTCTCGCGACACTATACCTGCCAATGGTTTATAACAGCATTGTGTCGGCGCGAAAGACGGCATATTGCACAAGCCGTTTCCCAAAGACCATCCTCCGGTGCAGAAAGGGAGGTCTGAGTTTGGGAGATAAGTTTCACATGTCCCCCCAAGCAAAATGCAGTAGTCATTATCTGTCGCGCCACCTGGATCAATTATTAGCCCAGTAAACGTCCACCATACGCAATGAGTACAAACCAGAGACAGAGACACTGATAAAGTTAGCGTGTATTCACACCAATTGAGAGATTCCTTTACCTGAAAAGCGCTACAAGTAACGTATACTTCATCCTGAGTTGAATATGAATCTTGTATCTTATGTTCAATATACCATAATAAATGACAAACGCACCGAAGAATCTGTTTTCAGGAAAAGGAGGGCACTTTTATCTTCAGACCATAACAAGGTTTGCAAAGGCTGATCAAAGGGATGGTAAACCTTGAAGGCAAGCCTGCATCTCGATCAGATCACCATACGTCACAAATCGCACAAACAGCCAAAAGTTCCTCTAACATGTTCACATGATTGCCTGGAGTACTGAGTCCACACTACCCCGCAAGCGATTAATATGCATAACAAGTGCCACCACGCCAAACCTAACAGGAATGCAGTTCGGTAAACCACGTACCAATAACAGTTAGTGAGACATGAGCTGAATGAGTTGGGCTTGCGCCATTTATCATCTTTAGCTGATGGTCCATGACATGCATGCCACACGTTAAAGGGGAGCCGCATCAGTGGCCTTCCATATGCAGAATTACCATTCTTCCAATTTACCACTATGATGCGAAAGTCCCGTGATGACTATGCCATGTAGATTGCATCAACGATAATATTTTTATAAATAATATTCCGCAGCCGCATCAGCCCACGCTGACAAGTTCTAATCTGTTCCATACTGTGATTGAGATCATCGGACCTGCAGGGGAAGAATAGACTCGAGGTGCGTTAGTGGAGTGGGTGCGATTGCTTTCAGCGGTACGGTTATTATAAGCATGTCTGAAATGTTAATGTATAAATAGCAGCGTCATTGGATCACTTAAACTAGGTTTACTTGGCTAGTGCGACATACCGTCAATGGCAACCTTTAGCGAGCCAAGACCGGAATGCTGACAGTATTCGTGGTACATTTACTGGTGGTCTATGTATTCAGAACCAAAATTACACACAGTGCCAGCAACGAGAAGCGCTTCTCATCCTTTTTGTCTCAGCTTCCGATGACCCGTCAGGATAACGATGGTGGTATCAGCCAGCCCTAGTTGCTTAGGTATAAAAGGCTCGTCCACCACCTTGCTCTATCTTCCAGTACAGCTTCAGATAATTTATCAAACACGATTACAACATTGATTCAAAATGCTTCTTAATTACATTCTCGCAACCCTGACTGTGGGATTCTTTTCCTTCGGTGCAGCACTTGACGATAGAGCCTGCGGCTTCAAAATTGCCCCCTGCTCAAAGGGCACCGTCTGTGTCCCAACCCAATCCAATTGCACCGACTTGAACGTTTGCCCAGGTACTTGTTCGAAGAAATACGCATCCTGTGGGGGCTTTACCTTGAATCCGAAAAAGTGCAACCGTCAGTCGGTTTGTCTGGAAGACCCTCGTTTCCCGGACAGATACGGCTTGATCGCGGACCTACCAGGCATTTGTGTTTCCAAGAAAGTCCAGAAGTGCAAAAGGATTGCTGGGCCCGGCTGCCGCAGAGGCCTGAGGTGCTATGACGACCCGAGAGATGACTGCCAACCATATCGTGGAGATGCGGATTGCTCTGGGATTTGCCTGTGAAGTTTGAAGTTGGAGCATCATTCTATGGTAGTATTTCGGCATCAGGGCCATCATGGCAATTTGTATCATGATGGATAGAGCTTGACAGTATGGCGGGTCATGGGCCTGAGGAGATTGGCAAATTGGAGTTGCCTGACATGCTTTCGTTTGAATACAGTCTAAACTTTACGAAAGTTTCTATTTTCCGATTGACCATCAGTTTAAGTGACTAGAGTGCATGCCTTTGGGGCTCTCATGAAGAATTAAATACGAAACGTTACCAAACCGAGGATGCCAATACTTTTAGCATACAACCCAGCTGCATTCCAGAGCACACATCCAAGCGGCATCACAACACATCTGTCATATCAAAGTTGATCCAATCATTGATTGCCCTTCCGAAATCTTCAGCCTGCAACATGAGATTCCCCTGGTCTGCCATATTCATGTCTCCCCAGGCCTCAAACATGCGGTTATCCGAAGAATTGGATGCTTCAACCATGGCGCCAGTCGGTGTAGTCATCGTGTGCAAGGCCTGGTGACGGTCATTGTCCTCTGGCGCATAGGCAGAGATTTCCCTCCACGCCTTTTTGTGGCCTGATATCCCCGCAGATCCGACCATGGCAAACTCGGCGACGTCTAGTTCGCGATGGTTTGCTCCCAAGGTGAGGGTGTCGGCAAACATGGATTTATCAGTACCGGTGTTACGCAGCCCAGCCTTTTGGTAGATCAAAATATCCCACAATAGTTGAGCATCTATTGACCACGACATATCAGGTTCATCTTGATTTGATTGGGTAGCCGTGTTTGGCACTGTGGTGATGCTGTCCCGCAGCCTACGCAGGTTCTCAGTCTGCAGATTTACATCAGCCATGCTGTTGCGAATATTATCGAAGGTACATACCATGTTGAAAACAAAAGGCCAGATTGAACCCATCCGATCCAAAAATCGGATACACTTATCATACCCGTTTTGCGCCTTCTTTCGTAGTCCATCGTCCTTGACAAAGCTATGCTGCAAATGAATGGTAGCAAATATGGCCACACAATGGGCGATCAAGGGATCCGACACCTGAAACTGTTGTTTTTCCAAGAGATCCAAGAAACAAACTACCCAAGCGGTGTGTCTCGATATATGATCATATGACTGGTGCATGAAGCTCTGGGGCATTCTGTGACGAAAGTTCTTCAAGCGCATAGACAATAGAAAAGGGTGGTTCAACAGAGCCGGGATGGTCGCATGGAGAAACTGGATGAACAGCCATGGGCCCCAATAGTCCCTTCGCTGGTGCACGGCATCTGGGGTCAACCCGCCAAAGTTGTTCGTGGCAAATCGATACCGGAGCGGAAATTGACAGTCAAGCTCGAGGTGGCGCAACGTGACGAGCGAATAATCCGACTCGGGGTTCCAAGGAGGAGGATCGTCCGGCCCAACTTGAACGGTCGCATAGGCCCGGACCATGTGCCATGCTTCAGCCGCTTGAGCTGCATAGAAAAGGATGCCATATTCGCCATCCACTTCAGTGGTCGGATCTCGTCGCAAGGAGATTCTGTTAGATCGACAATTGAAGAGCTCGACCAAGTGGTTGTCATTTTTAAATAGGCCTCCGATGCCGGTGGTCTTTGATGAATCGGGAATGGACTCTTGAAGGCTTTGCAATACCGAAATGCTTTCAATGCAAAGTGAACACTCCGCTTGATCACCGAGTAAAGTGTTCCGCGGCAGGCTGCTGGCGAAATAATGAGCCATTCCGAGGTCGAGCCCGGCTTGCATCACCTTCCCATCTTCAGTTCGCTTGGTTAACTTTCAACGGTCGCAGGCTGCAAGATTGTTAACAAAAGGCACTCACCTGCAAAGCATGTTAGACTCAGAAGACAAAGGGTTTGCAGAGTCGACAGTTTGATTTGTCCATTGGCAACACAATTCATCACCAGTTTCCGACTTGACTTGGTCATATCATCCACGGTCTGCTGCTTTTCAGCTGCTGCCGTTCCGGAGCGAAATCTACAACTCAGTGCTTGAATTGCAAGACGTAGCTCTGGGTCGCGGTCTTTTAGAGTCTCAAGGAAAGTATCTTGTCGGAAGAGATAAAGGGGTTGGTTGTGACACCATGTTTGATATAGCTGGCCAGCCTCTAGCAGGCCTTGGTCATCCAAGCATGGGCTTGTTTTCACAAATTAGTTTATGATGATAAAAGATTTTCCATCCATAGGCTTAGCCTGACGTACTCTCGAGGTGTAGCATCCACGCTCCCTTGTGCGCTTCCTTGAGGTTCTTGGGAATATCCGGTTGTTGGTGGATTGGAGAGACCCAAAGTTAAATCAGTCCCTTTTTCATGACTAATTGTTCAGCGTATGTTAATTTCTTTTTCATCCTTTTAGCCAATAGCGAATTCAGTGTTTACCTAAGTAATTGCAGCACCTGGTCCAGCTTTCTATCCAAAGCCTCAACCTGCCGCTCCTAAAAGGCTATTAATTTGCCACAAAAATTGAGAAATCCTAGTACTCAAACTCACCATTCTGCGATTTTGGATTTCTTGAGCCGGATCCAACTCACTCGAACCGTAATCACAGGGCTGTCCAAGACGCTCGCAAAAAGAACAGATTGGCCGTTCTCCTGTGCATTTTACCTTCTTGCGCCTAGTTTCAAATGATTAGATGTGAAACTGACAAGTTCTCCATCAATAGTGCTTACCTACAGGGCACACAAGCCCGATGGGCTCGTCTCTGTCTCGCCTCGTCCATTCGATGATGGATGCGGGAACCACAGTGACAAAGCGGGGTCGTGGCAATTGCTCCAGCTAATCGCGGACAAACCATTAGCGCATCCATTGGTTATCAAGATTAGTCAAGAAGTGTGGGTCAACCGAGAATACTTCTGGTAGTTCTAAAGGGGATGGGCAAAGAACGGTCTATTGACTGATCAATTAAAAGGAAATAGAAAAGTAATAGAACGCTTTCTATTTATGAAGCTTCGATCATGAAATGGCATACGTCATAGGTGAACTGAATGAATTACAGTCTATCGAGATGGAATGTGCAGGGTAAGTGCGAGCATTGTGAGGCCAAACCATGCGACAACCTGATCCTGCAACTACTACGGCTATGTTGATTTCGACTCTATCTATGATTGCGTCTAGGTACTGTCTTATTGCATTTGTAGAGTTCTTTCCAGATCTCTCTCGGGGCTGGTTACCAGTTTTGTTGCCCCTATAGTCGCAACATCGTTTTAGAACCTACCATGCTGACGCCTCCATCATACACACAAAACCGGTTTTGATTAGCCTTACTACGCAACGTAAATGTTTAAATAACATAGCCAAAAGCAATGCCTATTTTTATGTTCATTTAGTCTTTTTGGTGAGAAAGCGTGGCATTGCAAAAAGAAAGGGTAGGTTAACTGATCAATCTGATGACACCTTGACCATATGTATATGGTAGTAAGACACACACACACAACACACACACAACAACACACTGTTGCCATTTAACCAACTCAACTTGACCACCTCTTTCCACCCGGGTCAAAAAGAGAAAAAGGTCTGTCGGTGGAGAGGCTCGAACTCTCGACCTTTGGATATCCCTGACCTATGGCCAAGTCATGTGTTAATATGAGACCAACGCTCTAACCAACTGAGCCACACCGACTGATCTTATAGAAGCGGATGAATATTGTCAACCGAGAATCCTCGACCTTGCCTGTGGGTCTGTCCAGGCCACCAAGACCAGGAGACACATTGGCTGCCAGGAATGGTCTACACTCAAAATGAGGATACTGACGGTAATTGGTTATAATGAGGATGGCTGGCTATATTAGTATGATCAACGCTTTCAAAGGGAGCGGTCATTTTCCCACCCCCGCATCCCACGCTTGCAACTACACAAGCATCCAATGTAGCACATAATTGCTTTCTCCGCGTTCTCAGTAGTGCGGGAAGTTTGGATCTTGGTCAGATGTCATATGTCTTGTGGTCGGGCATTTCCCCACCTCCGCATCTGAGTTCAACTGCCAGAGCCCCCGGCATAAATACCGGCATTTTGCTTACATTTGGAGGGTAACTGGTTCGATACATGATTGTATATGATCCTAGAAAAACATCGTCACAATGTAACTAAGGACTAAATTCCTGATAATAGCCATTTGACGATTCGTGGGACGGAAGGGGGGCTCCAGCGGGATATTAACCACCCCCGCCGACCGTATGGAGATCATTCCCTGACCATTGACTAGAGAGAGTGGGTACTAATACTAGGTAAACGATTATCGCAGTGCTTGGTAATGGTGAAATTCTGGACACTATTTATTCTGCATGGATATATATTACACGAGTTCAGTACGGGTTTGATCACTTTGTTTAGCAGCTTGCGCATTTCACCTTTCACTGCAACCGCCATTATATTACTGCCTTCATCTTTTTCCCCTCACAATTAATTATACCATGGCAGTCTACGAAAGCCTCTCGATGTGGGGGTCAGAAGCTACACATCAACCACTTGCCACCGACCTTCAGAGTTCGTCTTTACTTAGCATGTCATATTCCTCACTTCTTAGCAAGAAAGGCTTAGGTGCATTGCTAGCCCTTTTTATATCTCTTCGTGTCCTGTACAATCTTTTCTTTCATCCCCTGCGGGGGGTTCCTGGCCCCGTCTTGGCCAGGTCAAGCGAATTGTGGCGGTCTGTGAGATACTTCCGAGGGACTTGGCACGACGATATCAAGTCTCTGCACCGTCAATATGGCGAGGTTGTTCGAATATCTCCGGGTGAGGTCAGTTTCATTGGTGAGGACGGCATCAAGGCGATATATGGTCATCGCAAGCAAGTGGCAAAGGTAATACCGCCCGGGGCACCCCTGAGTCACTCCAGCCATGTTTGCTAATACGATGCGTAGTCTAGCTGGTATAATACTTGGGTCATACCCGGTATGACTCTCAGCTTCTTTGCCGCCACAGATATCAAAGCCCATCGATTCCTCCGCTCGCGTGTATCTAGTGCGTACTCCATGACTTCGATACTCGGCATGGAAGGATTGGTCCAAGAAGTAATGGATCTAAACCTGAAGAGGCTTAGAGAATTTGCAGAATTGGAGAGCCCCGTCGAAATGGACAAGTGGGTGAATTATTTCACGTTCGATGTGGTTGGAAAACTGTCAATGGGCGGACAGATTGGATTCCTTGAGCAAGGAAAGGATGTTGGGGGCATCATTCAATCCATCCATGATGGCTTTTATCTTATGGCAAACATGGGGAATATCCCTCTCCAAATGATGTGGTTTAATAACCCCATCTCCAAATGGGTGACTCAAAACCTCGGAGGCAACAGGCTGAATGCTTTCGACACTTTCGTCGACTGGCTAGGGAAGAGAGTCGAGGATAGGATGACACATGGCCTCCAGCCTAATCAGCGACGTGATCTGCTTCAGCATTTCATAGAAGCAAAGGACCCGCAGGGACAACCAGTCAAGAAAGGGGAGGTCATGATCGAGGGTGTCAATATTTTAGGCGCAGGGGCCGATACCACCGCCATCGCCATTTTAGCTTGTCTCGGATATATACTCACCCATCCCGAGGCCAAGAAACGGCTGAGGGACGAAATCGACGAAGCGTACCGAACACTGAATCTCGGCGACAAAAGTCGGGACATCCTCTTCAAGGAGGCTGAGGAATTGCCATATTTGGCTGCGGTGGTTCATGAAAGTACTCGCCTGCACCCTTCCATCCAGTATCAGCTTCCCAGGAACGTGCCCCCCGAGGGGTTGCAGCTGGGGAAATACTTTATTCCCTATGGTACTGTTTGCGGTGTAAACCCGGGGAGCGCCAATCGCTCACAACAGATTTTCGGCCCTGATGCAGACGAGTTCCGCCCCGAGAGATGGATAGCTCAGGGTGCAGAAGATGAAGAGAGAATCAAGCGCCAGAAAGGCCTTCTCATGACGGTAAGCTCACCAGCATTTCGCTTAGCTTGACTGTAACCGAGTTGCAGAGCTAACAATCGTACGAATGCAGTTCGGGATGGGCAGTCGAAGCTGTGTGGGGAAGCATCTTGCAACAGTGGAGGTGTACAAGTACATTGCCCAATTCTTCCGGCATTTTGATGCCGAGATGGTGAACGAGTCTAGGCCCTGGAATTGCAAGACGCAGTGGTTTTCCTTCCAGCATGAATTCAATATTACAATCAAGAAGAGGGATCATTCGTGGCGCGGAAGCTGAAGCCGAAAATATTCGTATATTGTTCCGGAACAATGGAAAGAATTTGTATTCCTGCTTTCTTGCGGCTTAATTCCGTCTCATATTCCTTCTGGCATCTCCTCTGGTTCCAAACGGAAGGGGCCTGAATTCGTTTGTCGCAAGACTGGGCTCGAGCGTGACGTGAACTGACAGGGCCCAAACGGTGCAGCCAATCGGTGTGGCCATGGTGGGGAACAATACAGACATGATGCTACACCTGGTGGACATACTGGGCTATGAACAACTAGCGCCACAAAGTTACTGAAGAAAAAAAGAGCCGACGCCATCATGTAGTCCTTCCACAAATCTCTAGCCACCGGTCCCATGTGCTAGTACCAGGAACCAGCAGGGTCCGTACGGCTCGGCCAACGATTGTTGCTTCTCATCGCCCCGGCCCACTTAATCATATGCGCCACGATGTCTCTCAGTAATTCTCCAAGGAGACTTTGATCAGTCCCAAATCGTTTAGAGACGCGTCATTGTTTTGTCCTGAATTAAAACTGACATATCCAAAGGCAAGGAGGGGGGTCTAAGCGATCATCTAGAAGCGTCGAGCTATAAGACTTGCGGGTTTGCCGTCCTGATTTCATGTCGAGACAAGTATCCAACAGCACTCTTTGGACACCGCCCAACCGAGAATAATACAACTTGATATCACTTTCATTCATGCCACAACACATCTCAACACGCAGCCTTCTGGCCAGCGTTGGAACGTTCATTGCAATGTTCATCAGCCAAGGCGCTGCAGACGACAATGTCCCTGCCAGAATTGTTCAGGGAGACCTCAAGCTATACGGCAACGATTCATATCCCACGTACTTCCGGCAGTCACTCCCTAAGACTGCCCTTCGAGCCCGATATCCTGGCTTTTTGCAAGAGACGCTCATCCTCAAGGCAGGCACAATCCGTCGCGAAGGGGCCATGCCGTTGACCTGCGATATCCTCTTCCAGCGAGATGTCCCCGTGGAGTTGCGAGACGGGACTATCATCTACACCGACATCTTCCGACCCATCGGGGATGGAAAGGTCCCTGCAATTGTCTCATGGAGCCCCTACGGGAAGGAGGTTGGTGGCCAGTGGCTGGATGACGTTGCTGGACGGTCCGGAGTGCCGCTTGCGAATGTCTCAGAGTTACAGAAGTTTGAGGGTGCTGACCCTGCGTACTGGGTTTCTAAAGGTTATGCCGTCCTGAACCCCGATATGCGTGGTAGCTACTCGTCCCAGGGAAACATTACATTCTGGGGCCGCCAGCTCGCCGAGGATGGATATGACTTTATCGAATGGGCCGCTGAACAGACGTGGAACTCAGGGAAAATCGGAATGTCGGGAAACTCGTGGCTTGCCGTGTCTCAGTGGTTTATTGCCGCAGAGAAGCCGCCCCATCTCGCAGCAATTGCTCCGTGGGAGGGCTTTGCCGATTTCTATAGGGACGTCTCAAACAGAGGAGGTATCCCTTCCCCTGGGTTTCTGGAAGCTATTTTAACGACCCTTGCTGGGGATCAGTGGATTGAAGATGTTCCTCGAATGTGTCTGAACCATACATTGATCAACCAATACTGGGAGGACAAGATCGCGCAGCTGAAGGAGATCGAAATTCCCGCGTATGTTGTAGCAAGCTACACCGACATGCTACACACACATGGAACGTTTGAAGGCTTTCGTCACATCAACTCGCAACACAAATGGCTGCGCGTTCATAACAGTTCCGAGTGGCCTGACTATTACAATCCTCAAAACGTTGCTGATTTGAACAAATTCTTTGACCGGTTTCTAAAGGACAAGCGCAATCAGTGGGAAACCACTCCCAGGGTCCGCTATTCTGTTCTGGATCCCGGCGGTGAGGACACTATCGATCGCATTGCATCCGAGTGGCCAGTTCCAGGATTCGACGCGACAAAGCTTCACCTGTCAGCTGGAAATTCCCTGGCCGAGACCAATCAAAGGACAGAAAAAACTGTTTCTTACAATGCCACTGTCAACGAGGGTGTCACATTCACTTTTAATGTCACCCAGCTGTTCGAAATTGTCGGCTACATGAAACTCAGAGTTTGGGTATCCACTGATGCATCATCCGACATGGACCTCACCGTTACGGTCCAAAAGCTATCCGCAGACGGCAAGACATTTCAGAACAACGCTGGCGGAGAGAGCGTCAGTACTATTGCGGCTACTGGTTATTTACGTGCATCGCATCGAGATTTGGACCTCAAGAGGTCTACATCTTATGAACCCTACCACCTCCACACCAAAGAAAAGCCCTTGAAACGGAGGGAGATTGTTCCACTCGATATCGGACTCTGGCCCATTGGGTTGAGGTTCCATCCAGGGGAGAAGCTGGCTGTGACAATCGCCCCTGTCAGTGTCACGTCCGCCCAGGCTGATCTTGGGTTTGGAACAGCCATCGTCCCCGTCCCGAAAGAGGGTGGAACAT
This sequence comes from Calonectria multiphialidica, assembly GCA_020623665.1. Lineage (NCBI taxonomy): Eukaryota > Fungi > Ascomycota > Sordariomycetes > Hypocreales > Nectriaceae > Calonectria > Calonectria multiphialidica. Next base: position 175,265 of record JAHVYC010000097.1, on the reverse strand, counting down.
TCGTTCCTGGCACTAATGTAACTCTACTCAATTTGGGCGGCGGTTTGAACTCAAACCCAGCATTCGTGAATGAGCAGCGAGTGGAGACTCCTAAATCCAGGAACAACGGCACACACTACATCCATTTCGGCGGACGGTATGATAGCTACTTGCTCATGCCCCAGAAGAAATAGGTACCGGATGCATATTATTTAACATCCTTGGAGGTTCAGTTCTTCAACCATGATAAGCCATGAGGTACATCGGCAGCATCAGGATCTATTCCATTCCTTCAGGAGCATGCCTTCTGACGCCCGAAAAGATATTCTTTATTCATTTTATTCCCTTCTCAATTGTATTTATCTAGTAGATTTTATAACCTCTTCTTCTTCCCACTGGGATCAAGTACTGATTGATTGGATTGAAACTCTGGCCTCACTCACCCATGAAGCATCTCGTTGCTAAATCTTTGGTGTATTGTACTTGAGGATTAACTACCGGCATTTCATATTCCTCAGATATTATGCACAATTATCCAGACACTGCATCGATTTCCCACGTTTGGGTAAAGTTCCCGAAAATTTCCAGTGTAACGGCCGCAAACGGCCATGGCTGATGGGCCCCAGGCACAGGCAGTGAGGGACGGCGACACGCCGCGCCAGCTGATAGTGCCGCGAGCGGGGTGCATTGGCTTAACGAATAAGAGCCGGTTGGACTTGGCCTCCTTTGTATTAGCGCATCTTGTGACACGGCGTGGCACCGCGGTCCCCCGTCCCCACTCTTATCGTTGATGGTGATAGCATCAAATATATAACAAGAAGCCGTTGCGACCGTTCTATTACGCGTATTATTCTCATTTACCATACTTTCATTTCTTAATATAGAATATTCTGATGAAAATGGCTTCCAACACCTCCAACCTCAAGACAGACTCCATCATCATTGTGGGAGCTGGCGTCTTCGGACTCGGCACTGCCCTAGAGCTAAAGAAGCGAGGCTACGAAAACGTCACAGTCCTTGACCGCTACAATGTGCCAGTTCCCGATGGAAGTAGCGTCGATATCTCTAGAATTATTCGAGTCGAATATGCCTCCGAGCTCTATGCCAAGATGGCCCGGGAGGCTTTGCAAGGGTGGAACTCGACTTACAAGGACCACTTCTACAACTCAGGCTTTGTCATGATGGCCGATAAAAACGCCGATGCCTCGTATGTCGCCAAGAGCATGGCTACAAGCCAGAAATTAGGAGATGACAGCGGCGAGATTACTGATGCCAGCAAACTACGATCTCGGTACCCAAACTTCCCAGCGACTACTGAAGGCTTTAATGCCTATGTGAACCCACACGGTGGCTGGGCAGATGCAGAAGGCAGTATACGGCAGTTGGGCCAAGAATGCAGCCGCTGGGGAGTCAGCTTCGTCACTGGCCCTCGCGGAAGAGTCACATCACTCCGGATCCGCAACAGGCGTGTCGTCGGAGTGAATGTCGCCGAGGGAGAGCCCATTTTCGCTACGCATGTAATCCTTGCCACCGGCGCCTGGTCAAACCAACTAGTCCCAATTGCCCACGCATCCTCGGCATCCGGCCAGTCTGTCGGGTTTATTCAGTTGACGGATGCAGAGGCCGAGTCCTTGCGAGGCATGCCTACCATTATCGACTTCACATCGGGAGTCTTTGTGTTCCCTCCGTATCCTGGTAAAAACCTCCTCAAAGTTGCTCATCACGGTCACGGCTTTGCTACAAGCGTTGCTGTTGATGATGGGAAACGTGTCATCTCCACGCCAAAGTTGGCTGGCAACAACGCCGATGCAGGCTATCTTCCAGATGATGCTGATGAGCAGCTCCGGGCGGGTCTGAAGCTACTGGTCCCCAAATTTGCCGATCGCCCTTGGCTAAAGAGGCGCATGTGCTGGTACTCCGACACTCCTGAAGGAGATTTCATCGCAGACCATCATCCACTGGTGGATGGGCTATTCATTGCCAATGGTGGTGCCGGCCAGTAAGTATTATGACCTTGATCTGCTCGACGCATGCTGACATCAACCTAGCGCCTTCAAATTTCTTCCAGTATTAGGCCGACACATAGCTGACTGTTTTGAGGGAAAGGCATCTGAGGAGCTCCGTCACAAGTGGAGGCTAAGAGCCCCAGATGGAAGCGAGGATCTTCCTAAGGTGGGAGACGGCAGCCGCGGTGGCCGTCCTTGGAGATTGCTTCGCAGTGAAGAGCAAGCGAAATTGTAAAATGAACAAAAGGCTATGATTAAACTGAACATGATGCAATGCAAGAATTTAATGAATGAAACCCAGCGCGTTGAAAAGTGCAATTGAGAAGTCATTCATCTCATGATGTCGTTCTGGGTTTGCCCTATAAGCTTAGCCCAAACCATAACCCCGCCTCGTTCGCGCCGTTTATTGACTATAAATACTTAATAAACTAACTTGAAGATGTCGTTCTTGATACCGAAACCGGTAATGTCACCACTGGGAGCCTGAGCGACCGTAACCTTAAAATTCTGAACAAAGTTGATCAAATTCTCATCTTCATCAATCTGAAACAAATTAATGTCAGCTGCAAAGAACCATGAGATGGCTCCTACGCATACCTTGAGCTTTCCAGTTACTAGGATGAGTATATCACCGCCCGCAAGCTGCACGTCGAGGGTCGAAAGCTGGTGAGCTGACATCTTGAACGGCAGGGACTATACGAGTTATTAGCTCGCGAGTAAGTTTCTCAGCGACAACACATTTTTGGTCTACCTGAAGCTTCGTCAAAATGGCTGTGGCTCCTTCAAACTTTTGCGATTCAAATGTGAGAACGGATTCATCGGTCTAATCCAATATTAGTGTCGTGCACCGTATTTTTGGGAATTAAACATACATAAACGGCAGAAAGTCCCGCAACATTGGAACTCATTCCGGTGTAAAACCCATTGGCAAACTGCTCTGTTAAGAAAAGGATGTCCGTTAGAAAATTAAGCCTCAGTCTATCGTAGGAATTAATAGCCTACTGGCGATATCATCAAGGTCTGTAGCATCATCAATTCTTAGTAATCTTTGCAAGTAAGTGGGCAATAGCGCAAATTCTTACTGGTTGCCATATTTGAAGATGACCCTTTAGGAAATGGGTAGGAAAGTGCGCTTAAGCTTTCCAGCTACTAGGAGGGAGTAGTGATGAAGGCGTCTTGATCTGTGTGCCCGGTTCGTAAAATGTGTCCGAGAAGACAAGGGAGAAATGACGAGTGATAATGTTTTGAGAATGATTGAGGGGGAGGGGCAGTAAAAATTTTCCAGATGTGCTGCATTATTGGTTGTTGTGAGACATGCATGATGTGGCTGGCCAAGTATTGTTTATGAGATAGGAGGAAGATGACATCACAATGAGAGCGGAGAATAGCTTGTGGGACCAGTTTGGACTTGAAGAAAGCAGCGCCAATGACGTACCTGGGAACACAAAACTTGACGCGTCTTCTCGTTGCCTTCGCAGACGGGAGTCCGAGACCAATCACTGTTCATTTACTTTCAGCTCACGGCACACCATGAAACCAAAATATTATTTCTTACTATTGGCCTAACCCGGATAGTTCTCCCACAGGGCAGAATTGGGGGAATTTTAATCTTCGTGGCGCTTGGAGCACGTCTGGTATGATCAGAATTTCCAGAGCGTAGCACTGATCCAATACTCGGGTATGATGACACTGAATCGAATTATTTGGCTCTATTTTTCCACTAGACCTTTGACCATCTAATTTCAGCATATACAACCAGCAACGCATTTCTAGGTTTACAGCTCGACGATGAAATAGGCAGAGATTATTCTACCTTTGGCTGTTCCCTTCGCTCCCAAGGCCACAGTTATCGATCGGACTTCGCATCATCCACTTCTCACCATCAGCAAATCTATCGCACTAATTACCCAATAATTGCGGCCAAATAGATCAGGCGCAACTCTTACCCGCGCCAGTCATCAAACCTGACTTTTCTAGGCTGTCCGATCGCCATGAACTCGTGCTCACTTTCGTACACTGACAGTCAAGATGCACGGGTAATCGGATCTACATAGAAGCAGGTAGTTCCCTGCTTTTAATATAATTTTTTATTCCTTTTAACTTGGGTTAATATCCTTACAACTGTCATAAATCAATTAATTCAGCCATAACACGATTAACAAGGAGTGGCTCCAGAGGATAATTTACATGACGGCCGACTTCATCAAGCAGCGATGACCCACCCAAGCATCAATCAGAACCGTCGTCGAAGCTACTTGATAACTCACATCCGACCATAGCCCTCACAGTATATCACACCTCAGTGAGGGAAAAGAAAAAATACGCTCTTCTTTTATAGTTTGTTTTTGTGTACTCCGCCTTGTTTGAAACTACGCAAACGCTTGAGACATTCTGCGGTCTTGGTTGGATACTCAAGATTTGCGCTAGCTCACACGGACGCGACCCCGCTGTTGCGCAATAACAGGGCCGTAGTTTCAGGGGATGAGGGGCAAGGACCACTCCGGCAGTGCCAGCGAATCTCCCGTGTAGCGCCCATTAAGCTTAGACGCAGCGCACAGGGCTGAGGTCACTTCCGTGTTGATGGTTGTGCGTCACGGAGGCGGCACAACCACAGACGTCTTGTTTCAGATGAGACATGTATAAAGTGTAGAGGAGACCCACCCGCCTTTATGCGGCGATCTGCTTTATCGCAGTCTCTCGTTTGCACTTCATCGAGGCAAGATGGTCGCCTTGAACTTACTGGTCCTCGTGGACCTCTTGAATCCTTTCGCGTCCACCGCGCCAGACCAGCCGCCGGATGGATCTTCCTACTGCCAGCCTGACGCTTGCCTTGAAGCTGTACGGTCTTCGATCACCATGCCTTGAATTTGCCTAATTCTCTTTCTTCCAGGTTGGAGGCATCTTTGACCAGCCTCCATGTTCATTGCAGTTGGCCGATTGTATGTCGTTTCTTGCTACAACAGTGACGCCATGCGCAGCGTGAGTTGAGCAACGCCCTTGATCGGAACATTTGACGAGAATTGCAACTAACTCGACCACCATTAGCACCACAACCGAGACTGAGACACAAACCACTACAATCCAACCCCCAGTAGTCACCGTTACCATAACAAAAACAACGGCCCTCACGGCAACCTATGTTCAAACTTCAGTCAATCTTCATACTGTAACATCAGTAGAAACAGATGTGGAATCCTTCACTCTGAGAAGAATTGCGACGACAGCAGTAACAATCACACCGACGCTCACCACCACCTCAACCAAGATCATCACTTCAACTGTGACGCCGTCCCCAGTCACATCTACAACAACAACCACGACGATACTCAACCTCAAGGCAGCGGTTGCTGCCTTGGATGACCGATATCTGGAGCAACGTGACGACAATGCCAATGAATGCACCCCGACCATGGTCTCGCCCACTGATATTCCCCCATACGCCAACGTCTGCTGTGAGGCCAGCTACTCGTCTGCCTGCTTGTGCAATGGTGCAAGCCCGGCCATTGTCACACTCGATCAGGCCATACAGACAGACACGGTGACGGAATCAGCAACCGTCACGGGCACAGCCATGACAACAACCTTGACAGCCACAGTCCCCAACACTGTGGGCTTCATCCAAGTCACAACCATCGACAGGACGCAGCGTGTTGACAAGACAGTCACAGCCTACGTCACTGTCACGGATTATGTCACCATGACGATGACGGTTACGGGTAAGCCGGCTACAGTTGTCAGGACAGTGGTGAAAACAAAAACTGTGACAGGTTATTGAGTAACCGAAGTGAGGTTTTGACAGTTTGCAAAACTCGCCTAGTCAAAATGATGCGAGAAATTGGGCTCTTCGCCCTCCAAAACCACTGGGCCAATTACTTCGTGTTTACACGGACAGAAACACCAGATATGCAAGAAGTCACTTGGGCACCGCGATGGCTCCGCACTGAGACAAGGTCGCTTGCAATCTATTAGGAGTAAGCACACGAGAAGACAGCATTGCTTACAGCGCGACAAGTACAAATCTGAACACAATCGTCATGCTTGATCGGAAATGGTTAATCTCAAATCCACTCAGCTGTCGTGTTAACGCAAAACAACCTGGGGTTGTCGACGCTACGTGTGAGAATGTAAATGGACAGAGGATACGATGCCCGAAACATGAAAATAGACTTTGTAATCAAGAAAAAAAAATATTAATTACATTTATTCTCGAACTTAATGCCTAGACCTCTTTTTTCTATTTGTTTTACAATGTAATTAAGGTATAATACATTTCTCCCTAAATTTGCATCGTAGGACCTGCATCTCATTTAGCGACAGCGGGTAGTGTTTAAGTCTACGCGACCTCAACATATTACTAAATCTTGGTTGTAAAAATCACCTATATTTATCTTCTCCTAGGCATACCATATTTACCTGTCCCAAACATGAAGTTTTGCTCTCAAAATGTTGCGATTCCATTCGAGTCACCCACTTACCCTAGACTGAGCGGGCACCAACACATTGCGGAAGGCCATAACTAGCACTACAAGATATCACTAGAAAGCCTCGGCAAATCTACAGTATGACTGTGGCCTAGGAGATAAAGATGTGAAGAGGATAACGAGGAGAACAGAAAAGGGATTGTTGCGACTGGGGCATTTTGTGTCACGTGACGATATGAATGTCAATACTCCTCTCCATCCAACCGTGGATTGTTCAAACAGGGAAAGTAGCAGGGGAAAAAAGATCTACATTATGATTGTCGGATTACTTACTACATACACGTACATACAAATCAATCAGGTGTTACTTGATTTAGTAGATCATCATTGTTGCGCATCCTCCAGTTATCCGAGCTCCACAAGGGAAATTACCCCAGCCCCCTCACCGCTTGGCCCGGTCATTATAAAACGGCAGCCCACCCCCATCCATTTTGGTCTTTTTTTTCTTTCTTCTTTAGCTCTCTTTGCCTTTTGGCTTAGATCAAGTGTAGTATCTGTTCTTTTCAGTTTAATCTCTGAAAGATGTCTAAGGACATCAATCGTGATTATTCTTATTTTTGGGCCTCGGGCGGCTTCCTCTGTGCTTGCACACGACGCTGCCCACAGTGTCCCTGGTATTACACTGCCTCCAGGTGACGCAAACTGCACGAGCTCGCGTTTTTCATTGCTCGCTTAGGCCTGCCTAAGCCGTGAAGAAGAACGAGGTCCCCGCACATGTGGTGTTCCTCCCCTATGCGGAATGAAGGGGTTCGCTCCGTCTTTCCGGCCAGCATTTGCGACCGGTTTTTTTTTTTTTTGCGTCTCATTCAAAAGTCTGGGGGTACAGTAATTTGTCGGGTGGTCACAAGCATTTAAGCCAAGGGATTGTAGCAGGGTACGAACTATGCTGTCGACACTTGGCTGGTGTGGAGTTCGGATGACATGAATTTTGCTGAGTGGCAGCAATGGTTTAGTCGTGGTACCTGCATGAGCCGGGCACAATGCCATAAGAAATATGCCGACCTGCTTATTTAGGGCGCATGTCTGCCGCTAGCGTGAATCTTAAACACATCTGTCTGCCCTTCAGGGCGTAATTACAACGCCCGCCCTAAGCCCGAGCGGTCATTTGAGGAGCGTCCCATTCGCCAAGGCGACAACCCATCCGCGCTAGAAGTGTGCCTGGGCTGCAACATGCCGACTGAATTTCCCACCTGTTTTGGATACGAGCAGGTGCCGATCCCTTCCTCCATCACTGTAACACGGCAGCACGGTTGTAGAACTAGCCGGAGCTTCCGATGACCCGAGGGATGTGCTGTCTTGACCACGAGGCGGGCGCGACATGGTTCACTGAACAGAGTTTCTTGGTCTGTCTAACCGTTGCATCCTGGTCTGTTTCAACGCTTGAGAGCGACGGAGGAACCAATGGCATACGAGTTGACCCGAGCACAGGGCGCGTGGAAATTTGCGCGAGTTCCGCGGGGGGGCGAGGCAGAAAATATATATTCTAGAACAATGCTTGCCCGCGGTATTCCTGGGAGAAGGAAGTTGAAGGGACCTATACGCAATTATCATCACGATGCGCTGGCACAAGGCATACCTCGTTGTCTGCTCGGCGCTGGCCGTTGCCGGTTCGCCGAGCATTCACATCCACGATGACTCGTTCGTTCCCGACTATGTCCTCAACGTCACCCGCCAAAATATCAATGTTGGTGGCATTTACAAGGAGACGACGTTGGTGAACGACACGCTGCCAGGCCCGGCCCTGCGCATTCCGGCAGATAAAGTTATTTGGATCCGAGTGTACAATGAAATGACGGATTCCAACCTGACCATGGTAAGGCGACTTTGAAACGAAAATGTTTCAAAACACCAAAGCTGACCATACCGATTCTAGCATTGGCACGGTCTTTCTTTGGCCACCTACCCTTTCTCAGACGGCACCCCACTCGCCAGCCAATGGCCCATTCCGCCGCAGCACTTTTTTGATTATGAGCTGAAGGCTTCCTCCCATGACGCTGGCACATACTACTACCACTCCCACGTTGGATTCCAGGCAAACTCAGCCACGGGATCGCTTATCGTTGAAGACTCCGACGACCTCATTTACCAGCCAGATGACGAACGAACGGTTTTCGTGCAAGAGTTTTGGAATCAGACCGATCACCAAGTCGAGGCGGGCTTGCTGAGCAACCCATTTAAATGGTCGGGAGAGCCAAACGGTTGGTTGATTAATGGAAAGTCAATCTCCAACTATGGCGTTACCGACGAGTCCTCGGCTTCCTTGGCCGTCATTGAAATTGATCCCGCCCAAACATACCGCTTTAGGTTCATCGCTGCCAGCTCACTGTCCCTCGCAATTCTAGGTTTCGAGGACCATACCAACTTTGAGATTATTGAAGCTGATGCTCAATATACTAAGCCATACCCAGTCGAGTACATCCAAATGGGCTCGGGCCAGCGATATAGTGCGCTTCTGAAGTCGAAAACTTGCGAAGAGTTGAATGAGAGTGGGAAATTGGACTTTTTCATCAAGATTGAAAGCAGGGATCGAGCAGCGGTGATTACGAGCTACGCAATCCTCCGTTATCGAAACACGTGCAACATGTACCAAACTGCCAGCACATATGCCCAGACAAACCAGAATCCAGTCATCTCACCGGTGACGCTGCCGCCAACCATCGACGGATACTTGGATTACGCCCTGGAGCCTCTGAAGGACAACAAGTTCCCCACCGCTGCCGAAGTCACCCGCCGCGTTTTCATCAACACCCAGCAGGTTGGAGACGGATACTATCAGTGGCGCATGAACAATTACAGCTGGACCGAGGATGACAATGACCACGAGCCCCGCATGACAACTCCTCAGCGACCGTACCTCGTCTCATTGTACGAGAATGAAACTGCCTATATCCCCAACTACGAAGCAGCTATTCGCAACGGCGGCCTTGACCCAGGAACGGGGACGTACCCGGCCAAGATCGGTGAGGTGGTGGAGATCATCTTCCAAAACATGGGCGCCCTGATCACCAACGGAAAGCCCACCGGCGGCCTGGAGACTCACCCGTGGCACGGGCACGGCTTGCACCATTACGACATTGGCGGTGGTGCAGGTGCTTGGGACCCTGTGGTGGCTGAAGAGCGCCTGAACGGAACACAGCCTGTGCTCCGGGATACTACGATGCTGTATCGATACAACGCTTCGACTGACCCAGGCAAGATCGGTGGCTGGCGTGGGTGGAGACTGCGAATCGATGAGCCTGGTGTGTGGATGGTGCACTGCCACAGCTTGCAGCACATGGCCATGGGCATGCAGACGGTCTGGGTACACGGAGACATGAAGGATATTCTTAAGGTCGGTCGTCCCCGGGTTGAAGGATATCTCACCTATGGCGGTGACGTATATGGCAACAGCACTTATTCACCACGCGTTGTGCACTTTGACGAGGATTAATAGTTGTATCATCTGAAAAGAAATAATCAAGTATAAAAATTAATAATATTATTAAGAATACGTCAATTCAAATTGGGAACGCTTGTATGCGTAGACTCTTCATGATTGGTCATCGTCATGGGTTTATGGCTCATAATCTTTTTCCGGCTTGTACTCGAGGTAGCCACCGCCTGTAGAAGGTAATATCACTCGATAAAACATCTAATACTTGTTGACATTTATTCTGTGACGAAAATGTGATGACGCCACTCTCGCAAATGTGATCAGACATGATTTCACCCAATTCCTAACCCGAGAGTCATTGAAATTTAGAAGGATTAATTTTGTTTAGAAATAAAATGAATATGCTACGAAGTGATATGGACATAAAACCATTGATGAAAATTGGCCATTGTTTATAATGATGACGAGGCCTTGCGCCATTGAGTAACCTGCCGTGTGTTAACTACGGATTAATTCACACTCCTGACTGTCTTGCCTGCAACTACTTTAACCAAGACAAAGTGATCCCAAAATCGGTGGAACTTGAGAACACCAATAGGATACCGCTTGAATTTGAATTTATTGCTGATATATTAGCTAATGGTAGATAATTAGCAGGGATCTTCCCTTTTTGGGCACTGTAATGGGGTATACCGAGTATGAGCCATTAATCATGCCGTAACCCGCGTTGGAGCTATGCTACTATGACCCGAGCATATCAAAGGCACATTTTTGTTTTGGGACACATGTATGCATGTAAAGAAAGACCTTTAATTCCGGGCCAGGAATGGAATGGAAGGGACAAGAACTATTGTCTGATGGTATTAATTTAGACCAGTGATAATTGAGGGTGTTGTATCTGAGCACAGAAAAACAAAGGTCCAGTAGCTTCGGCCCGAATAATGTGTCACATGGAGTGTTTTGTACTGTGATATAAGTGTCATTCACAAGATTCCAGGTATAAAAGACGTATTGCCAGGCGGATTGAAAAGGTCCTTTGATCAACCAGGACAATCTCATCAACTGCCACTTTAATTTCTTGACAGCCTATATTAATAGCTCAATATGAAGATTACTACTATTACTATGATAGTAGGGTTTTATGGCTTTGCTTTCTCCGCATCTATCCCGGGCGACTCAGCCGAAAGGAGGGAACCTGGTGGCGTTATACAACCCGGCGTATTGGGTAAGTGCTTGAAGATTTCCCCCAAGCTCCACGGAAAGAGATTTCACGCGGATCTTGCTAATGCGTTTACTTTGTTAGAAAAACGCAATGGATATGAAAGATCACCCTCTGTCAAGTCGGCTGATGAAATGATCGAGGAATTTCGGCGCCACGTATCTGGAGATACAAATGCAAACGATAAGCGCGAAGATAAAAGATATTTCAAATTCAGAATCGATTGTTCTCGTCCAAGTGGCAATCCGTCCTACAAAAAGGCATGTAAAAATTACTCCAAGTCTGGTGGGCGCAAGACATCCCACGATGGAAATTCTGATTCGCGGTGGAAGGAGAACGGCTGGTGGAAGGGGGACGGCGGCGGGTGGAAGGGGAACAGTCAGGGGTGTCATAGGGACGACTGGAGATAGAAAAGATTGTGTTTCTTGCAGTATCTGGGACGAACAGGGCAATTACAAAAAGTTGTTCCCCTTTTGAGACAGCATTTTATGGTGAATCGCATTTTACGATGAGAATTGCTATTCGCCGTAGCACATTGCCAGATGCCGGAACAAACTATGCCTAATTAGGTAATTTCAGCCCCAACACACCATAAATATAAGTAGTCATCAGCGCCACAGCTGCGCCACACTCCACTATTTTCTTTACTGTGTGACAGATTCGGATCAAAGGCACGATCACGAAAAAGTGGGAGATGGTTTCACTTCACATATAAGTCTATGAGCGTTGATGTACATCTGGGCGGCGGGGTTGTTGATCACCTGCTGCTGGGGTCTCGCCAGGCGAAAGAAGAATGCTGCGATGAATTGCCATTGCGTGGGATATTGCATTAGGGATAGTTCATTTTGGGCTTTGCAGGGGGGAGTGGAGGCCTTTTTATTCCTCCGGTTGCTAAGGTTTATATTCAAAGTTTGTCAAGGTTACTGAAAGCCTTTATTTACCTTAATAGCTTAAGAATCAATATTCTGTGCAGAGCCTGGGTATGGGCTGCTGTTTTGTCTTTTTTTTCCTTACTGACAGTATATCTACGTGCTTGCTTGGGAGTCTAGGTTCGAGCTGTCCCTTGAGGAGACTAACTATATAGAAGTAAGTCTATAAGCAGCATAGTAATTGTAATTATTATTTGAGATACTCAGAAGTGCCCCACATTAACCCAATTATGTATCCAAATCGAGCTTCATTGACCATTTACTGGATAGTAATATGCAACTAACAACTGGTTTGCATGTATGCCTGGACAAACCCTTTCAATTTAAGCGAACAACCAGCTTCTTGAATGACACGCCCTTCTTCAGCAATTCCAGCCCATCATGTATGCTCTCCAGACCCTCTCCGACCACTTCCGGTTCAGGGACTGGGGCGTAGCTCCCTTGCTCCAGAGCACCGGGAAGATAATCCTGCCATACAGCAGGAGACACCTCGTTGTGCATGATTGCAGAGCCGAAGACAAATTTGTATTTGCAGCCTGCGGTCAAGGACCTGATAAATAGGGCAGCGTTGCCGTAAATGTAAGCCAATGCCATTTTGACAACGTTGTTGGTGGGTTTCTCAGGCGTTGGGTAAGTGACCAACGACACGAACTTTTTGCTTCTAGTGACGCCGCATTTTGCTAAAATGGCCATGCACCGCAACCCAGAGTTGCGCCCAATGGCGACAGCACCAGCGAGTCTTCTCCCGCGACAAGCGGTGACAATATCAGCCACGGCAGATGCAGAGCTGTAGTCGAAGCACTGGGAAGCACCTAGAGCCTTGAGGTGATGGAAGTTCTTGGGCGAACATGTCGTCATTACCTCGTATCCGGCAGCAATGGCCAGTTGTATTGTGTTGCTGCCGACACTCGTTGAACCACCCCAGACGATGACAATATCCTTCTCTGCCTTTGCAACCTCTTCGCCCGTCTCTGCTGATAACTTGGGATGTAGAAGACCTAGGAAATCTTTCTGGAAGAGAGCGGCCGCCGCAGTGGTGACACCCATGGGCAACACGGCCGCTGTCTCAAACGACATGGAGTCTGGCATCTTTGCGGCCATCCTCTCGGCCACGATGGTGTAGAGCTGGAAAGAACCCTCAGAAGCGCGGTTCCTTTGCGGGTCGGTGCTGGCCGCATACGCGACGACTCTGTCTCCAGGTTTGAAACGGGTGACGGAGCTACCGACCTGCACCACCTCCCCAGCCAGGTCGGCGCCGAGGATGAAGGGATACTTGATCCAGGGGAACATCAGCTTGCCCTGATCCTGCGTCATGAAGTCGACGGGATTGAGGGCTATCGCGACGTTGCGCACCACCAGCTCGTCGGGTTGGGGTTCCGTATAGGGCGCCGACCTAATGGAGAGCGGATACACCTTGACATCCTGGAGCCAGGCGGCTTGGTTTGTAGGATGTTTTGTGTCTTGCTGTGACATGGTGGATGAAAATGTCTGCCGGATCTTGTGTGTTGAAATCACGTTCCGCTGTTCTGGAGATGCGAGCCTGATTTCTCTTGGCATCTTAAATGGGACATTTGAGACCGCTTCGTTTATATATCCGGGCTGCTTGAGAGGCCCGGTAATGAAGTTGACCCATCCCGTTGCAGGCTGCACGACCGTTTACCGATCTTGGCTCCGCACTACCGATCGTGGTTTGTTTACCATATGACGGCATCGAGATTCTTCCCTATGAGTGAGATCCCCGATCCACGGGATTACCACAGTGCTGGGCCACTAGTCTAGATCTTGGGCCGTTTTTAGCCCTGCAGAGGCGAGTGCGAGCAAAAACGCGCTAAAACTCGCATTGCAACCCCCACTTGATGCCTACGGAGTTCTAAGTTCGCACATTCGGCCTATAGTCTGTCCGATTGGAGTCACTACTGGGACCGCCATGTCCCTGGATTCATGGGATGGACCGTTCATTTGCTTCCATCTTAATGTGCATTCTCTTTTCAGCACACGAGTCTCTGTTGGACTACTCGCCCCCTTGCTCTGGCTCCAACGAATCTATGTATATGGTGGATGTTCGCAATAGTACATGGCGCTAAACTAGCTCCGTATGGTACATATGAACTAGACCTGTGAGGGGTAACGATACGGCATCACACCCCAGCCTTCAAGGCTGGAGATTTCAGAAAGGAAATAATCCGTGTTATACGTGTTAGATCGGGTTAGAATGTGTCGTAATATTCATATTGTATGCTGAGATAAGATAACCAACCGTTAACTAAAAAAGAAGAAGTATCGAGAATTTTACACTGGCAAAGAACCCTAGATGCCAGCTCTTAAGGAGTCTTTAATGCTCAAAACCGACGCCCAGATATCCATTCAAATCTCTAAAGTCACCCCTCAAGGACTGAATACCCGCTTCCCGGACCTCCTCGACCAAGTCCTTAATCTTGGGTGCAATCAACGATGGGACAAATCCAAAGTACTCGTAGGCAGATTTGGATGGAAGACTCTTGCCAAACCTTCTCATCGAAACGCTGGCATCGGCGTATCGCTCCCAACCATTGGCAGCATAGGCTTCGATAACAACGGTCGGTCGTCCGGCTTCAGGCTTCAAGACGGACTTGCGGTATTCCTTAGACTGCTGCTCAAAAAGTCTCTGGCAAGGGAAGGACACAACTCTGGCCTTGATTCCGAATTCCTCTGCCAGGGTATCCTTGGTCCCGATGGTGTAGACCATCTCAGACCCAACACCAATCAGTGTCACGTCAAAGTCGTCTCCAGCTTCGCAAAACACGTAGGCACCCTTTGTCACACCCTCACGGGACGAGTACTGGGTATACTGGGGCAGAGTCTGGCGGGATAGTGAAATGATTGTCGGTGTTTCCGTAGCCTCCAAGGCGGCGGTAAATGCGCCCGCAACCTCCTCGGAGTCACAGGGGCGGATATACAAGGTATTTGGCATGGCTCTGTAAAATGCAGGGAGAGCGATGGGTTGGTGGGTGGGTCCATCCTCTCCAGTTCCGATGCTGTCGTGCGTAGCAATGTGAATTTGTTGTAAACCTTGGAGAGCCGCCATTCGGACAGCTGGAGCCGCGTATAGGTAGAACATGAAGAATGAGCTGGTGACGGGAATAAAGGTTCCCTTGTTAAAGGCAGCAAGACCGTTTGAGATGGCACACATGGCATGCTCCCGGATGCCGTAGTGGAGGTAGCGTCCGGTATAGTTTCCGTTCAGTCCACAAGCAGTGCGCAATTCAGGCTATAATAGTAATCATTAGTGCTGCGACCATGTTATTGGCATGCTTAAAGAACTAACCGATTGGAAGTCGACCTTGTTAGGGAAGGCCACATTGCAAGAGGGAGTGAGGTCGGCTGTGCCAATCAAGAAGCTCTTGACATCCTCGCCCAAAGGGCTTGTGATAAGCCCTGCAGATTTGCGGGTTGCGGTAGGCTCTGTGGGAAAATCTGACTTGGCAGGGACGCACTTCTTCCAGTTCTGAGGGAGCTTGCCGTCCATACGGAGCTGGAATTCCGAGGCATCCTCTGGATATTGCTTACGGTAAGCCTGCCACTTGCCCTTCCACTCGTCCTCAAGCTGTTGCCCTCGAGGTGCAACATCGGCAAAGAAGTCGTATACATCCTGTGGGATTGCGAAATGCTCTTCTGGGTTGAGTCCAAACGAGACCTTCAGGTTTGCGATGTCGTCAGCTCCCAATGCGGCGCCATGTGTCTTGGCGTTTCCGGCCTTCTGTGATCCAAAACCGATGGTGGTCCTAATGTTGATAAATGTTGGTCGATCACTTTGTCGTGCGCGAACCAGCGCTTCGACGATGGCTGTGGCTGTTAGCGTCATGCTGAACAAACAAGCCTCCACTTCACATACCTTCGACGTTTGAGTCGCCATCCATGACGTTGATGACGTTCCATCCTGTAGCTTCCATTTTAAGATTCATATCTTCCGAGTTGGCGACATCGGCAGTTCCATCGCAGGTGATTGAGTTATGGTCGTAGATGATGCAAAGGTTGTTCAGTTTCCAGTGACCCGCGAGCGACACGGCCTCCAGCCCCACACCTTCCTGCAGACAAGCATCTCCAATCATACACCATGTCATATTGTCGACAAGTTCCAGGTCTGGTTTGTTGTAAGTAGCAGCAAGATGTTTGGTGGCAACAGCGAGGCCGACGGCGTTGGCCACGCCCTGACCAAGAGGGCCAGTGGTGACTTCGACACCCTCATTCTCAATTTCCGGGTGGCCTGGGCAAATAGAATCAGTTCTGGTAGAGTGATACGACTTGAGCTGATCCACAGTCATCGACTCAACTCCCACCAAATGCATGAATAAATATTGCCACAGGCAGGCATGGCCTATATCCTTAATTAGTACTCCCGTCCTGAAAAATTAGAGATCTTGCGTGAAGTCACCATTCGAAAGGACGAAGCGGTCCCTATTGAAATATTCGCAGTTTCGAGGAGAGTACTTCATGACATATTTGTAGAGTGCGATACCAATCGCGGCCATTCCCATGGCAGAACTATCGGGACCTTGTAAGAATTTGGGAGGGGACATATTACAAGACACTCACCCTGGATGACCTCCATTGAACTGCTGACACTGATCAGCAATAAAGGCTCGGAAAACCCGTAGAACTCGGTCATGCTCTTTTGCTTGATTTGACACAGAGGCCGAGTTGATTGGCAGTGGGACACTGCGGTTAATCTCGGTGTGAGCACCCATGATATCTGAACTGGCAATTGTATTACTCTGTAAATCAGTATTCATTTAAGTGAATAGATGTCGTCGAGATCGTACCCTATGTCTACTTCCTTTATACGTCTTCGAGTCCTCGGGATGGTGTACCAAGTTTGACAACCCGATGCGGTTTAGTCAGTGTTGAAAGACCCACACTGAAGGTTGCACACGCCCATGTTGTGTCCTCGAGACGAGGCCCTGCTTCGTTACGAGGCTCATGGAACGGTTGGCACGCCGCCCATTGTGGAGAGCTTTCCCGTAGATGGATTGATCAGTCCGGGGTAGTTAGGGGGGCTTCCACCGGGAATTGACTGTGGTCTCCGATCCCCCTCATGAATTGACGGTTCCCAAGCCTGACGGATCAACGGGTGCGGGGTGTTAGCATGCGGGGAGACGACTCCACTTGATTTCCCGAGAGAAAAAATATCAACCAAAAGTGAGTGGTTGCATCCTCGTATCGATGCCAGTCCACTCCTCTCAGTCGTCCTGCTGTTGTTGTAACCCCCCCCCAAGCCACGAGCCGCCGAGCTCCCCCAACCGACAATGCCGCTCAGAGTCCGCGCGAGACCTGGCAAGCCGCGCAGGCCGCGACCGTCGCGAGGACGCGGCTTGCGTGTTTCCACTGGATGGTGCGGCTCCGACTTCTCCGTCCCGTTCCTGTTCGAGCATCCTTAGTCTAATAGCAGGGGAGAATAGCCTAGTATGTCGAGCCAGACGCATCAAGTGTGACGAAGGACGCCCAAAATGCCAGAAATGCGTCAAATCAGAACGCGACTGCTCTTATTCTGCAGCTCCAGCCCCAGCCAGCGAGCAAACGTCGCCCCTGTCCGTTTCATTTACGCCTCATGCCGAGTTGGACTGCGAAGGCGACACTGCCATAGTCCCCGACACGATATCTGCGGATTGTGAGGTATCCGCGAGTGACTACAATGAGACTTTAGAAATAGCAGGGCCCTCACAGCATATCCCTCTCACACCAGCGATTGACAGCATCCTTTGTCAAACATCACCCAGCCAGCATGAACCTTGGTCATTCATTACAACACCCTTCGAATGGTTTGATCTATTGGCCCAGGATGCAATCAACAGCATTCAGCGACAACACAGCCGGTCCAACGGTCCGTTGGGATGGCACTTTGACGTTTCATCACTCTCCAGGCAAGAGAGTCCTACCCTGGATGAGCACGGAGAAGCAAGCCAGATAGACAATACCTTTAGCGAAAAGCCGACATCGTTCGTCCCTGCGGTAGATAGCGGACTGGAAAGCTATTTAGTGGATACTTCAGCATCTCATATTCCATCATGGAACTCGACGGTTCCGATCCCCATCAATGCGGAAGATAATGTCTACTTCCAACACTATATCCAGGTCATTGGTCCAATGCTCGATCTATTTGACTACGAGCGTCACTTTACTGACATGGTGCCGCACCTGGCGCTCCACAATGTGGGTTTGCTAAAGTCGATTCTTGCTGTCGCAGCAAGACACATGGGTTTAGCTTCGAGACAACAGCAAGATGCCACGCCCACATCGCCCGAGTCAACGAGGTCGTGGAATCTTTCAGAAAATGTCGCCAGTCGATATTACTATGAAACATTGCAATATCTATCCAAGGCGCTGTCTTTTAAACCCTACGTAGAGTCCTACGAGATCTTGGCCACGGCCATACTAATCAACACATACGAAATGTTTGGGTTCACGAACTCGACGAGCAATAGTGATTGGGACAGACATTTAAGAGGGGCCTTTTGGATACTCCGTCGGCAAGACAATAATGGGGAGTCTGTTGATGGCCTGCGGAGAGCGGTCTGGTGGGCATGGCTTCGACAAGACTTGTGGGCAGCGTTCTGTGCAAAGCGGCCAACACTCACCATATGGTCTCCAAGTAAACGTCTGGAAGACCTCCCGCCGCGTAAATACGCAACGAGAATATTTTACATAGCTGCAAAGGTTGTCCAATTCGCCAGCATCAGCGCCACAGCTTTAACAGACATTGAGCGACAAATTAATCACGGACAAAACCTGCTCAAGGATTTACAGGCCTGGGAGGATAATATTCCAGATTCTTTTCGACCTATTGCAGCAAACAGTCTAACCGATAAGCATTATGCTGATGGCACCCCGGTGTATTTCAAGCCCATCTGGATTCACCCGCCGTCACATGCGGGAGCGATTCAGATATTCCATTTCGCCAGGATCATTTTACTGATTCATATGCCCACTATTGGGGGTTTGCAAGCCTACGGCACTCGACAAAATATTCTGGAAAGAAGTCTTAGCACTATCGGTGGTATAGCCACGCGGGAAGTCAATAATGAGCACTTGGCGTCTATTAATATCCAGGCACTCTATGCAGGTAAGGATACAAATTGCTCCTGGTGAATCCTTCAAATCTTGGGTAATTTGGCTAATTCTATGCTGCTACAGCTGGTCTCTGTGTTCAACCATCGGCAGCGAAAGCCGCCTTGATTCAGCTGTTAAAGAAAATAATGGATGCCAGCAAATTTCCAGCGGCTGGTATTTTGGAAAGGTTACAAGCATATTGGGATACTTCTGCAAGCTAATGAATATGATGAATGCCATTCGACTGTGAATGGCATTAATATAAATAAATTTCGTTAAAATATTAGAATAAGAAAGACGCATGTCTTATGATCTTGCGAGAAGTGGCTTGCATTCGGAGTGGCAACTAGGTCTGCCCTTTCCCATGCGATTGATAATTACCTCAAGAGGCGTACGCCGGCACTTCATTAATGACGAGGTTGCATAGAGTTCAACGGTTCGGGTAATGTTCGTCTCAGATGGCATTTAGGTTGGCTTGTAGTCCAATGAGCTTTCAATATTAGGACGAAAGCTTATTGACTCAGTCTGAACTGTTTCAAATAACAGGCGGTGTGATATTCGGACCGGGACGCGTTGGTTGGGAAAGTTGCAGGAAAGCCTTGGGTGTTGAGGCTTGGGCTTCGCTTAGGACTAGTATGGTTTGAGCAAGTTCTGCCTCCGTTATACCGTGTCGCCTCTCGGTGAAACTATTCCCGACGTCGCACCATTGGCGGCATCATCGGCATGCCACAACGCCACGAAGCCGAGCAACAGCTTCGCATATGCCGCCGCCGTGGCGGCCGCATACTCCTGCCAGGCATCATTCTTGTGTGCATCACAGTAATCACAAATACCACGGATCACAAGGGAACCGACAGCATTGAGCACGCCGGCGGCCTCCATTTCAAAGCACAACACGCCAGCCTCGCGCGCTAGTCGGTCGCGAAACACCGCATCCTTGATGACGCGGTTGCCTGACGCTATGAGACCGTAGTGAATCGTAGGTTCGGCTGTCGAGCGCGGGACGCGCTTCCAAACATGAGAGCACCCTCCAGATGGTACCTCTTGCAGCTCACAGGTGGTGCAGGCAGTCTGAACCAGCACGTCAAGCTCCGGGCCTGGGTGGCCGTATGTGGGGAGGCGGCCGACGATTTTGCGGAGGTGTGGGCCCAGGGGATCCGGACCCAGGTCCGGGTCCGACCGCAGGGCGCTGATAGCGTTGGTTAGGACCCGTGGCGGGCGCTGTAATGTGCCTATCAGCTCTAAGGGCCTGCCTTCTTTCTCCTTGCCGAAATCATACTGTATTACACCAGAGCAAGCGCCGGTGGGCTGGCTCACAACTACATCGCCGAGACGGATATCGCTCTTTTCTGAGGGGACGCCGCCAGCAATACCAACCAGAAGGCAGAACCGGATGGATAGAAAGCTACGTGTCATATTGGAAACGGCCGCTGCGGCAGAGTTAGTCCCATACTCTCCGGATGGGAGACATGCTGCAACCACCATGTGCTGCGCCATCTGGCCGAGGGCGTATTGATTGCTATCGCCCGGTACCGTCTCGAGGCTATCATGCCTGCAGTCAAAGAGCGCTCTGACTGCCATAAGTTCCTTTGGCAACGCGCAGATGATCCCTACGGTGTATTGGCTTCGCGACCCCGCTCGTGCAAGGGTTTTAAAATATTGAGTTCCGAGGTCGAATCTGTCCAGCGGTGAGTTGCTGCCGGTAATCTGAATAATTTTAGCAGAGAAATCATTTAGGCGGAGCTCAGTCTTCACATACACTTAGATAGGAGGCTAGTGGCTCCGAATCTGCGATTGTTGCTTGTAAGGAGAAAGACGCTCCGAGCTGATGTACGGCGCCTGTGGGATCGTTTATCACGGCATCTTTCTTAGCTAAATCTTGAAACCCTATACAACCAGGTGGCGATAGCTCTAGCTGGCGTTCGGATGGAATCTCGTCGAGGGGGTTTTGGCCACTGATGGGATACTCTTGTCGAGAGAATGGGGCTTTCTTGGTCCCAAAGCTATCTTCCGCTTTGGTAGAAAAACTTGACCTCTTCGCCATGTCAGACAGCGGACTGACCTGTGTGTGGTTGGGGCCAAGGTTCAATTCAGGAGCCTCCTGGTCGAGGTTCTCAACCGATATAAAGGCCGAGAAGGCGTGATCCAGATCCGCCTCCAGAGGCTCAACGACTTTGGTATATATTAGATCTCGTAATTCATTGCCCTCCAAGACTTCCGGGACTTCGAAGACTGGATCAAGGCAAGCTTTGATCGCGTTGCGGTAACTCGGCCAGCTAATGAGTCTCTCCCTTTTTGTATACGTCTCCATAGCTCGGGCCCAAAGGTCGTCGATGTCGATTAATGTCTCATCGAGACCAAGATAGGCCTCCAGTGTTTGTCCCAGGTGGATTTCCAATAGTGTGACTGCAAACCCAACCAGAACTGGATATTGATGGAATAAGCTCTCGGGTCCGTCCGAATCAGAGGTTGAGCATGGAATACGTAGAAATGGTCTTAGAGGAATGGAATTACCACTGCAGAAAAATATGATGCTCTCGGAAGGCCACGCACGAGCAATCCACGGTCCATCGTAGAGGTGGAAAAGTGAGTATCCCAAGATCAACGCTAAGACCAGCTTCTCCATTTCATTCCAGTTCTTGGCTGGCATCTTTATGAGTTGTTCAAGGGATATGCTCTGTCCCAATGTATCTAGCGCAAACATCCGCTCCGTTGGCTTATGAGCCCACAGTCCCTCATCGCTTTCTAGAACCACATTCATGTGGAAGCGCTTTGCCAGGGGCTTGCTTCCGAAAACGTCGCATACCCAGCCGATATATTTCGGATTCGGATTCCGCCATCGCGACGAATCGTCCGAGTGAGGGGCGAACCTGACTTTGGGAACATTTGTCGTCGTGTCTCCCTCGTCGACGATGCGAGTACGAATTGTCACTTCTCCCCAGGTGGTTTTGTCGAGATCAAGAGCAAAGAGAAGGTCTACAGAGCAAAGATTTTTCATTTTAGCGCGGTCCGAGTACGTTGCGAGAAGAAGACAAGTCTCTAAACCCGTGTGCTTTTTGCAACCGTGACATCGGGATAAAGCAGTATACGTCCGGCTAGTTGAATCCCACACAGCAGGTAGCGGCTGCTTCCGACGCTTGCTTGGCTGTGGCTCTTCATCAGTTTCAAGAGACTGAGAAAAGCTGGCTTCCATCTCCTCTAAGACGATTGCAAGAGTTGCATTCAAACGCCGTTGTTCTTCTTCGGTTCCAAAGTTTATGCTTGATTGCAAAATCTGAAACCTCTGGTCTTCCGTGAAGTTACTGCCCTTCACGCCGAGGACCCAATTGCGAACAGCTTGCAGTCGAGGATATGGACAGATCTTGATTTCCTATATACGGTCAAACTATGAAGCTCGAAAACGAAAGAGCCCCGAGGACGCCATCGTACCTGAGGGCTGAATTTGCGGAGAACAATGTCGGTGAACAGCTTCTCAAAGCACATTAAGATATCTTTGGTGTGTGACATTAGTTGAGTCTCATAGCCAGCAGACTTGAGATTCTTAAAAATATGTGAAAATGAGAAAAGGGTGTTGCGGAAAGCTCGCCGGAGCTCGGTTGACTGAAGCGATATGGGGTTACTGGGTTCCGTCAGCTTAGCGACTTTCTGGACTATCGGCAAGGTATCGATGAGCATATCCAGTGAGGATAACCTTGCCGGGTCTATATCGACGACACTCCCGATGTGCCGTGGCATTCTGCAAAGAAATCCCGGGGGAACCTGAATGCGCTTAGTTATCGGAACGTAAGCAAGTCAGGTTCGAAGAGGCGGCTGAAGAGGAGGGGAATAATCATTGGGCATGGATATTCCCGGTATTTCGCCGAGATATGAGGGGTAAATATGTTCAGGTCAGACTGCTGAGCAACACGAGCGCTCTGAAACGCCACTGCTATTTCTCATAATCTTTACAAGTGAGTGATTTTACCTTTAAAAGAAAAAAAATGACGGAAAGAATAACGAGGAAATTGACATAAGTTGAGAGCGATCTATTAAATAGCCTTTTTTTCCTCGCTCGGCTTATCACCGAAACCTGGCTCATCATAGCTAGGTCAGGTGTGAGTGGTGCCCCAAAATACTTGCGAGAATTTGCCATTACAATGGTTTGAGCTGGGTACCACCGAATTGAACACGACTAAGTGTATTTGCATCATGAATCCCGAAAATGTGGTAAGACACACAATTGCTGAACAAGCATGGCTCTGCTCCGACCGCTTCTACGACGGCCTCGAGGTTCTGGAGAAGCGAGGCTCTCAGTTCGCATGGGCCCAGCTCCGGGATGAGTTCGGCCGCTTCAACGTCTGGGCCGCCAACATTGGCGTCTTCGCAAAGGGGGTCCATGCGACCATGGACTATCGGCTGAGGGATCTACCTGACGCTCGAGACCTCGTGATTGACAACCTCGATGTCATCGCAAATAGACTGCGGCAACGTGAGCTTTTTTCTTCTTGTAACTGGTATTCTCGGTAGACCTTCTAACCATAACTTCAACATTGCAGTCCAGCCAACTCGGGAGAAATCAACCGACTTCTCCACAAACAACAACCAGGATGTTAACACAGCTGAGATCTCGAGGAACTGGCCTTCGGAGCTTTCCGAAGATAACATTCAAGAGATCATTCGGGTCATTTCGGACTACGTCAGCTGGCTGTATAAGCTCTCCAATACAATCCGGCAAGCTAGCTCAGTCAGGCGGGTTCTCAAGGCGACATTGGCCCCAATTGACGATACCGAGAAGGCTGCTTGGGAGAATATGTTCTTTTCCTGGGTGAGACGGGAGTTTCCCACGATAGAAACCCAGTTTTGTAGGCGTTTGGCGCAATCTATGCTCCTCCGTCGTAGGCGTGTACTCTATCGCAGGGCGAGAGTAGAAAAGTTAAAGTTGACCCAGGCGGTGCGCCCTCGCGAGAGACGAGTTGCACAACCCATCTCCCAGCCGGACGATACCATGAATGAACCACATCTGGTCCCTCCAGATGGCAGTCGGTCCCACATGCTGACAAAACCCCAACCTAACAATACGATCTCAGACTACACCGCGACAACGGTTGACCCTGAGGCATACCGGAGGGCATTAGAGCCGCCATCGAAACCTTCAGAAGTACGTACACTGGCTTTGAGCAGACATGACAAGCTCATGGTACCTCGACCTCCGAATGTCGTTGGGAAGTTGGAGTTCCACTGCCCATACTGCTGTCTTGTTCGGCCAGCTGAGGAAGCCGAGGATCGGAATAAGTGGGCGTGAGTACTGTCACCGAGGTGTATCGAGTAGTGGCCTCTGCTAATCGTTGGAGCCAAAAGCGAACATGTGAAGAAGGACTCTGAGCCTTACATATGCCTATTCGAGGAATGTGAAACTGCCGAAGCAACTTTCACCGCCAGCAAAGAATGGATCAACCACATGAGGACACAGCATCTGATGCGCTGGCGTTGTGTTGCTAAGGCCCATGCACCCGTTATCTTCGACAATCCAACGGAATACGAAGCGCACATGAAATTACAACATCCGCAAAGGTTTAGTGATGAGCAGCTACGGTTTATGACGGAAAGTGGCGGCCGTGCTATTGGACCAACGTTTACAAGCTGCCCTTTCTGTGGCAAAGAAGCAGACGACCTTGATGAACACGTCAAACACCATCTTCATTATGTTGCTCTACAGTCCCTGCCCTTTCTAGAGGACGACGACTCGGAGTTCTCGAACCATAGTGGGAGCAGCCCGAGCAGCGGGCATTCTGCTAGCCAGTCCAGCACAAGGGAGAACTGTGATACTCACATGCCTTCGCTTGACTTCATGGATCTACCTGCATCAGATCTGTCGAGGCCCTACGACAGTTCAATATCTGAATATTGCGTCAATCAATCCATTGACCTGCATACAAAAAGCATTCGATATATCACCTGGAATTTGGTGCCCAAAATTCGGGAATCGCACCTCCCCGTAGAAGGACGTGAGCAAACCAGTGACCTGGTGCTCCAAAGTTTCCTCCGTCGCCAATCTATTAGTACGAAACTTGAAGAACCTGAAATGGACTCGCATCGACCTCGAGTGATCGGGGTATGCGCTTTGGATTCCGAGGCTCGTAGCAGACCCATGAGGAATTTCCTCAATCGGCTAATCGCCGATGGTGAATTTGAAGTCATCATGTTCACAGACAGGATGATATTGGATGAAGGTAAGATGCGAAGGCGCCATTCTTTGACAACCCGCTAACATAAAGCCACCGGGGTGAAGATATAGAGGACTGGCCTCTTTGGTAAGTTGGCAAATTACTACACGAAACCCTAACTACTAGGCCCAACTAGGCTATGAGAGGCCGTTGCTAACTAGTTCTGACAGTGAATATTTAATCTCATTCTACTCTGATGGCTTCCCGCTGCATAAGGCTCTCCAATATGTCAAGCTCCGTCAGCCCTTCTGTCTCAACGATTTGCGTGCGCAGACGACGCTCTGGGATCGGAGAGGCGTCTACAGTCTTTTAGACGATATAGATGTTCCTACCGTTCCTCGAATTGAAGTTAGTCGCAACGTGGCGCACCAGACTCTCACTCGAACCTTTGCTGAGGCCTACGAGCAAGCCTGGCCTCCAGATATTCCACCTCCATTTGACATACCCAAAATGGCTTCGCCGTCACGTGTCGAGCTCCTCGATGATGGTGATGTACTGAACGTGGACGGAGTACTTTTGCCCAAACCGTTCGTCGAGAAACCGGTAAACGCCCGTGACCACAACGTCTACATCTACTTTCCAAAATCAGCAGGCGGTGGCGCTCGTAAATTGTTCAAGCCAGCGCTCGGAAATAAAAGGTTGGACTTCATTGCAGATCTTACTGTACCTCGTTGTATTCTTGAACCGGAGAATAGCTACATATATGAAAGGTTCCTCCTTGCTGACAACACCGAGGACGTGATCGTCTACACCGTGGGGCCCACCTACGCTTACGCCGAGACCAGGAAATCGCCGGTCGTGGATGGTGTTATTCGGCGCAGTACTAATGGCAAGGAATTGCGTTACTGCACCAGCCTCTCTCAGGAGGAAAAAGAAATAGCCAGAAAGATTACAGAGTTCTTCGGTCAGTGGATTTGCAGCTTTGATATCCTGAGATCTGGTGGCCGTAGCTATGTAACTGGCGTTGACGGTTACAAACTTCCTGAGGATAACGATGATTATTATGATCACTGCGTGGCCCTCTTAAAAAATCATTTCTTAAGCGCCAAACATTCGAACGAAAGAGCGCAGGCCATTGGGCCATCGGGGGGGCACGACATTGTGCCTTCCCAAGAAACCATTCCAAGACCAAATCATGCTTGGCGG
This sequence comes from Calonectria multiphialidica, assembly GCA_020623665.1. NCBI lineage: Eukaryota > Fungi > Ascomycota > Sordariomycetes > Hypocreales > Nectriaceae > Calonectria > Calonectria multiphialidica. The sequence continues at coordinate 148,846 of JAHVYC010000097.1, read as the reverse complement.
CTAAAAGGGCTTGTCTCCGTAATGAGACATGCGGATTGTACGCCCAAGCAGAAGTACAAGTTTACTTTTCACACGGAACCATTTTTTGCACTCCTCAAAGGCCACCGGGAAGAAGTGTTGTTGATTGGCGAGGCCATATTGGCAAGCGTGATAAGGGCTGTTGATGTGGCATTTGAAGAAGGTGTTGAAGATCAATCTAAACTTAAAGCTCTTCGAAGTGTCATGATAAAGAAGGGTGGCTGGCCGGGAACCAAGGTTCTTATCATACCAATGTTCCAGAAAAATAAGGCGGAATCGGTGTCAGGTATGAACCAGATGCCAGACCTGACAGAGCATGTGGAGTCTACGGTAGTGAAGGACGATGGCCGTATGTCTCCCAACAAAGAACCGCACCGAGCTCTCAAGCTCAGGGAGGCGGAGGAGAGCACAATCCTCGACAAGTTGCAGCTCATCGTTAAGTGGGGAGGAGATCCAACCCACTCAGCACGATACCAAGCTCAGGATCTAGGGGAGAGTATGCGTGACGATCTGGCACTGTTGAACAGGAATGTTCTAGATGAGGTCTACGTCTTCAGTAGCTCTGAGCGGTGTGTATTGACAACTGCTCAGATATGGGCCGCCTCTTTTCTCCATGACAAGGATATCGCTGAAGACTTTATTACAATCCAGGATGACCTTTTCGGGCGCTCAAGTGCTGCAAATGACAGGATAGACAAGGTAAACCAGAAGTTGAAGGGGCTTCTGCGTAATGAGAGGCCGGCTCAATTTGCTTGGCCAGAGAACATGCCCGATCCATCCGAGGTGCAAACACGAGTCGTGCAGTTGATGAAGTTCCACCGTCGAGTCATGCAATACAACTACGATAAGGTCTCTGGCGGGGCCCCGGATTCTCTTAATGCCATTCAATCCAGATGGTGCTGTGGTGAGGACGCAGAACTTTTCAGGGAACGCTGGGGAAATCTCTTTATTGAGTTTTGTGATCGTGATGAGGTTGACCCCAGCAAGATCTTGGATCTCTATAATACTATGAAATTTGATGCACTGCACAATCGCCAGTTCTTGGAGTGGGTATGCACTCCTCCTCGTCATTTGCTAGATGGAGGTGGCTCCGCAATCACAAAGGCCAAGCTCAAGCTATCAGAAGATAGCAAATTGTTTAGAGACCTCGAACCAGAGAACCCACAGAGCCAATCACCCAATGGATCGGACAATCCCCACAAGGAGGTGCCACCAGAGCAGTACTTCCAACTTTACCAGGGACCAAATACAAGCACCAGCAAGTCGGATGCACAGAGCGAACCTTTGCAAGAGCTCTATCGGCTTGCAAAGATGCTGTCTGATTTCATCTGCTCCCAGGAATACGGCATTTCGGATAACGAGAAGCTTGAGATTGGCTTACTAACGTCGCTCCCCCTTCTTAATTGCATTGTTCAGGACCTAGAAGAGATGCTGGCATCCGGTGACGCCAAGTCATTCTTCTACTTTACCGACAAGTCACATATATCTACGCTACTGAACTGTATCATTGAGGGCGGCATTGGGGCCAATATTAAACAGAGTACTATTCCGGAACTCGACTACCTCTCGCATATTAACTTCGAATTTTATGAATCAGAGTCAAATACAGCTGACGATGAACCTGCCTTCATATATAGTATTCGCATCACCATCAGCCCAGGCTGTCACGTCTTTGATCCACTCGATATCCAGTTAGACAGCCGACATCTTATTGGACACGCCCAAAGGCGGAGCTTGACGCACCACGTCGATTGGTTACAGTTTATCAAGACGATTCGGGCCAAGTTCAACCAGTAAGCTTTCCTCGAATGTACTGTCTTTTTACCAGTTGCAAATGAATTAACTCAAGTGTACAGAGTCGAGCTCCCCAAGGCATTCCTGGCGGCCAATTTGTCGGAGACTTTCGCATTCGAGGTCGAGGACAACGAGTGACGCGGTAGCGACACCGACATGTTGGACGTGAAGGCGACATAACACAAGCACCTTTGATTTGACTCAACCAAACCAAATAGGGGATACTGGAACCGTTCCAAGGAATGAAACCGCGCTACTATCAGTCGCCTTCACCTTAACTTGTGTCTGCTCTACTGGTAGCTTCTTGGGTCATTGCTGATGGCCCCGCTGCCTTCAGCCGGGTTGCCCACATTTATTTTCACACTATAGCAATGGAATCAAACCAGCTGTCTTATGTATTGAAGTACCTTCAATATTCTCCAACATATTCCTTTTACCTGAATTTGATGTCGTAATTGATCAACCTAAGCGGCGGCGGCGGCTGCTGCTTTAATCTCGTTTAGGCCTTCCACCATGCCTCGAATTGATTCCTCCAAGCTCGTCCAGCCGGGACGGCCAAGGTCACGCAGCAGCTGCTCTGCCGCATCTCGAGGCTCAATTTCATTTGGATCCTCACCACCAGAGAAGTTTTCGGGGAACGTCCTCTCGGGCTCGATCTTTCGCAGGGCTTCCAAGATCTCATCCCAGCTATACCTGTGACCAAAGCCAAACACACGCCGGCCTTGAACGTGCTCGAAGATACCAGCAGCCACATGTAGTCTTCCAGTGTCTTGGTTATCAATATAATATTCTGCTCGCATATTAGTTTTCGGGCGGTTTATTGTTTCAAGGGTAAAACCTACGCCGAGGCAAGACACGGTGGATGCGCTCGACCTGTCCCTTCCACAGCAAAGCGGGCATACCAGAGCTGGTGGGAAATCCTTGATGAATAGGATCAACTGACTTGCCAAAGTTCATATTGGGAAGTACTTTAAACATTGTTAACGGTCAAGAACGGACATGGAGAATCGGTACAACTCACCAGTGTTAACAACAATGTCAGGTCGCTCGCTCTTGTGTTCTTTGTGATACTTCCAAACCTCCTGCTCAGTTTGAGTCTTGCTAGCGGCATAAACTGAGCCGGCTCGTTCGCGAGTATATGGTGGCTCTGCCCATGCTTTCTCGACCGATGTCTCATTCCATGTTTCCTCTGTCACTTTAATGCCCGGGACATCGAGCGAGGATACCACGGCAGCGGATGAGGACGAAGTGAAGACGAAACGTTTCACGCTAGGCTCTGCGTACGCTGCTTTTACAGCATTGAGGGCACCGGCGATCGCTACCGGGATTACATTATTGGGGTCACAGTCAAGGGACATGACAGAGGCCGAGTGAGCAACGATGGAAACGCCTTGACCACTCAGATTAGCATAAAGTCGCCTTTGTCAAATCAGACCACATACCCTTGACCGCCTCACTGAATGCGCCTTCAGCAGCCATGTCGGAAACCTTGACCATCTCAAAGTTTTCCTTTCCATATTTCTTCTCGAACAAATCGGCGAGCCATTGATTCTTCTCGAGGTCCCGAACAGTCCCGCGAACCTTGTATCCGTAGGTGAGGAATTGGTCGGCGATATGAGAACCCAAGAGGCCATTGGTACCTGTGACTAGTACAGTGGACCCCTGGGGGATAGCGAGGTTGCTGAGAGACACCATCGTAGGACTGGTTTGAGGTTGAATCGGGGAATATGAGCGTGGGAATTAGGAAGAGGGATAGACGCAGAGAGATGTGCAATCAAGCTGGAAAATATTCCGCATTGACTGAGGACCAAACCAAGCGGTGCGGACTTACTGCCATTCTTGGGTTTAGCGAGATGTGTTAATAATCAGAAAAGTCCGCGGCAGCGGGGTTGGTGGAGATCTTTTGCCATGATGAAAACTCAATTCCCGATGGTAGAATCGTACGTGTTTTCTACATTTCAATGACATAGTCCCAAATGATGATGAAATTCCCGAGTCAAACATATCGTGTGGTCTTATAGGGTGCCTATAAAGGCTATTCATTGTCAGCTGTGCCTGGGTCTCGCCCACGGCCCCGCTGCTTGTCAGAAGGACGCACGGAAGTTTGCGGTCTCTTGAGTCCTGCAATTATATACTACAAACGATAGCGGATTTATTTTTTTACTATCTAATACCAAATATACGCTCCCTAGTCAAGGTACAAGCGTTCTCTTTATGTGCACTCAAAAATCCCTCTCCTCTCTGAAAATGTGGGGCCGTTATGACGGGACCCGAGTATCCGCCTTTGAGTTGTTGTTTGCTGTCTTTTTTTTTGGATGCTTCAGAGTATTAATCATAAGGGTCACTCCCAGGAGTTGGACCAAGGCTAGAAAGAGAGAAATATATACATACTTTATCAAATTGATTCCGATGTGCGACCGGCCACGTACACTACTGACGCATCTGAGACAATTGCCAATCAGCAAAGGGTTTCAGGCTCGAAGGCATTCACCTCAGGTTGACTTCTAGTCGGGTTTACACTGTAAAAGTCGTCTCATGAACTAGCGAAAGAGAAGAAGACCTTGATTTACCGCTTCCAAATCGAAGTTTTTGCAATCGATTACACCCGGAGGACGCGGAGAAAAAACAGTTATCAACACCAGCCCATGTAATTGTAATCGGGTTGACCTGCTTCTAAAAGCATATGGGAAGGCCATACTAACTGTTGGGGAATGACAACTGGGAAATGACGCCTCTAAAAGTGCAATCCCACTGTGTTTCAGGAGCGGAGAATACTGGAGCCACTCTATGGGCTCACAAGGCCAAGCCGATGTGTCACCGTTGGCATAATAGCCTCCTACATCCTTACTGAAGCATGCAAAATTGTACAGTTCTAAACCCTACTACTCAAAATTGGCACATTCTTAGACTGCGCGATTTATGAACCATATTAACTACGATAGGAAAAGGCACAGGAATCGAATAGTTTATCAAGTTCACACTCTCTTCGTCATACAAAAAGGTTCCTTCTAGCTGCATTATGAATAGAATTCACAAGACACCAGGCCTTCTTACTACAAAAGATACAGCAAGTATCAATGCCCAATATCATGATTCCCCCAGCCTGATATTGATTAAATTACACGTGACTGAAATATGGGTCCATTCAGGAAACCCGAGTCATCCAACTAGCAATCTTCTCCAGATCAAGTATTTCAACAAGGGGAACCGGATTTTAATTACCTAACCATAGATTAACTATCTCAAGTCCGTTGCTAGATAACGAAGCGTAGACTACTTCGAGCCTGCTTATCATCAATCGACCCACCAACGACAATATCCGTGGGTCCAATGCCGGGGTTCGGGGGAGATGCAGATAACAGGCTAAGATCGCCGCCGATAAGCCTGAGGGGTAACAGAAGAAATAAAATAGCACCATGCTGCCTGTATTTTTTGCATTGTAAGCCTTTGTGAATATCATTGGATAAAATTACGATGGGTTTCATACGCAGTACCGTCTATTCAGCGGCCATTGTAGCCTCGCTGGTGGATGTGGCCTTGGCTCAACTTGTGTCGACGGGACTGTCCGTTACGCTGAACGATGTCTACTACTACATGTCGCCTTTTGCAGCTGGGAGTTTGACAAGCGTGGAGTCCTCGGTTTTATCCCGACTTCCCGGCGTCCATGGCTTCCGCCCCGTCACCGTCGTTCAGAGCCCTGTAGCCAAGTCGGATCTGACAGATCTGTTCACAAATTGGACAAAGACCGACGATGTCTTCCAATCCGGTTTCCTGGATGCCGTGTTCCTCGCCGGTAGTCGCGGCTCCGACAAGCACGTCACCTACAACGGGGTCTCGTCACACATTCTACCGCTCAAGTGCAAGACCTCACTACCTTCCGGCCCTTACTTCCTAGAAGTAGCCACGGGCGACTTGTATCCCGTTTACAGACTGTACGACGATTTTGCAGGTGCCTTCACTGAGTCTTTACTTCAGACTCCAGAGGGTGATTTCCAAATAATGTCGGCTCAGGTTCCAGGCTCGGCCTCGCTTACTATCGGCGTTCCATCACGCCTATACTATACCAAATCAGCCAAGAAGCCGCTGGCTGGTGTGCGCATCGGTGTCAAGGACATCTATTACTTGGCGGGCGTCAAGGCGTCCAATGGAAACCGTGCCTGGTACAACTTGTATCCGAAGAATAACATTACCGGCCCGGCCATCCAGCGCTTGATTGATGCCGGTGCCCAGATCATTGGGCTGCAAAAGCCATCTCAGTTTGCCAACGGTGAACAAGCCACAGCAGATTGGGTCGACTACCACTCGCCCTTTAACCCGCGTGGCGACGGCTACCAGGATCCCTCGTCTTCTTCATCAGGTGCCGGCGCGTCTGTGGCCTCATATGACTGGCTGGACCTTGCTGTGGGCAGCGATACCGGTGGTAGCATTCGGGGCCCTGCCGGCGTGCAGGGCATTTTTGGAAACCGGCCATCGCACGGCCTCGTGCCTCTTGACCATGTGATGCCGCTCTCGACGGCGCTGGACACTTCGGGTTTTCTTATACGCGATCCTTATCTCTGGGATGCGGTGCAGGCTGTCGTGTACGAAAGCAACTACACATCGCTTGCGGATAAGAAACCCGTTTACCCCAAGACCATCTATACGTCTGGCTTTCCGGCAAACACATCGACGAGCGCAGCAGCCCCTCTTCTCATCGACTTTGTAAACTCCTTAGCAGACTTCGTTAATGGCAAGGTGGAGAGCATTGTTCTTGACGAGAAATGGAACGCCTCTAAACCTTCGGCGGCTGGGTCACTCACACTCACACAACTTCTCAACATTACGTATCCCACATTTATCAGCAAGGAACAAACAACACTGGTCCGCGACCCCTTCTACAAAGATTATGCTGGTAAGAAATTCCAATTCCTTAAAGTTCTATTGTTTCATAGATTTACTGACATGGTCCAGCTGTTCACGACGGCCGCCTCCCTTTTGTAGATCCTGCTCCACTCGCCCGGTGGGCTTTTGGAGACAGCCTACCGGCTTCTGCTCTTGATGATGCCATTCGCAACAAGACCATTTTCATGGACTGGTTCAATTCTGAGATCCTGCCGCCCGTTGACGATCCTCTGCAGTGCTCATCGGGTCTCTTCCTCTATGCCGGATCCACTGGCTCTCAAAACCCTCGCAACCAATACATCGACGCGCCAACACCGCCGTTTGGCTTCAGTTCTAGTCGCATCAGCATTCTATCAGAGTGCCCAGACTTTGTCTACCCTCTGGGGCAGGTCGCGAGCCACAGCAATATTACCAACCATGACGAGTACTTTCCTGTCGGTGTAGATATCCTGGCAGCCAAGGGCTGTGATGGAATGCTGGTGAAGCTGGCGCAGGATCTAACGGCAGCCGGCATCCTAACCATGCCCAAGGTGGGAGGCACAATCACAGGAGGAGATATTTTGATGAAGAAGAGGGCTATGGAGATGGGGATCAAGAATCTCAGATACGTTGACTGAGGCGAAGAAATACTTCGAGCTCCTTCCACCGTAACCGAATAGTACTCGCTACAAAGGTTAATTATGAACAATATCGTTAATATAACTTAATGAACAAGATTTAACAAGGATAAAATCTCAATTCCCATGCTATAGTGTGTTTAAATTGGGTAAATGAAGTGTTTGTTTTCCAGATCAGTCAGATCCAGCATTGCCAGATTGACCTTGACTTGGACTGTTTTGCCAGTCTCGTCAACCTGCTCAACATACCCGCCATCTCTCTCGTCGTCACTTAGGCTGTCAAGATATGCCTGCCTCTCCTTGTTGCGACGAGACAGAATAATGTGTATGATCCATAGGATAGCCGGTGTCCCAAACCAGCTCACTACAATCATGGATGCCCAGGCGCCGTAGTACCGAGGCTTGGCGCTTTGCACCCAGATCTGAGGCGACACGAGATTTCCAACACTATATCCCAGCATGAACATGACATTTCGAGTCAGCTTTTTAGTATAGCCAGCCGCCGTCGAGTTGGTCCAGCCAAGGGCGATAATGTAGGTCACTCCATAAGTATGCGCTGCGAGGAACATGCATGCCAGAAGAGCAATCGTCTTATCCCATGCCACAGTAACCATGCCAATTCCGCCCGCAATGGCAGGCACGCACCAGAATGTACCATGCAAAGCCATGTATTTGGGATACTTTCGTAGAGCAATAGTGGCGACAATGCAGTTAATGATACCAAAGCCTCCACCTGCAACAGCAACAAGGGTCGACTCCAGCGGAGTGACGCCAAGAGAAGTGACGAGCAAGTTTTTCTGCCCGTATGTCAGGTTGTTACAAAACATCAGCGTAAATGCTTGGAGGGCAAATAGCCAAGAAACTGGATCTTTGAGAGTTTCGACAAATTGCGATTTTTTGAACTGCTTCTGTTCAATGGAGCTTTGGTGAGATTTGTGGACGCGGGAGATTACTTGAACCTTTTCCTCCAGAGTCAAGAAGCGGGCCTCGGCTGGGTTGCTAGGGTATGCAAACCAGACCCAGATGGCCAGCAAGAAGGTTGCTCCTCCAGTCACGACGTGAAATAGCTTCCACGGTAAGACGGGCCCAGATACATGGAGAAGGCCGTAGCTGATGAAGCCGGCAACGATGGGGGCTCCTTGACAGGTGATCCATAGAATCGGTTGCAAGAATTGCTGCTCTTGTCGGTTGAAAAACATGCCTATGGTGACCTCCATGGCAGGCACGATCACAGCCTCTGCAGCGCCGAGGGCGAGGCGAATAACAACAAGACCGGCATACCGGGTTGCGACGCAGTGAAGGAAGATGATGACAGACCAGGAAAAGACTGTGCCGGCGACGTACTTGCCAAATGGGAGACGTTGCATAAGATAGTGGCCGGGCCATTGGAAGGCGAGGTATCCAACATAGAACATTGTGTTCAAGTTGTTGTATTGGGTCTGCTGGATCCCTGTTTCTTCAAACAATCCCAGAATCGCAGCATAGCCAAGTGTGGACTTGTCAATCTAGAAGTCCAAACGTCAGCATTTGGCCCACCGCAATATTCCGGTGGAAATACTCACAAAGAGCATGATGTTGATTGCTGATAGTAGGGTCATCAGGTGCCAGTAAAGCTTCCTGCGCAGCTTCTTCTCCCCCTCCGGCGTGAGGGGAGGGAATTTGTGACCATGTTCCTCAATCAGCCGCAGCGTAACATCGGCATATTTTTCCTCGACAGTCTTGCCACCTTCTACCGAGTTTTCGGTGGGGTTTTCCTTTTCACCCATCGTGTCGATGATAAGGTCCAGAATCCGAAGTAAATCAGGCAGATCTAAATCTGGGAAGTGATGTCAAGGCTTTATATCCTTGCAAATGATGCTAGTGAATTCAAGGTTATCATCCATGCTTAAAAAGATGTACAATTACGGAATAGTTACATCGCAACGGCAATTAAAAATGGAGATGCGGCTTTTAGAAAAGATGATACGACAGCTGCTTATAGCCAATGGTCAAGATTTCAAACGAAATCGTGCCAGTTTATTCCAAAAAGAGTAAAATGTGAAAATGTCGCCATTTGTTGTGCATGTGGCGATTGAGTCAAGAATGACAAGACGCAAGGGTGAAATTAAGTAACAGAAACGACCAGTTAGGTATATTCGCAATAGAAACCTTGTTGCGTGCAATTCAAGTGGGTCTGGTTTCTGTTCGAGATTGATCTGGGCTCGAACCATGCCACACGAAGTAGTTCGTTGTATCTCCAACGGGCTGCCTTGCTACGCGACTATTTATTCCATTGCCCCGCCTCGGCTCGAGAGCTGACGAAATACGTGCTCTCCGTGATTCGAGTCTATAAGTTTTCTTGCATAAAAAAAGGCCATTTCCCTCCCTTCTTTATTTCAGTCTTTCCCAGACCCAGCATTTCAACTTTTCTGTGACGCCTGAAGTGTGGAGTTTTGCTTTTTAGCCGACGAAAAGCCGCTGATCGGCGTTTCTTTCCAATTGGGACACAATCTGGAGTGGGTTTATGAAGTTTCATGAATATAAATCAGATATTTGAGTTGAACACATCATGCACTCTTAGAATTTATTCGCCTTGCAGGTAAGGCCTTTATAGGGAACACCTTTTTAATAAAGTTTGGAATCTCGAGTTTTTCAACATGACCATCATGATGACTCGGTCTGAGCTGGTCCCAATACCAATCATCAAAATGACCCATTCATGCCCTGTTGCGAATGTCTGAATGGCGCTGGAATGGAAACTTTTGTCTGTCATGACACGTTTTGGCGACTTCGGAAACCCCGGATATTGTTTATTCCGTAGACGGAATTGGCGGGGTAGCTGTTCGTCACCAACTCATCCGCATCTGTCGCTTCGCGATTTGGTAAGAGTAAAATGGCACTCGTAGAAGCCGTCGTCCACAACATTGTTCCCGATGGGGACGTAATTCTAAGCTTGAGAAATGCAAACGCGCCCTTTGCTGTGTGGCCGACCGACCCCCAATCGCACATCCCACATCAGAGCGATGATGGCGCAGATGATGCGACCGGGGAGAATGCCTCAGATACGGAAGATGAGGAATCGCCCAAAATATCCTTTAGAGTCTCATCAAAACACTTGATCCTCGCCTCAGAATACTTCCGCAAGATGCTTCAGGGCCCCTGGAAGGAAAGCCAGGAGAGCCATGACAACGTTGTGCGGCTCACAGCTGAAGGTTGGGACGAAGAAGCCCTGCTGATCGTCATGAACATTATTCATTCTCGCAATCGACAGCTGCCTCGTATCGTGGATCTAGAGCTGCTAGCCAAAATTACCATCATCGTGGATTACTACCAGTGCCACGAGAGCGTTCAATTCCACACAGAATTTTGGTTCAACTACCTCATCAAGAATGTGCGTTTGCCAAAACGTATTGGCCGCGAAGCAATCCTATGGCTTCATATATCCTGGGTGTTTAGAAATCAAGACATTTTTCGAGCGTCAACGGGAATAATACAGATGCAGGCCACTGAACTGGTGCCATCTCTTGAACTTCCTGTGCACAGAATCCTAGGTACCTAACCCATTTTATTTATTCAGGATTTATCTGGTAATAATATGATATACAGAAGAAATTGAAACAGTGCGGGCCGGGGCTGCGCGCACAGCCGTTTTGTACCTTCACAAAGCTACCACAAGTTTCTCTAGCAAAAGAAAGAGGGATTCTTGTGAGAAAGAAGAGTGCTTGTCTATGTCGCTCGGCGCTATCATCAGACACGCAGCAAAGCACCACCTCTACCCCCTACCAGCAGCCCCTTACCATGGTATAAGCTTCGACACTCTGAGCAAACTGGAAGCGGGCTTCTGTCAACCGACGTGGTATCAAGACCCACCAAATTTACAGAGGACCATAGCCGTGGCCAAGGAAGCCAACAAAAGCGCGTACCTGGATGGCTTTCAACACGGCATTGACTTTGTTTCGTCCACCAAGTTGCGCAGGCCTGACGGTACAAAGATACGCAGACCAGACCCTCTCGGTGGATACAATGAAGGCAAATACAGCATAGACCTTGTCAGCAGTGCGCTGGCTGTGGGCCTTGTACACTCGTGCAAGCCCACTGTGTTCAATAGCATACGGAAGATGGTTTCGCAGCTGAAGTGCGGCTTTGATCTGAAGGATTTTGATTCAGAAAAGGCAACCGCTTGTGGATGAGCAAAAGTTCTCTCACAACTCTTCTTCGTGAACATATTTAGAGAGACGAGGTCACAGGGAGGGAGTTATATCCCAGAGAGGTGAAGATTCACAGACATTTATTCTCTTACTTCCTATTCCTCCTTACGTACATAGATTATCATGCTCTTCGCAGAATTTGTCAAGTTCGTTGATTTAATGTCCTATTTCCCGATTACTCGGTCCGATAGAGAAAGCCAGGATCTTTGTCCAAATTTGTTCCAGCCCAGCCGTGCTGTGCCCCGCAGCTCGGCAATACCACGGCACCGATTTAGCCGAGTTGAGCTCCATAAATTGGAGGGCAATCAACCAATAAATGAACTGGCCCGTGCGGTCTGGGGCATCAGGTCGCTCGCGGCAATAATTTAGGTGGGTTGAAGGGCCATGTGCAAACTTGGGTGAGGGTTTCTTGTCGTTTGATATTTGAGGTAAAATAATTAGATTTTAATTTATGGAGAGTAAATATATGTATAACAGCTTTTTCATATACCTTGCACAAGTTCAACCTTACATTTGTGAAATATGACACAAAGACATACAGAACGGTAGCCAGAATTATCCAAAGTAGCAAGGCCGAAGGAAATGGCGCCGCATTCCTAACCATTTATATTAAGAAGAGAATAAAGAGAAATTTATTTCCCATCAGAACAGCAAAGCATATCCTTGAGGAGCAGGGCATTAAGAACTGGACCTGAAATACACTTGGTCGTAGGTCAGTGTAGGGTAGCACCCGATTACTCGTTTCGTCACAAAAGTGGACACTCTAATCCCGCTTAAGCTCTTTGGTATCGCGCGCGGCTTCATCAAGATGGCTTCCCCTCTCTCTCCTATTCGCTGCAAACGTCACCATCCGGCTCGTGGCATCTACTGATAATTACATTTTCTAAAATGATATTAATCAAAGATCATCCCAAGATATGAATCGATTGTATACTGCCTCAATGTTGCAAAACTGTTGCAAACCGCATTCCCCAAGGTCGAGGCATTGGAAAAGGCTAGTGAGAGTTAGCAGGGCGCATGCACTCGTCACTCGCGCGCGGTAGTACAACTCTAAAAACGACCCAGTTATTCAGTAGGGTGGCATACTTGATTTTTCCTCCACTAAGTTAGCCTAGTACTCACTCCATGGCCATGCTGATATCCTGTTCGCGTGCCGAAATGGCGATGCTGCACGACAGTCAATCCGCCCATGTCTGTCTCCATTGGTACGTACTATGGATTGACTGTGACCGTGTTTCAATTTTCTCTTGGATGCCCAACATTGCTGGCAATGAATTTTATTCGTCTTATTTTTCCTTTTCCGTATTCCATTTGCCATTTGTTTGTTGCCTAGCTCGTGCTCAAGCCTTCGTCTGGCTTGCTTCGAGCGCGTTTAGTGGCAAAGCGGGACGGGAAGCATTGTGATTTCAAAGCTGTGACCTAGTATGCTGGGTGATCTGCGCACTGCCCTGAAGCCACGCATTGATGCCGGCCACCACCGCCATCAGAGATCCATTGACTAGTAGCCTGGTTCAAGTAGAGGTGGCGCGGTTGCTGTGGGCCGAATGTGACTTACAAATCGGGCAGATGGAGAACAAGCTGGATGACATTGTGGCTCGGCAGGCGAGCTTTGCCGAAGAAGCGAAGACGCGAGACGTGAGAGAAGGAGATATTTTAGATTGCACCGATAGATTTGTATTGGAACGTAGGGAGTATATAGCCATGAAGAAATGCACTTGTTATAGGTCTTCTCCTCAAGATATAGACATTGACATCTCTTGCGCATCTACCCAATCCACTCTGCAAAATCTGACACCATGAAGCTTTCTATCGCAACTGAACTCTTGGTTTTCATACCAACTGCGTTGAGCTGTGGAGGCGTTGTACCACCGTCAATGGCTCGAATGCGCCGAGAGCTCTCGAGCAACCTGGCCAAGCGTCGTAAGTGTTACGCCCCGCAAGCGGCCCCTCTTACACATAACTGATAAAAATCACAGAACTGCCTGAGCAGCCAGCGGACACTAATAACATCACCCACTGGACTGTTGACGAAAACAAGCGCCAGATGCAGGTGTCTGATGACGCCTTCAATGCCAGAGATTTGCCCCGGTTCAATCATCACCCTAATTCCACCATGTACTACACTGGCGGACTTGTGATGAACTTGACCGAACACATTGAGGATATGCGTCTCACCTACTCCATTTATTCGGACATTGCACCGCACAATCACGACTATAGAATCATCTTTGGGGAGGGCGACTGGACGGTTGCCATGGCCGATGTGACGGGCATTAATGATGGGCCTCTGCCAAGTTTCGACGGAACATTGCTGGCCCCGACCAACAAGAAAACCAAGATCAGCCTCATGACAATCGCACGATGGAACGGGGGGTGGATGATGGAGGAGTACCTCTGGAGCGACGCGGTGAAAATGTATCGCGACTTCGGGGTTCTGCCAGACCGGCCGGATGAGGACCTCCCTGACCTGGAGCTGAACCCTGGAACGCCACTGTCAGCCAACTCATCCGTGAACAACACGGCCGAAAACAAAGAAGGGGTTTTGGAAGCAGATAATGCATACAACGCCGGAAATCTCACCGCGGATAACTTGTTATTGTCGCCGGACGCCTTGATTTACGGCCTCACGGATCAGCCCCAGACTGTTGGCCAGTACATCAAGTGGCTCAAGAGCTTCAGGACCGCGTTTCCCGACCTCAAGATTGAGAACAAGCCCTACAGGCAGCTCATTGCTCAGGGTGATTGGACCGCAAGCGTGGCGATGCTCAGCGGTACTCACAAAGGACCCCTTACGCTCCCAGCCTACCTGTCTTCGCAGCCCATTGCGGCTACTGGCAAGAGCTTCAATCTTTTGCATTACACAATTGCACGATGGAGGGACGGCAAGATCGTTGCAATGAGAGTCAATCTCGACATTTTTGGTATTCTTGCATCTCTTGATATTTCAATCTAGTCACGGAATGGGTAGGTGGGATGTATCTTGCATCTTAAAGGGGCTTGTACTTGGCACTGGTCAATAATCGGTGTGGTTTTCGATTCTTCATAGCTACTCGCATAGTTTGTGTGGCTGGGTAATTATTCAGGGAGTTGTGCAATGCACATTATGGTACTTCTACCTGAATATGTTTCTTGTCGTAGTTTAGAAAAATAATCATTCATTCATTACCTTCTTGGAAGCGGGGCCTTTATTGGCATCGTATGTTGATGCAAACTTAAAACGTTCTCATCAAGTCTCCAATTGAGATGTGTGCTTTTGAGCTCATTTCGTTTCTTGTATCAGCCAAGCGCGATTAGGACTAGCCAGGATAATAATATATGAAAATTACATTGAAAGGGAATTATACAAGAAAGAAGAATTATATACGTGTTTAATCTATTTGATCGATATGCTTATTTATTTTACATCCGCGTATAGTATCCCCACATAATCTCCAGCAATAAGTGCCAACATCGGATTTTTTGTGGCAACGTGTTTTATCAAGAAGAATAAAAAAGAGACACCTCTAGAGCAGGACTGAGAACTAAATCTCCCACTTGCGGCTGACAAGCCCACTGCCATTGAATGAGTAAAGGGCAAGGAATGTCGTGTCGTCAATGGCCTGCATTCCGGGCCAATGGGTGCCGACATCAGAGATCTCGGTTGTGCCACTCCAGCTCGATCCCCCGTTGGTGCTGGTCACTACCTTCATCTCGCCGCCGTCGACATCTGCGCCTCCGCTGACCTCGTTCGTCATAAAGTCGACCACCACGGTTCCACCAACGTTGATCACGTATGGGGCGCCGGCAGCTCGGCTGTTGGCAGCCGTGTAAATATCGCCGCGCGAGTTCCAGCTGTATCCATCGTCGTCGGACAGCACGTACTTGACCGACATCGGACCGTCTTGGGTGGTCTCGAAGACGGCACTAGTTGAGGTTAGCATGTCGATGGTGAATGGTTAATCGGGGTTTCATACATGAGCTTTCCATCGCCGTTGCTGGCAACGGTAACCATTCCGTCGCGAGCAGTGACGTCACCGCCGGATACCGTGTAGGTCTCGTCAGACCACGTCGCACCCTCATCCGTGGATGTCTTCATGAGATTGTCCTGGTCGTTGTCGTTGTTTTCCGAAGAGTAGTACGCCTGGATCGTGCCGTCGTCGGCGATACGCAGGAACGGTTCCCAGAAGCCGTTCTTCGCGCTGGTGTTGGCAGTCCGCCCCACAAGTTGCGAGCGGAACGTCCAAGTCTTGCCACCGTCTTCCGAAATGCACACAGTAATTCGATAGTATGTGTAGTCGCCGTCAGAGTTCTTGTCGTGGTTACGGAATGCGTACAGAATCTTTCCGCTGGGCAACACAAGCGGGAACGCGTTTCCAAGCTCTCTATCCGCCGGCAGAGCGCGGTCGACTGTACCGATTTCCGACCAGGAGGAGCCACCGTTGGTAGATTGCGCGACAACCAGGGTCGTGTCATCGCCGTCTTTGCCTTCGTAACCGGCGATCAGGCTTCCGTCGGAAAGAACCGTGGTGCGCATGTATGTGCCGTCGGTCGCAACGGTCACGGCGCTGTCGACAGGCTGCACGTCGACATCGCGTGCCGCCATCTTGTTGAGGGGTTGAGCCTGCACAAAGCTAGAAGCTGCAGCTGAGGCTGCGAGTAGCGAATGAAGAATCGACACCATTTTGATAGTTGGGCCAGAAACTATGAAGACATGCATGCAGCGGTTCGAACAGGAAAGCAGGTTCGAGCAATTATAACTACCCAATACCCATGACACAGAGCTGCATATCAACTGCATGGGGACCGGGCACTAAGCAAACGAGGATCCAGGTCTGATTAGCCGGAATGCGAGCGCATAGGCCAGAGAAGCGCTGTAGATGACGTGGAGAGGGGCTTATTCCAGCATCATATCCGCAGGACCAGAGAATCCTACGGCGGACCCACACCGTCAGCAGTAAAGGGACAGGGTTTTGGACTCGGGCTTCCCTCTTTGGGCAATGTTGTTGAATGACAATGGATGGCTTTGCAACCCAAGTTTTATTTCGAGAGGCATATCTAATTTTGGATCTCGTGGAATACTGTTACAGTAGACTCTTATTTCAGGATTTTGTGAGTAGCCAAACCAAGTCAACGCGTCGCACTTCCAGAAGTGTCCAGTTATTTTGCAATGACACGTTTTTTTTTGCAGGATTTCCAAGCTACTGTTTCAAGACCGGGCCAAGGTAAATCAGGCACAAATAGATGGTGAAACCAATGGCAGCGGGTCTCTTCGCAGCGAGGCTGGTGCTTACTGACTGCGCCCACCTACAGCCAGTAGGACAAGGTTGATGGGCAAGGATGAGGCATCCGCCACATTTGCGTAAATCATGCGATGCCTGCTGATCAGCTGCCTTTTAATTGATGCCGTCGTACTGCATATATGAAGTATTGTTATCGTTATCGTTTGCGACCAGCATAGCCATCTCAGGAGATTTCAGTCCGACCGCATAACAGGGTTAAGGAACCCAATCCATCGTGTGGCCACGAATAGGAGCTGCATTTTATTTCTTTGAATTACATTGCATTCTGATTCAAGTGCGACTTGACAGTTGTTCTTTCTGCATCAATGTGGATTATCACTGCGGCATTGCCCAAATAAGTAGCTGCCTCGCTCTGCAGATCAAATTAGTGTGACCTCATACTCAGATGATCGGCATCTCAAAATCCACCGGTGGGATTTCGTCAAAAATGCTATCCAGACATATCTGTTGGTATAGTTCGTCCGAGAGAGAAACGCTATCGGCATAGTGGCTAGTTGCAATTTGAGATCCTAGTTGCACCTCGTGATCTTCCATTGTCCGGGTAAACTTTGTCCGGACACGAATGCTGGCCTCTTGATTTTCTCCCTGTAGTGATCCTGCGGCCATGGGTCCGGGATCTGTCATTGAGAGCTCCCATAGGCTGGAATCCACAAGAGTCCAAAACATAGAAGGCGGGAAACTGATGAGACTGAATCTGTCCACGGCGTCACTGGATGAAATTCTTGTCCGAATTTGGAGCTCTCGTAAAGTCCTCAACTGCAGTTGCGGGGTTAAAATTAGACGCAATACTCGATCGACGGAAAGAATGCTGGGGACTGAGTGGATTGCAGGTATGTACCTTGTGATTGATAAACCCCCACCGGGGTGCTAGTTGCGCAAGAAACCTTTCGCATATGTCAAAATCTGCCTTGGATCTAGCTGATATTTGTTCATCCGCTGTGTGTTGAAAAAGCCATAAAATGGAAGCAACTGCAGCCGCGTGGTGACCAACTAATGGGTCATTGATATCAAACTGGAAATTCATAAAGACGTTCAAAAGCCGGGCAACCCATCGAGAGTGATATAAAGCTTGGTCAATAGTTTGCTGAAGGAAGCCTGGGGGGCGAGGATCTCTTTGTGACGCGCCCAAGGGACCCAAATGCAGAAAGGGGTGATTGAGAACCGCTCGTGCAGCATGCAAGGTAATCTGCATGCAAATCTAGGGATTCCAATAATGATGATGCTCTTGGAGAGAATTAGGTGAGCGCAGATGCACAGCAGCATTCTTATACAGGTGGGTTTCATGGAACTTTGCCTCACAATCATAAATTGCTGAAATGAGTCTTGCGTGCCCCGACTTGAAGCTACTCGCTCTCTCAGCCTGGCCGAGTCTCAGAGCGTGAAGATAGGACCCAACATCACCCCAGATGCCGAGAATTTCGATGCAATGAGTGTTGATACCGGAATCTGGATCTGAATGTTGAATGTTGCGGGTATCAGTAATGTCTCCGTCGAACCTAAATGGGGGTGGCCGAGGAGCACTGAGTGGATAGTCCACTTTGGTTGCAGGACTCGGGAAGCTTGGTATTTGTGGGCTAAATATGCTTTCTAGAATGAAAATGCTCCAGTAACATCTTGAAATACTGTCGTATTCAAGATGGTCGGAACTCATGCGATTTGGCACCATAAGAGCCCTCAGCCTGGAGGCCGTTCCTATCGTTATCCATGCTCGGGAGAAGTGGCAATCTGGGATCGGTAAGTTACTAACATCACCACACCTATATATAATAAACTAACCCATGATGTCACAAAGGGCCAACAGGCACAGCGACTGTAGCACATTAGGCGAACTCGACCCGTTGATTGCAAGGGATGTAACGGTCTCATGAGCGAGAAGCGCGTGTTGGCTGACGGTCCCGGTTGTTAGACCATCGTGCCCACCAACGCCAGATTCCATCAGAGTCAAAGCTGTCAGGCTGTATTTAAGATATGCAGGAAAATGATGCACCTGAGAACTCAAGTCGTCAACTCTGAAAAGCGGCAGTGGCTGGAGGTGGAATTTGTCTATGTAAGTCTTTACGCAGCTATCAAGAGTTTCACTTGACAGACCGTGGTCACTAATGTAGTCAGAGAAGATCCAAAAGATGGAGCATGGCCAGTGGACCTACTTTAGACTCGAAGCTGATTGATCGTTGCTAGCGTTTTGGCCAAAGCCTGGTGATGTGTATCCGCGATCTGTAGCAGCGGTGTATCGAGCTTGGTGTAGGGCTGGTATGTTACCCGATGCTGCTTCACCTATATGACCAGAAAGAGAGCTAAGAAATTACCGTGTCAGTGAAAAAGGTTGGGAGACATCCCAAGAGAGAACGGAGACGAACTTGAGCGCTTCGTATATGCCGGTAACTTCTGACTCGAGCTGCCTCACCCTGTCCCTTGACGTTCTGTCCACTTTACGTTATTATGCTGCCCAGAAGAATTGATAATGCGGTACTCATTTACGGCTTGGAAACCCGTCTCCTCCTTGTGGATTTCTTTGGCTGATCCCTGGGGAGATAAACACACTCTTGGCCAAGTCGAGAGCAGAATGCGCAAATTGGCCTCTCTGCGGTGCATCTTATTTTCTTGTGTCTAATGGCGCATTAAAATGATTAGAAATGACAGGTTTCTGTTAGATATATAAGGTTTATTAACTCTGTCGCTTACCTACACGGTTCGCACGACCGCCGGGTACGATGTTCAGCCGTAGTGGGGGATTCACTCATTGCGGGCTTGGTTCCAGATGCCGACTTTGGTGTTGAACAGTGGAAACACGGAATTCCTGAGAATATTTTCCGGCATGTGAGGGAGGTGTGGGGGAGCCTGCGCCTTTAACCATGGCGCGATTGTTATCATTGCGGAGTACGCAAGCCCTTGTGTGCGGGGGTGGAGCTCACTGTACCTGGTTAGCTGGAACGCTAAATGACGAACGAATAGGGGGCCTTGTTATTTGCTGTTTGTATCCATTACCCCGTGACCGCCTCATTTGATTTAAACATGAGAGGTTGGACCCGACAGTCGGAGATCCGGAGATTCGGGACGTTGTTCTTATGTCGTACAAACAGAAGCCTTGTTGGCCATGTAAACGGGCCTCTCTGTCAGCCACATTTGCCTCAATCTCAAGGACAACATCCAAAAAGGCAGATACGGTTCGTAGGGTAGACTTTTCTATTTATTCAAGTCACCAGAGCATACCAAGACAAATTTACGTTCAGATTCCGGGTTGCATTCTACTAGTACTATTTACAAACAATACCTGAAGTTTGTGTTCTGCTTATCTGTTAAGTCATGTTCAGCAGCGTCGAGACCGATCGTTTCGAGGTGCTCTGGCTTCCCGTATTCACGGTCTCTTCTCCTATTCTCCCAAAGGCAACAGAAAAAATATGCGCCAGCACAAAATGTCTGGACTGCAAATGACAGCATCATGGAAAAAATCCCCAAAGGATAGTGCGGAGCCTGATTTTCAAGGAAGAGCTGCGGTCCATAGATGTTACCAATGGCGTAAAGAACGGAGAACGACGTCGAGGCAAAAGTCTTTTTTGTAGCCCCAGCATTATTAGATGTGATGAGCGACATAACCATGACCCAAGACACGTTGTAGAAACCCATGAGGTAGACACCCGCAAGGGCAGCGGCACGGTTTTTGTTCGGATCAATTACTTGAGAGTGTTAGGTATTTGGAGCAACGCGTGATTGAGAGGTTATGGTGCCAATGAACTCACCATGTACCAGAATCGCCCCCAAGAGACCGAAGATGCAGGCCAGTCCCCATAAAAAGCACCGGGAATTGCGCACATACAACGCGATTGTCGCAAACGTGATTTGCCCTATGGTGGCAACAGCTGCTTGAGGGCCCGCGAGGAGGGCAGTTTTCTCCGGGCCAAATCCGAGACCTGCAATTATTAAAGGATTGAACTAAGTTTACATGTCAGTCTGATGCTCTTCAAATCAATAGGACGGTGGATAAGACAAAAGAAGTCTTGGCTAGTGCACTGCGAGACTGCTTACATTGGTGACGCCGGCATTGACAATCTGGAAGATTAGTACATAGACCACAATGACCCAGAAACGCAGCTCTCTAATAGCTTCAAAGATATGGATTTTGTTGAAAGTACGTCTACTGGACTGGCCAGTCTGATTGACAGCGATCCGAATTACCTTGAACCTCTTTTGCTCGGCAGTGTAGAACCAAGCCCCAGTCGGGTCATCTGGGATGATGCAGATGATCAAAATCCCGATACCGATTGTGACAGAGCCATATATGAGAAACAACAGTTTCCATGCAGGCAAAGAAGAATGAAGGCGGCTGATGGACCAAGCGAAAATGCCACCGAGGACTCCAGGCAGCGTGTTATACCATATGGCGGTACGCAAGGGCTGTTCCTCTCTTCGATACCAGAGCCCTGTCATGAGGATTTGAGCTGGCACGATACCTGCTTCGAAAAAGCCCAACAAGAAACGAATTGTGGCCATGCCCGCGAAGTTGTGGACAGCGGCGACGCAGACGACACAAATTCCCCAGCAGAGCAGTATCGAGCCGACGAACTTTCCCAGTGGAGCCTTGAGCAGAACCCAGCCTATGGGCAGTTGCGCGATCATGTATCCAAAATACATTATGCCGCTGAGCCAGCTATACTCTTGTTTTTGAAGATGAAGGTCCTCTTTGATACCGAAAATGGCAGCATAGCCTAGCGCATTCTGGAAGGAAAGATCAATGTTAGAGAGGAGACTTCTTATACCAAGCATATGTTGAAATCAACAACTGTGAACGGACCTTGTCTAAAAAGGCCAGCATCGAGGCAAAGGCCATCAGAGGAAGCACGATCAAATCGGCCTTTAGTCTCAATACACGGTTGACTGCAGGAGTCAGCTCCTCGTCGGCCATCACACCATCATGAAAGCTGGATGTGTCTTGTAACTTGTGGTCGACCTGGGTTGTTGCTGTGTCGTTAAACCGATTGTCGTCTGGCTTATCCATGCTGTGCATCAAATCAACTTGTATACGTCTCAATGATTGATAGAAGGAGATGAACTGGGCTATGGAAGATGAAAGGCTGCGATGCTATATATCTTACTTGGCGATTACCCCCCTCTCCGATTGTTCATAATAGTATAACACGGCTACCTTCGTCCTCGCTTGCTTTCAGCTGGTGTGTGATTGATCAGCCCCCCTTTGCATTTGAACCGTCTTTCCCACTAGTGGAATCAGTGACCAATCAGCAATGCTCGATGGGCCCTGGCGTCATTCAGATGCTCCACGGAAATCCGAATGAAGAATTCCGTTTTCCGTCCCCACCTTAAGGAAATGGACGAGATGTGGTATATAGGGAAGCAATGAGTTGACGATGGTGAAAGACAATAGATCATGAACAGATCTTTCTTGGAATTAAAACCATACAATTATGTCGAAACGTCCAAACTTCCTTGTCATCGTCGCCGACGACCTCGGGTTTTCCGACATGGGGTCGTTTGGAGGCGAAATTGACACACCCAATCTCGACTCTCTGGCCACCGGGCCGGCAGGGATGCGCATGACCAACTTTCATACAGCATCCATGTGCTCACCTACGCGCGCCATGTTGCTGTCGGGGACAGACCACCACATCGCAGGGGTGGGACAGATGGCGTACTGGGGCAAGGATCACGATCCCCCATGTCCATGGAAGAGCCGTCCTGGCTATGAAGGATACCTCAACTGGCGCGTGGCCGCGTTGCCTGAAATATTACAGGATAACGGCTACTTTACCTGCATGAGTGGCAAGTGGCATCTTGGCTTAACCTCTGAGCTGGCCCCTCACGCCCGCGGTTTTGATCGGTCTTTTGCGTTGCTCCCAGGAGCTGCTCCCCATTACAACTTTGAGCCTAGAAACCCCGATGGGTCTATCGTGTTCAAAGACTGGGCACAGCTGTTCTATGAAGATGATAAAAAGTTTGATTCTGAGAACCTGCCCGAAGACTATTATACTTCTGACTATTTCACAACCCGCCTCCTCGAGTTCCTCGATGAAAGGCAAGCCGATGCAACGACTGCCGAGAAGCCATTCTTTGCATTTCTCCCCTTCACCGCCCCCCATTATCCACTCCAAGCCCCGAAGGAGATAATAGAGAAGTATAAGGGCGTGTATGACGATGGTCCCGATGCACTGAGGGAGAGGCGATTGCAAAGGCAGAAAGAACTTGGCCTCATGCCCGTGGATGCCGAGGCTCATCCTCCAGACACCACGGATAAGGAGTGGTATGACATGGACATGGAAGAAAAGAAATGGTCTGCAAGAACTATGGAGGTATTCGCGGCAATGGTTGACAAGATGGATGAGAATATTGGCCGCGTCATTGAACAGCTCAAGAGAACTGGAGAGCTAGAAAACACATTCATACTCTTCATGTCTGACAACGGGGCTGAAGGCGCCATCTACGAAGCCATTCCCATGACAGATGGTGTCATCAAGAAGTCCATCGGAAACCACTTCAACAATGACACGGACAATGTTGGGATGAAAGACTCATTCGCATGGTACGGACCTCGCTGGGCTATGGCAGCTACAGCACCGTCTCGCATGTACAAGGGCTTTGTAACTGAAGGTGGCATCCGCTGTCCAGCAATTGTTCATTATCCTCCCCTTAGAAAGGGTTCTGGGACAGGGGTCATAACGGACACATTTACCACTGTCATGGATGTCTTGCCCACAATCCTTGAGCTTGCTCAAATACCGCTACCCGGATCGTCGTTTAGAGGGCGAGAGGTAGTACCTGTACATGGGAGCTCTTGGGTCACCCACATCTCTGGAAAAGAATCACAAGTTCATGAAGAGGACCATGTCACTGGGTGGGAAGTATTTTTTCATCAAGCAATTCGAAAAGGGAAGTGGAAGGCGGTCTTTACCCCCAAACCTGCCGGTCCCGAAAAGTGGCAGCTCTACAATATGGATGACGACCGAGCCGAGATACACGACCAGGCCGAGAAATACCCACAGGTTCTCGACGAGCTGATAAAGTACTGGTTGGCATACGTGTCGGAATTCGGCGTCTTCTTGTAAGTCCAAAAACCTACGACTGGAACTTGTAGAAGCGGACTGTGCTAACGTTTAATGGCAGAAAAGAGGAGTTAGAGGAAGGCTTTGAGCTTCCCCCTGTTAGGAAGTTGGAGAGTTGTACTTGGTGATTTTCTGTCACACATCTCTCGGACCAGAAGCTTTTGCTTCTGTAATTAACTAACTTAACGAAGTCAATTTTGAGGAACCTCGACTTCTTCTCGGCGACGAAAGTCAAGACGTTGTTTTCCGATATAGATGCTTGGTTATCGATTATTACATTGAATTGATTCATCCCATATTTGGTAGTGGTATGATGTTCCGGTCTTGCATTTGAAGCATCGTATGACCTTGCAAGTCCAGTACCAGATTTCAAATATAAAACCGAGACATTTAGCCAGGAAATCGGCTGAAGAGTTCAAATGCGCTCGGTGACAAATTGGGTTGACACTGACACGTGATGATGCATCGTGTAGGATAGTGTAGCAGCTAGGATGCCAATGGTGTCTACCACGCATGTAAATAGCGCGTTTAATTGGCTGACCGCCCTGCAAATACCACCTCCCCGTTTTGATTAGAATTCCGCCTCTAATGTTATCTCGTCTTGGCAGCGGCATTCCTACTCTATGTAGAAGGAGATACACTGCATGATCGTTGATTGATGGGAGATTTGCGTATGTTAATTAGTAGGGGAAACCTTGAAATAATGATGAATAAAATAAATACGCGTAAAGTCTCTCACCTTCTTTTCTTTCTCCAGTTTTCCCTATTCCTCTTACCGCGACCATGTACTTCCCCAAGACTCTTCTGGCGCTCATCTCCGTCGTTCCCGGCGTGCTTAGCGCTCCTGCTGAAGATGTTGCTCTTCAAAAGCGCGCTGATGCCCAATGGCCAGTGTTCCCATCCTCCTCACGAGTGGTCCAAGTGAACACACCACTAATATCCGAACAGTGGCTCAGTTTACTATACAGCCGCCCAGGTCAATGCAGCCAGCGTTCGCGCTTGCAGCCACTACAATGCTGGTACGACCGTTGGCGGATATCCTCACACCTACAACAACTATGAGGGCTTCACCTTTGCCGTATCTGGGCCGTACCAGGAATTTCCTATTTTAAGCAGTGGATCGCTGTACACAGGTGGTACGTCAAACCTATCTCCTTATACTATTCTGCGTTCTTTGCCTCTCTTGTTCGATGTTCTATGCTGGGGGTGATTGGACGATGTCGAAGCACTTGTCACACGAAGAACCGCGCTAATGCAGATTATAGGTTCACCCGGAGCGGATAGGGTAGTTATCAACACTTCCTGCAAACAGGCAGGCACTATCACACATACTGGAGCGAGTGGAAATGCGTTTGTTGCTTGCACTTGATGTCTTTGGATAATTGTATGCAGGTCAATTACCAAAGGCACTGAAAAACTTTACGGTAAATATGACATGACGCAAGGAGGCTAAGGAACAAACGTGCGATACATTCGTGTTGGAATGGATTATTTTCAACTAGGTTGATGCAAATGATTGATGAGTTTATATGTCATTGTCGGAATACATAGCCTATACTTGCAATTAATAGGCTTACTGCGACGGTCAATATGCTTCTATTTTTTCTTTCTCCAACAGAAATAGCTTTAACAGTCTGCATATGTAGGTAGTTGATGCTTTTATTTCACCCCTAGCTTCCGGCCTTCGATGTTAATGAAGTAGTGTACTCTTTGTAGATCCTGCTAATGATCCTCGATATCCTTTTTGACATGGGTTCCTGAAATAGGATAAGATACTAGGCTATAACTAACTTAGTAGCTAATTACAAGCGCTGGTCTTTTATTTAGTTCCTTCAAAAGTGAATCATACTAAGATATATTCTTATCTGGGGAATAGTAAATATCCCAGGTTGGTCTATGAGCAGAGCTAACTGAGACCGAAACGAACTGGTCTGCCACGATCGACAAAAGGCGCGAGAGCGCCGGTGCTGCTCGAGGAGTAGCTCATTCTCACGGCGAAGATAGGTGCAATCACGCAGCTATCTCCTGATTTCAGGCCTCTAGCTAGTGCCCAAGGGCAGCTGTGCCAGAATTTCCCTTACTGCGTAGATTTTGCTGCGCCCGTCTATCTCTATCACGTTTCCGCTCCTGCGAGACCGTAGTCGAGGCGAGGAAATTCGGCCCAGAAGATATGGTTATACCATCTCAAAGTAGATGTGCAATGACAATAAACATTAAGATGGGAAGACAAGAGGTACAGGTTTAATTTAGTAGAGGAGATAAATATAAGGTTTGGTGGGGTGACCCATGACGAACCCAGTACTCTCACCTACCCAAGAACTAACCCAGATCTGGATTGTTTTCTGTGATATAATTCAGAAATTTTGAGGGAATGTAATTAATTAATGGGTGACATCTTTTACTTTGGCTATTTTATAGATAGATTTCGGTAAGCAGCGACACCCAAATGCTCAAAAGGGAAAATATGCAGGTGTCAATCACAATCGTTGAGCTGGTCCCTCAGTACTAAGAGCGGAACCAAACCCAGCCGTCTCGTTTTTTTTTTTTTTTTAGATATCATATTACAACCAGCTGAGCTTATCATTAATTGAAGATTACCTCAATGGCGGTGGCCGATGCTTTTATTCGCTATCTCGGTGTATTCCCTCCGCGCCGGGACAGGTTAGCGGCGACCGCGTTTCCGCCATGCGAGACGCGACTGTGACCAGATAACGCGTCTTTTTGTGGCTCCCACTGGATTGACTACACACTACGGGAGCAACGGGAATTTACCTTTTTCTGATTGGAGGACAGAGTATGGCAACATATGCCACGGAAGAGGCTGATAGCCACGAGGCTCAAATCAGGTACCCTGGAGAGTTAGGTCGCGGTGATGCCGAGGCGACTTTGCGATGTTTGGTAGAGATCACCACTTGAGCGCCACCAACCGGCACCAATCTTTACTTAGATGAGAGCCAGGCTAGCCTTTGCCGGTCAGTTAATCGGCATGTTTGAGGCTTTCTGCTATCCAATCCGCTATACTATGTTCATCTTTGTAAATTCCGAATCTCGCCACGCAGGTGAACTCACTCTCTTTTTTAACACCCGACATCACCCATCGCCTCCGACCGTATTGTCCTTCACATTTTTACACCAGCAGTTCTCAGCTTTCAAAAAACACCCAGTTGGCAGGGCCGACGTCCACTCCTTTATTCATACAATGAGATGAGCAGCCCGCTGTTCAAAGCCCGGCCGTCTTACCCAAGCTCCGATGAGTCTGACAATGCCGCCACAATGCAGAAGCACCCGGATGACGTCTCAATCCGCGGTCTCCGTGCCACGGAGAAGCCGCTCTTCAAAATTCTGAGAAGAGTCTTTCTGAGATGGTTCCTCACAGTCGCTCTGTCAATGTCCATCGTTGCGGTATTGAAAGTGTACTCGAACAAGGTTGTTCTATCAAAAAAGGACAAGCGTGGATTCAATACCGTCATGTTGGCGCTGTGCATCATTCTCGGCTTGGCTGTTATCAGCAGCCTGAATGATATGGTTGGTGACTTGCGATGGTGGATTCTCAGTCGAAGATATCGGTCCAAGCGCAAGGTGACTAGTTCTGGCTATACCATATTCAAAATTACAGCTAACATGTTCGTGTTTTGCAGGTAGAATTAATCCTTGAAGCTGAGAGAATATCAAGGATGATTAAATTGGCCTACCGATCCCGGCGAATCTCAGTTCATGTTACCGCAGGTTTGGGACTGTTAATTCTCCTGGTGAGAGATCTCATATCGGTTATGTGCCAATACTAACTATGAAAACTAGTCAACGCAGATCGGCGTTGCTTCACTTGCCTTGTGCTACTCCGCTGACTCAGAAGATAAACTGGCGTTATTTACTCCCGGGAGAGTTTCAATTCCAGACTTAACATCTGTCCAAACAGCGAAGATTATGTCTTCCAAAGCGGCGTCCATTCGTGCCCAGCAATACACTGCCAACAGGTATCCTCGCCTTCGAACTGACTTTTATTGTTCTTGCGGAACTAATCACAAGCTAGCTATGGCACCATGTCCATCTCTTACAGTACTGCAGGAAAGGCTGAGCTTCCGGAGCCGGGGACTCTTTGGGTCACAGACGACCCGCTTATATTCTGTGAAACGGAGTGCCAATACATCTTCCATGAGATAGCTACTGACTCCATAGCCGACTCCGATTCCAGTCCCGTCACAGTCGTCACATCAAGAAGCCTCGAGACCTCGGCCATATGTGAAAGCTGGCCTGTTGTAAGCGGTGGCGATGGCGCATCCAACAGAATCACGGTGGCCGACAAGAACTACACTAAGATCTCGATCCCAATCGCCACCGGTGATGACCAGACAATATTCATCACCAACACCACCGAGAATTGTGGACCGGGTTGTAGCAAGATATCAGCCTTCGAAGCATCGACAACATCCCCATGGTTTTATACATGCAATTCCACTGTTGGCCAGGTTGTCAACGCCACTCGCCCCGAGCATGAAGTAACTGCCGGCTTTAAGTCCATGGTATCGGGTTCAATTGCCTTGCAAGGTTATCAAGCCTATTCTGTAGCTAATAACACAGACATCCAATACCAAATCTATCCGGCTGAATCGGTATTTGGAACCCCTGCCAACGGAAGCGTACAGCACATGGCCTTTTTAATATCACGCTTCACAACCGGCGTGGTAGCGGCTACAGCAAACAACAACAACATGTTGGTCATTCAAGGCATGGCGCCGCAGCTGGGGTCCCGGCTCAAGGTATTGCATTGGGACTTTGTAGTGCTTATTTTGTCGTTGTTGGTTTCCGTTCAGCTTATACTTGGTCTCGCCACAACTTTGCTTGCAAATCGTGTGGTCATACCGGAACATAGCTTGGTTGAAACCGCGCAGGTCCTTCGCACAATGACCAATCATTACAATTCCGGGGGATCTGCTGCGGCTCACAGGTCATCTGGCACCGAGAAGGGGTCCAAGGTATTGTGGGTATACCGAGATACAGCCGTCTTGGAGGGCGTATATGATCTTCACATGGAGGACAACAGATCGGCCGCAAAGGCAAATGGAAATGAGGCTTGATCTGCTCAGTATCATCACATGTCAATCATTATAAGTTGGAAATAGATTTCATTTGTCAACGAGTATGATTTCGATAGAAGAGAAGAGAATACAGATTACAAGGACCTTGTGGTCAGGCCAGTGATATTGGGACTAGCCTTTCCTTCATATCAATAAGATTGATTTGTATATTATAAAAACGACACATTGTTCAATGTCTCACCGGTGTCATAAAAGAATTGCGAAATTACAACGACTTTTAATTTGCGTATTGCGTTGGAGCTAGGATATTCAGTTATTGGTCCTCATTGGGGCAGGTGGGGAATCGGTTAAAGGTTAGCCCGGCTTCAACACCGGACTCCATAATAAAAATGGGGCAAGATCGTGACCAGCGTCGAAGCATACATTCCCAGTCCAGCAGACTACCCTATAGAGGGCTAAATTGGGCTTGTATCTCGCTCTCCCCGCTGAAGTGAATAGCTAGGTTTCAGGAGATATTGTGCTATCAACAACTATAGTAGTGCCAAATGCTTTTATATATTTTTTTCTATTTTACTTTTCCTTTACAGAACAGAATATTTTGTGTCATTTATTTTCCTCTGCTTGTATCTACTGGAGTTCAGCATTCTCAGGTGAAATAAATAGGGCCACACATATAATGCTATGGTCTTGGTATCGCAATTGATTATTTCTTTCTCATTAGAAAAGTTTCACTCCGTAGCAGAGTATAGATTGAATAGTAGTTGAGACAATACTTGAAATAATAAGGCAAGTTGGGCCACTTGCCGTCTTACTTATTAACAGGGGTAAATAAAACTCGTAATTTTGGAATTTGCAATCTTGGCTGACACTGAACAGTTGTTTCTGAGCTTTCCTTAGCGGCGAGAGCGTTGATCATTTAGTATACGTGTGGCTTGTGCCCTGGATGTATCTCGCATTTGTGTTCGTTTATAAAGTAGTAATTTTATCTGATTTAAAAATAGCAAATATCAATGCAAAATCATCAATTGGATCGATGAATAAGGGAATCCCTCGTGCCTTAGTGTGCAATAAACGTGTATATACACGCACATTGATCAAAACAACTCTTGTAACTACTTTAAGATAATTCTAAAATAGGTGTTTACCACTAAGGGTATACTGGGAATGATTGTTTAAGTTGAAAGTAAGCCAAGCTTGGACTAGGATATAATGCCAGCTTTCCCCTGTTCCTTATACACTACCGCCGCCATAGCTGCCAATGTGGAAGCCATTTGGAGCTCCCTAAGAGGCAATTTTACCTTGATCTTCATTTGGATTTCCTTTTGCAGATAAACCAACAGCATTGAGCTTCCCCCTACTGCGAAGAAATCTGAACTTGAATCGATTTCTACCGCTTCTGAGGGCGCTCCAATAACCTTAACCCACATCTCTCGAAGTTGCCCTTCAAACAGAGACTCCTTCGTTTCATGGCTAGCTTCTTGACTCTGCCGCACGGGAAGTGGTAAAGCTTTCAAAAACTCAATATCCGCCTTTCCGTTTTGCGTAGTTGGTATATGGTCAATTGGTACAATTACTGATGGAATCATGTAACGGGGAAGCGGGAGGGATTGAACAAGGTCGCTGAGTTGTGTGGGTTGCAGCTGCTTCCCAGTTTTGAAGACAACGTGGCATACGAGGAACTGCGGTTCACCTCGTACTGTCACTATTGCATTCGCAATTGAATCTGGATCTGCCTCCAGGACTGCATTGCTGATTTCGGTAAGATCGATACGCAGGCCTCGTAGTTTAATGAGGGAATTGCCACCAGTGGTGCGACCCAAGAAAATGAGGCTGCCATCGGTTCGAAGCATTCCTTTATCCCCAGTTTTGTACATCATATCAAATCCCTGATCCAGGTATTGGACTGATGCATATAGGTTCTTGACAAACGAAGCACGGCTTAGAGTTGCGTCAAGGTAGCCATTCGTGACACTGCAACCCCCGATACAAATCTCTCCTGCCACCCCTGGAGGTAACAGAGATCCATCGCTTTCGTTGATGATATATATAGAAGTGTTTGCAATTATCTTGCCCACTGATCCATTGACAAATTTGGAACCGTCGGCATTTTGAATATCATCTGCAGCCATATCTGGCGTGATGTTTTTCATTGCAACAATGTATGCTTCGGAAGGGCCGTAGCAGTCTGTTAGAGTAAGCTGCGGAAGTTCTAAGCTGTAGAAATCTCGCATTAGACCCTTCCGAAGGACCTCTCCGGTACTGTAGGCATGCTTCCACGAAGCGCATTGCTGCA
The DNA here is from genome assembly GCA_020623665.1 of Calonectria multiphialidica. Lineage (NCBI taxonomy): Eukaryota > Fungi > Ascomycota > Sordariomycetes > Hypocreales > Nectriaceae > Calonectria > Calonectria multiphialidica. The sequence continues at coordinate 117,692 of JAHVYC010000097.1, read as the reverse complement.
AAACGTCTTTGGCGTGAGATATAAGCAAGCTGTACTCAGAAGGTGTAGCCAACGTCACTTCAATCTTTTGGCGAAGCATCAGTTGAGAAAGCATCTCGGGGTCTCCCCGGGCTTCGTATGGAGCAACGACCAGGGTTCCACCATTAGCGAAGGCCGTAAACACCTGAGCAAAGGCCCAATCAAAACCAATCGATGTTTGTTGTAAAACTTTCACTTGGCCGAATCCAAATTCTTTGCTGGTTGCTGCGACATAGTTCATAACTCCTGTCTCAGGTTGCCTGATGCCCTTGGGTATTCCAGTAGATCCACTAGTAAAAACGATAAAGCTATCGCCATTGGCATTCGACGGGAGACGCCGGTGGGTAGGAGTAAAATTGCCATGTACGTGGTCAACTGTGTCCAGATTGATTGCTTGAAACTTGCATACTCCCAAACATTCGATTGTTTCTGTAGTAGTAGGGCCATGGAAAACCAGGTGGCTTGGATTGCATGCTTTTAGTATGTTTTGGCGACGTTCAGTTGGTATACTTATATCTATCGGGGCGAAAACGGCACCAACTTCTAATATTGCCAGCATTATTGCATAAAGATCAATGCTTGGTTTGCATAGCACTGCAATTGGAGACTTTGTCGTAGCTCCGGAGCCTAGGAGGAAGCTTCCGTAACGGGCAACCCTCCTCTGTAAGTGAGCATAAGTAATGCTTTGATCGCCATCTACAATGGCGATTGAATCAGGGAACTCGGATACTACCGCTTCAAATCTCTCGGACATTGATAGAGGCCATGAATATGAAACATCAGGTCCTTGGCCAAGTGTGATCGCCTGCTCCAACATTGAAGTGCGGAACAGCCTGCAATCCTTCACCATTGCAGATGGGTTCTGTGCCATTGATTCAAATATTTCAGTAATTATGCCGGTGGTGATTTCGGCCGCTTCAAATGAGTATAAGTCGTTTCTCATCAATATATTGATTGCGTGGCCGCCTTTTGCTGTCTGAAGCACCTCGATAGTCATGTCGTAGATGGTAGTATACTTTGCCTTTTCTTGCGTCATAACGCAATCACCAAATGGTATCTGTTGGAGACTATCGGTTCGGTAGCTGTAGAGGATCTGAAAGAGGGGCATGCTTCCTGAACGCCGCTTGGGCCGAACCTTTTCTAAGATCATATCAAATGGAACATGTGCATTATCCAATCCGGCCAAAACAACCTGTGAAGTGTTTCTTAGTAGATCAGACAACGACGTATTAATAACGCCTTTAAATCGCATTGGAAGGACATTAGCTAAAGGTCCTATTGTGTTTGCGAATTTGCTATCGATATCGCGACCACCATGCGCAACACCAATGCAAACATCATCTGTATCCGCAAGGCGACAAAGTAGAATCTGCGTAGCCGCCAAGTAGAAGTGCATTGGTGTAACTCCGTGTTCTTTACTAATTTCCCGAACGCGCTGTACGACGTCACTGGGGAGCTCTCTAGTAATATCGTGGTGGCTGTATGTACGGTTTGACTTCCTGGACTTGACTATTGCAACGGGCAATAAGGGGAGCTGAGGTGGAAGTGGATCCAGGTGACTTTTCCAATAGTTGATACCCGTATCAAATCTTCCAGACTTGTAGTCGTTGATTTGTTGCCTGGTTAGGTCTAGATATGATCCAGGTTTTGGTGAAAGCGGCAGGGATTGATAAGCACTGCTAAGGTCCTGAAAAAAGTATTGAGCAGCGATTATATCTACTGCAATGCTGTGAAAGCCCACGACAAATGTATGAAGCTTCGCATCATGACTAACAATTATAGCTCGAATACTGTCCCCCGTAGCAAGGGAATACTCGTGTTTGGCGACCGTATCAAAGGTTCTTTGTAGTCCTTCGACATCCCCAATATCTAGATATTGATGAATAACCGGGGAAAGTGCGAGAGTATGAGCTAAATGCTGCCTGACTTTGGAGCTACCTGAACTGGCGAAGAAGCAGGTATGCAAGGCATCATGATGAAGCATTGCTTTCCTGAAACACCGGATGAGATGATTGACGTCGAGTGAACCGTGAACCTTATACTGCCCAGTAATATTGAATGACGTCGGGTCCTCAGACATGGTATGTAAGTAGTAGAATGCGGACTGAGTAAATGACATATCTTCGGAGCGCGTGAAGTTCAGCGAAAATTCGGAACTTGGAGTGTCATTGTTGTTCACGGCTAAGTCCAGAGGCTTTGGAGAATTAGAGGACATATGGTCATGTGATTGGCCATGCTGAGACGAACAGCGGCTTGCATCTGACTTTCCGTCTAGCGTGGTAGCAGGTAACGAAGGAGAAAGTGAATCATCTCTAGTTGGAGTTGACGAAACGCTAACACCAGCACTATTACGTTGTACATCTGAAGCCACCGCACTAATGCTCGGGTATATGGCCAGCCCGGACTTCTCAACGATATCTGGCTCCGAGGGGTGAAGTTCGTTGGGGGTCTGTCTTGTGTCCATGAAGTCCTCGGCTATGTTGCGACAGACAACAGAGGAGGCGTCTCGTCCAAGTATTCTTCGGATAGATAGGTCAACGCCCATTTCAACGCGGCACCATTTTCGAATTTCTATGGCATTAAGAGAGTCAATGCCTAAATGCACCAAAGGTTCATTTGGTTGGATCGAGTCCAACGCAACTCCAATCATAGATTGAAGTTTCAAAGAAAGCATCTCTGTGACTGCTTCGATGGCTTGGTCAAGATTGGTAGCGTTCTTGAGATGTACATGCCAGTGGAGGATCGATGATGGGATAGATCCCTTTTGTACGCCTTTGGGAACCTCGTAATCATGGATAAAGTGTGAAAAGGCCGCTTTATCCATCCAATGTTGCCGTGTTTCGTCAGCCTTGACATAATAATGCCCGACTCCCATGATCACCTCGCTACTTTGTGAATCTATACAGCCTGCCCTGATTCCCTGAAGCACAGCGTGATGGAAATCCGCTTCTGAGATGGAGAGTTTGTGGGCATACTGAAGTCTCTCTTCAAGGTTTGTTCCCTCGGAGCGATCTGATCGGGCAACAAAACCGACATCGGGCAGTAACCCAAAGTTGATAATGGATGCTGCTTGTCCGCGACGCCTCCGGCTTTCAACTAAACTCATCATGAACATATTGGCACCATGGTATATAGCTTGACCAGGAATACCATAAGTCGTGGACATGGAGCCAAAAGCCATAAAAAAGTCTAAATCATCTCTTTCAAACTCTTGATCGAGATGTATAGTGCCATCAACTTTAGGCTTGAGCTCTTTTGAAATCTCGTCGATGGAGATATTCATAAAGAGGGCCGAGCCAATCACAGCCGCAGCATTAATCACACCACCAATTTCTGGCATAGTGCGACGAATTATGGAAGCAGTCTCATGTACTTGAGACTTTTTGGTGACATCCATCTTCATAAAGCGAATATCGACGCCAGCGGACTGGAGTTCCTTGGCCCAGTGTTGATTGGGCCTCGGGTTTCTACTCGCCATGACGATGTGACGCGCCCCACCGCGAACCATGAAGTAGGTTAGAGACTGGCCAAGCTCACTTGCCAGACCAACAAGAAAATAAGTCTTTTTGGGGCTGAAGAAATCTCTTGGGTCCAGCTCTCGAACAACTGCTTCCATTCCTTCTTCTCGTTGCCAATTAATTACAACAGACAGGCGATCTGTCTGCGCGTCTAATTGGCCTGGCGCCTCTTGAATATTGCACATCTTCATGCCTGCGGCTGAATTCTGCATATTGGCAAGCAACCCTTGGTACGATTGGCAGGTCGATGTGAGCAACTTCCCAACCCTTCGCATTGACTCCTGGGATATTCTTCGTGGGTCAAATTGGTCCACCACGGTGTTTGCGGGAAGCCCTGGCAACACGGCATGTGTATCTTTGTTACAAAAGCTAAGGAGATGTGTCGATTCCCGCGGAATTAGTTGTCGCAGATGCCTTGTTGTGCAATTTGGGTGAATATGAATCCATCCTGGACGAGGGGCTGTGGTCTCTCTGGTAATTTTAAGACTATGAACCTGGCAACCGTTTGCTTTTGCGATTGAAGAGATTACACTAGAGAGCATTTCTGTCGCCCCGCATATGAGTATCACACCATTGTTTGGAATGCTGAGAGTACTATGCGAGGCAATTAATAGGTGGGCCACACTTGCTAGCGTGGTAATATTGCACGGTAGGGAATTGGGGGATAGAAACAGTAAGTCCTGGTGAGCCACGATTACTGAAGAATTAGAATGAGATAAACCAAACGCTGTTGTTTTCCGTGCTTGAGAGCTTTCTGGAATCGTTTCTCCAAGGCACAGGTAGCAAGAAGGCTCTTGTCCGGCGTGTAGCGGCAGGGTCAATTTGACGTTGAGCTTCAGATGGTTTGGCGGAGCACCCAGAGAAGGGCTGATGAATAGCCTCGATTCTGCAGACAGTTCGTTCTTCTCAATGACTATTATGTCCGAAACACCAGCAAGCCTCTTGACTTGGCGATGCATTGCGCTGTGAAGTTGATTGGCCGCATCATCGGGCATAACTCGAGCCACCAGCACTAGTCCGTCTCGTACTAAGGTTTCTGGCTCCTCGGCCCAAGGCATCCCTGCGCTTTCGGTTTTGTCTAATGACAGAAAAATCATACGGAGAAATTTCTGAATGATGAGATTAGTATTCCATGATTCTGCTTTATCAAAATCTAGAAAATGTAGACTCCGTTCTGGATTTTCCGCTGATACTGCTCGGCCCATACCAACTGTGATATTGGCACGTGGGTTTTCAGCAAGGCGCCCGGAAGTGACCCATAAAATATTGTCAGCAGTCCCGAACAAATTCTTCAAGATCTCCAGCTTGTTCGCTGTCATTTGGTCAGAGAACAAGGGTTTTTCAAGTTCCGAAAGGCAGAGTACGCATGTTCCAAATAGAGATTGGGCTGACTGCAATTCATCCAGTTCGTCCACAACCCTGATTGCAGTCGACCAGCGACGGATGATCTTTTCGGTTTGTTGGACCAATTTGGAAACACGCAAGGTTTCACCTCCGATGATAATAATAGGTCTTTCTGGGATAAGATCTATTGAAGCCAGAGGGTCCCGCAAAATATCCCATCGGGAATCTAGTGCTTGGGTCGCAAATGCGGAATATGTATGCTGTGAGATGTTGGAGTGATCATGAAAAACGCAATCGATTCCAGAGAAGCCACCATTCCGAAGCAGCCTATCCCATTGATTGATGTCAATTCCGGGGCCCATTGTTCTGCCATCTTCAACGCCCATCCACCAGCTCTCCAAAGAACCCATAATAGCAGTTGGTAGAAGCGTCGTGCCTGTGATCTCAGTGGCTACTAAGAAGCCACCTGGACGGATTAACCATCGCAGGTTTGGAACAGTTTCGGATAGGGTTGGACTAGAGTGAAGTACATTCGCCGCTATGACGATGTCATAACCTCCTATCGAGAGGCCTTGTGCATTTGCGGAATTCTGAATATCAAACTTTCTGAACTGAAACCTTTCAGCGTGCTTTGCAGATACTGTTCCCTTTAGGCAATTGAATTCTTCCTGTGAGACGCCGGCATAGGTATATGACGAGTAAGAGTCGCCAATTGCTTCCAGAATGCTCAATGTTGGGCTTTCGTTGCCAATACCGATCTCCAAGATCTTAGCCTTCGGGTATTTGTGGCAGAGACGAAGCAGGATCTGAGCAATGTATTGAGTGCAGGCGTTTAGCCCCCTGGCTTCCCGAGAGTAGCGGTTCAGCAAATTCTTTTGCGCCATATATTCTTCCATATCGACTTCTCCTCTAATGGCTGACGGAAGCATCTCTCCAATGTCTGCTAACGTTGCCATGGTCGTATCGCCAGGATCATCTTTTAGAATATGATCAATAACGTTGCGACTGTCATCTAACCATTCTTTCGGCACCCCGGGATAGAGATTGTCGCGAACCCTTTCTAAAGTCCCCGTGATGAATCGTAATAATTCCTGATGATGCCATTGAAAGTTTGTATGGTCTTCTGAGCAGACTGCCTCAAGGAGGTTCCGCAGATAAAATAGCGTTGTGCGTTCGTATTCTTGCGCCGTGTATGTTGAATCTTGCACCTCAGCCCCGGAAATCGATAGGTCTGTTAAGCCATATGCCGAGTCAATGTCCCAGATTGTCTTTGCCATTATATTTCGATCATCTGACGGCTGCGCGTCGGCAATCACCTTGAGTTGCAACCCTTCCACCTGAATTCCAAAGGCGAGATCAGCAGTACTGCGCTTGGCATACAGGTTTATGTCTGCCTCTATGTTCTTCCTAATACTTGAATTGATCATGTGAGCTTCAATGTCGACATTGGCTGATCCAAATCTATCTTGGTAACTCCAATCCGGGCTTATAATTGCTTTTTTGATCCCAACAGGAAGATAAGCGGATGGAATAGAACCATGGGCCGTGGATATAATGGTGGCCAGCGCCGCTTGAAATGCAACGTCAAGAATCGCAGGATTAAGGGTGCAGCGAAGATCCAGATCCCCTTTATCCCATGAAGCGGTGGCTTTGGCGATCCCCCAAGATCTGTTGAGTGATTTGATGGCACGGAAAGGTCCGTTATAGGAAAATCCAAGTTCAGAAGTTTTGTTGTAGAACCGATCAACATTAAATGGCACTAATTCGGCTGAGGATACTCCAATAGGGGGCATGTCTCCTGGTTCTGGCTCACCAAGGTGTATAATAACTCGGCTTTCACAAGTCAGATCTGCTTCGTCTGCGTGTGGGTAGCTGTAACACACAAACTCGGTGTTCAATACTGAACCTGCTTGAACAGATTCTGGACTGGCTTTGCTTCGAATCGTAAACAGAACCTCAACCCCATCGCCTTCGCCAATGACTAGCGGACTGGGAATTCTCATGTCCAGTACCTCGACCAGTTTGATTGGGCGACCCTGTACAAATGCCTTGGCAGCGTCTACCATCAGACTAATATAGCCGGCTGCTGGAAATAGGACGTCATGCTGAAAGACGTGCCCCTTCACCCAGCCCATCTCAGTTGTACTGAACAGATTTCGCCACGTCTTCTCACGCGTCGAATCGTTCAAGAGTCTTCCAAGTAAGTCATGCGGTGGTCTTTCACCCAACCTATAATTGCGGACTAAACGCGACTCTCGCCAGTATATTTGGTCGTGGTCCCAAGCATATGCGGGTAGATCTTTGAGCATCGGCATCTGGGCTGCCATACCGAACGCCTCTCTGCAGCCTTGAAAATTGATCAAGGATGGCTCTAGGGTCCATAGTGCTGCGACTACTGTCGCAATAGCTGCCACGCTGTTTTTGCCGCGCTCCAAGCAGCTTACATATGGGAAACTGGAATTCAGCACCGCTTGAAGCGTCTGGGTCACCGGACCTCTCAAGGCTGGGTGGGGTCCCACTTCGATTGCGGCTATGTAGGTGGGTGATTGATGTTGCGCGACGAACTCCACAGCTTGAGAAAAGAGAACAGGCTGCACCATGTTGTCAACCCAGTACTGGGCTTCCAGGCCGTAATCCGAGGTTGGATCCGCAAGATTAGTGCTGGGAATAACACTAGAATACCAGGCGCACGGATTATCTTGTCTTGGGTCTTGGACCTGCACCTGAATTCGCTCCAGATGCTCCAGATAGAGCCTTGCACATCTCGTCATATGATGTGAATGATAGGCTGTGTCCACATGAAGCTGTCGGGCATATATTCCCTTGCCTGTTAGATATTCTTTGATCTCCGCAATCGCTTTCACGTCGCCTGATAATGTAACACTAGAAGGAGCGTTCACAGCTGCCACACTAACGCGGCCATCATATGACGACATAGAACAGAGCTCGGCAGCAGACGTGGCAGACATTGAGGTAGCCAGCATAGCTCCAGGCTTACCTGTTGGACCATTAGCCAGATGGGCAACATACCCTCTATAGTAAGCAATTCCCATGGCGTGTTGACGATTTAAAAGCCCTGCCGCATAGGCCGCTCCAATTTCCCCCGAGGAATGGCCAATAACGGCTGAGAATTGTATACCTAAAACTCGCAATAAGTCGACGAGTGCAATTTGCACTGCCGTACAAAGTGGCTGCGAGATACTAGCCTCAGAAAGCCGTGATGAGGCCTCATCAGCTGCCAATTCCTGGCTCAATGACCACGAAGGAGAATCAGGCAGATGGCTTAGTGCCGATTCGCATTCTGCAATGGAGTTCTTGAATAGCTGGCAGTGCTCCAAGAGTTCACGACCCATTTGAGCAGCTTGTGCACCCTGCAGACAGCCTTATTAGCTAGTGTTAACAGAGGCTATATCACCGATTTCGTCTTACCTGACCCGTAAAAACACCGAGGAGTTTGATGGGCTTCTCTGAGATGGCTGGAGGCACGAGCCCCGCTGCCCCTTCCGCCTTGGTGAAGAGGTCAATATTTTCCTGTATGCTTTGAGCTAAAGCGCCATGATCAGTAGTTATTGGAATGGCCAGTCTGTATGGAAAGACGGTGCGCTTAGAATGCAGCACATAGCTCAGCGTGTCGAGATCCAATGATGGGTTCAAACGGATATATTCCGACATACGTTTGAGCATGCTTATCAGTGACTTTTGACTCTTAGCTGAAAACACAAATGGGCCGATGACCTTGTGTTCCATGATGACTTGATCGATCTGGGGTTCAAAACTCTCAAGTATGACATGAGCATTCGTACCACCAAAACCAAAGCTGTTCACACTTGCGCGTCGAGGCCCATCTTTGGTATCTGGCCAAGGAAGAAGGGATGTGGGTACTTGTAGATTCGTATAGAATGGCTCAACTGATGGGTTGAGCTTGTTGAAATGCATGTTGGGGGGGATTTGTCTATTCCGAATTGCCAGCAGCGCCTTCATAACACCCGCCAGCCCAGCGCAACCCTCCGAGTGGCCAAGCACCGATTTTATGGAGCCACAGTAAATCTTATCCGCTTCGTGTTCCTTTTTATTGTGAGGAAAGAATGCGTCACGAATTGCCTGTGCTTCGACAGGGTCGCCTGCTTGAGTGCCAGTTCCATGACACTCGAAGTATTGGCATCGATCCACTACTGGATCCAGGCCTGCTTCTTCGTACGTTTGTCTGATTAAAGCTGCCTGCGCAATGGGACAAGGTTGGGTTATACCATTTGTATGGCCATCCGAGTTTATTCCAGTCCCTCGAATCAAGCATTCAATTTGGTCTCCATCTTGTATTGCCTTGGAAAGAGGTTTTAAAATTATTGCGGCACAGCCGTCCGCTCGAGCGTACCCGCTTGCGTTGGCATCCCACATACGCGATCGGGAATCCGGGGATAGCATATGCATTGAAGACTCTGCAATATACCAAAATGGGTCCATTAAAAGACTAACTCCAGCGACAATGGCTTGTGATGCATCCCCATTTTGAAGCCCTTGAACTGCGAGACAAAGCGCAACAAGGGAGCTGGAACATGCTGTATTGACCATCATAGAAGGCCCTTTAAGATCGAATACATAAGACACACGGTTGGCCAAGATGGTGGCAGCTAGGCCGGTGGCAGCATAGCTTCCCAGTGTCTCTGGATCTCGTGCTTGGATGAGCAAGTAGTCATCTGTCATGGAGCCGATATGAACTGATGTTTTTGAACCTCTAACCGTGTCGAGTGGCCATCCTGTGGCCTCAATTGCCTCGTACACAGTCTCCAACAGAATCCTTTGCTGTGGATCAATACCCTCGGCCTCCTTTGGATTAATGTGAAAGAATGAGGAGTCAAAAAGGCGAATGTCTTCATCCAGCAGATATGATTTGTGGCGCACATTGGTCCGGCCATGCATCTCACCATTCTCGCTGTGGAAGTTTGACAGCTTTAGTCTTTCTGGGGGGAACTCTGACAAGACGTCTCTCGGGCTTTTGAGGAGCTCCCATAATTGAGAAGGGCAATTGGATGAACCAGGGAATCGGCATGCCGCACCCACGACAGCGATAGGTTCATGCATTATGGGAAATGGGTTCGATGTTAGATTTAAGTCATGCCAAAGAGGGGCGGCGGTGGTAATCTGTAACGGTTGAAGGGAGAATGACGGTTATAAATAATCGACCTATTGAGTCCTGCACCCAGTGAACACCGGCCCCTCGGAGTATTTATCCATTCTCAATTCTCCCTAAAACTACCACGTAATTCAATTCAGTCCCTGTCCATTTGTCATCAAATGTGGGATCATATGATGGTTTTACAATACAACACCCGTCGCACTCAAGTTGTGATGTTCGCTATCGGTTAGCGTGACCATAATTGCGCCTAGCCGATTGAAACGATCCGGAGCGGTCTGACTCAAACACAGCACCACGGTCCATACAAGTTTTTGACAACCCTGATTATGTTGGGCACGTATCTAGTCACCTTACTCCTCTGAACTAGTACTATCGGCGTTTAGGTCCAAAGCCGTCTTTGCTGACCGAACAGTGACGTATACTTCCGGGATCCACTGTAACTGAAGGGCCGATTGGTGTCTCAAGTCCATGCGACTATGCCATTCAATACCCGCAATCTCTATTGCCCCTGCCATCAAGCTGCCCGATTTGCGACCAACGTCAGACCAGAGCAAATGTCATTTGTTTGGGCCGACATTCACGTTCACATTGTCAATTTATCATCTACCTACTATTTGACTTAATGAGGGTGCTAAGAATGATTGAAATAGGTGGTACTACTAGTTTCTTTTCTGCATTTATCTCAATTACGCTGTCCTTCATATGACGAATACTATGGACGTTGATAATGTGCCGTGTCTTATCTGAGCTGTTGCTTGTGTGTGCCGTGTCTTGCAAGGGCTATGCCTTGGAGATGCGTTGTCTTGGCAGCGGGTTAGTCTTAGTCGGTATATCACCCTCAGCCATCGCAATTCAAGCCCACAATCCCCCATTGATATGTGAAGCTACTTGTTGATTCCAACAAATACGGTGGATCCGTAAATGGCTTAATATCGGTCTATTACAATGGCACTACAATCGTACAGGAAACAAGGTCCAGCAGATTTTATATTATGGCAGGATCTCCACCATATTTCCATCATGCCACAAGTAGTGTTGAGGACGGTTAATGCATCTGAGTGGCAAATTACTCAAGTGGAACAATGATTTACGCAAGTGGTCAGTTGGGCTTCGTTTTCTGAAAGGCATTAGATTTACCAGCGAAATCGGCGTCATATTATATTCAAGAACATAGTATTTTTGTTAAAGAACAAGTGAAAATCAATAGCTGACAGAGAGCGCACCGTCAATCATTAGACTAGCCCCGGTTATGTAGCTAGAAAGCCGACTTCCAAGAAATACAACCCCGTTAGCGACCTCATCAACAGATCCAAATCTGCCCAAGGGAATATCATTCAAGGTCTTCTGGAACTCTTCTGGGTATAGCTGAAAGCCCAACTCAAAGGTACTTGGTTGTTTTGTTCCATCAGGCAGAGTAATACTGGGTGTAGCAATTTCTCCAGGGACAATCGAATTGACACGAACACCTAACGGCCCCAGCTTTCGGGCATAATCTCTGGCAATGATAGCTTGGGCTCTCTTAAACGGACCATACGGAGCAGCAAGATTCAGCTGCCGTGTCTCGAAACCAGCAATGGAACTTATAACCACGATAGATCCAGTGCCTTCGCATTTCTGTAGATGAGGGGTGGTGGCATTTATCAATGTCACAAGGCCCATAATTTCCACCTGAAAGCTTGATTTCCAAGCTTCTGTGGAGTCTTCAATTGCATATTGGCAGGCTAATGCAATACAGGTTATTGGGATGAAATATTGAGCCTTGGCAGAAAGCGACAGACTTACCATTTGCAACAACGACATTAATCTTTCCGAACTTTTCAGCGGCGGTTTGAACCCAAGCTTCGACAGCCGAAGAATCATTGATATCGACAGTTGTTCCAACAGCGACGGCACCATTAACTGCGTTTGGAAATGAGGCAAAGTCATTATCTCGAACCGTTCGAGCACAATAAGATACGTTTGCACCTTCAGATAGAAATTTCTGAACGATACCTCTACCAATTCCTTTCGTACCGCCTAAAATGCTCTGTATCAGTCATCCAGGCATGGGATCATGATCCGGTCAACACCACTAACCTGTAACCATCACATGGCTTCCAGAGAGTTGGGTGGAAAAGCTAGACATGGCGATACTATGACGTATAATTCTACCATTTGCCCGTTAGTACCTGGAGGGTTAAATGGGTCAATGGGAAATTGTATTTTTTTAAAGTAAGTTATCGGGAATACTTAAATAAAACAGATAATTATCTGCCGTATTTTACACTTTTTGAAAGGAACCGAATCCAGGACTGGTGTTATTAATTGATTCTTTTGTTTTGGACTGATGAAATATTTCTTGAATAACGTAAATTGTACGCCCGATATTGGGCCTATTTGCCAGGATCAGTCGGACCGATACCTTTAGTCTGAGTCATTGTGAGACACTTCGGTGTAACTATATGCAACAGTGATCAGATCATGGAGGCAAGCTAGTACTAGCTTTAACAGCGGTTATCCATAAAGGTTTATATGGCGGTGAAGGGTTGGACCGATGGTACCTTGGCTGGGTTGCCGGGTAGTTACAGGTTAGGCACACACAGCATGACATCAGAAGCATAACCGTGATGCCGTATCACCCTGTATACAATGGCATCATAATCAAGTTTCCAAATTCTGGAAGAATTTGTTACCACGTAGACTTAGGCATCGCACATCTTTCTTCTCGAGTAACGAATCACTTATCTCCCGTAGGCAAAGGAAATTTGTTACTTCCTTAGGTTGCCCTCACTGCATTCCCACATCATGATGCATTTTTATTCAATTACTCGTAATCTCAGGCGATAGAGGGATTCGATTGAGTTACATGATTGTAGTCAATCAACTATAGCGTCTCAATGCCATCACACTTGAGTTTCCAGCAATCGCTGAGGAAATCCTCAATCCCAATTCTTTTAACGTCAGGGAAGATTTCTGAAAGGTCTTTACCAGGTAGTTCATGCCCATTATTCAGAACTATCAGCATTACAGCCCGATAAACCTCGTCAAAGAATTCCTTCTCGAAATCATTGCTGAAATCATGATTATTAAATGGCAATGTCGTAAGGGCACCCTTCTGAATGACTTCCAATGGTTCATAAATGACTTTAAATTGCTTTCCTGCATCAATGTGAGAAATCATGATAGCCAGCATATTTTTATAGGTAATGAACTCTTACCAGTGACCCGTCTTATCATCTCTTCGAGCTCCCTTACTTGGATCCTGTTTGAAACAACACATGTTTCGCGCGGCCATTGTTCGCCAGGCAAACAAACCAAACGTTCTATATATGCAGCAATATCTGTCGTGTGGGAGAACACAACCGTATTTGTTCCATCACCTGGAAGAATACACATTTCATTGGCTAGGTCAATAAAAAGTGAAAAGGGCAGTATGTTTGTTGGTATAGGTTTGAAAGGAAACCCTAGATGCTCTAGGCACACGCCGCACCGTAGTAGGGTCCAGTTGATTTGAGGATATCGAAGGAGTTCTTGCTCGGCCTCGATTTGGAATGCCTGAATTGGCATATCCACCTCGCTACATCGATGTTAATCATTCTGGCATCTGAATTTGTATAAATCGACTTACTGTATTTGAATATGGTAGTCGATATGGTATTCAGTAGGAATGAACTTGGTAACCGTTCCTGAACGAGCGGCAGAGCGTATAAGATTTACCTGTGCTGTCGCAACCTCCGGGTGGGTTAACATTAGAGCTGATATAACCGCCTCGACTTTGTTTTCTTGTAGTATGGACGTGAGATCATCTGTGTTGGTATAGTCCACAGATAGATGAAGCATGTTTTGCCTAGATTGAACAGTCGCTGCCTATTTTCTGTCAGGTAATCATTCGGTAGATGACGCCAAATACAGCTACGCACAGTTCTGGATAACACAATAACTTCATGTTTCCCCGCATTCAAAAGAGCATTGACAATGGCTCGACCAACGCCACCCGTTCCACCAGCGATGGCAACAACGACCATCGTATACCGCAGAATAGAATTAGTGCTGCTGGGAGGATTCACCAAAGACGATGGATTTGGCCTCTCAAAACTCGGAAGCCTTTTTAGGACTCTATGATGCAAGGTTTGTCATAAATGCATTATCAGTTGGCTTATATGGTCAGCCGTAGCTCGGATTTTGCAGCACTTCGCTGTTTCACGTGGTTAGTCTGACGTGGCTTTATGACGAAGCCAAATATAAATCATAGATACGTATATCCCGCCACTAGTTCTAAAACACATGGGGTTGATTTCCCTCAGCGCCACATATATGTAATATGACCTTTTTGAGAAGTAATCACCTGATATTGATTGCGACTAATTTGAAATTACTGAATAAGTCATGTCGTAAATCCGCTACATAAATTTTACATGACAAGATGACGATAGTTTATTTGGCAGCCACATTTATCGCCCGTAAACAAAAACATTGCGGCCCAAAGTCTCCAGTAGATATTTTGTCACATCCACTTTTCTGTTGATCTGTTGTGAGGGAATGCAAATTGATCACTTGAGACTCTAATAAATCAGTTAGACCGACGCCGGATCCTTTGCGAGTCAGGCTAACCAATATTGAGAAGCGCCGATATGTCACCGTACCAAAATGGTTTGTCCATGTGAAAACTGCCGAAAAGCACCCGGTACAATGCAGGGTTTCGTGTGCGCCACTAGCGATGCTGTTGACGTCGCTCAACAATTCTCTGGCGACGAACCTACGTGGCTTCTTTACCGCCTTTGCGGATTGAGGAATCGTATAGTTATTTTTCACCTCAGCCCCACCACACTAAACAGCGGCATAAATGATCAAGGTCACCAACCAGCGTCGTGTGGCCTTCCCAGTGAAAACAAACCCAGGGTGAGCCAAGCCGTCACCCGAACCATAAAGTGGAGCTCGAAGTGTGTAGCCTAGTATCGCAGGTCTCAGGTCTCAAATTCGCGCGCTCTTACCCGGGACACTAATTGAGACGGTCCACACACCCATGCAAGATTCTGAGTAAGACCAATTCTGGACCGTGGCGATTATTCTTTGAGGGTCTCGGGATTACATGTAAGTCCATCGTGATTCGTTTTTTACATTGTAGCACTTTCTTCGAAACTCTCAGAAACTTTCAGAGGTTCCTTGGAAATATTCTGCAGGCTACTGAAGTTTGATATGGTCGATCTAGAAGTATCATGTGATGTATAGCAGGGCTTCGTACCTTTGACCGGCAACATCTCCAACATCTCCTTCGAAGAACTGATGAAATATAATTTTTCTTGTCACGTATTCCGATCTTCCCCTTCACAAAGGAAATATCCAATCAAAAATAAAGAGATATCAACCATGGACACAAATCCAGAGCTCATTCAGCCCGAAAACTGGAAACAGCCCCATGCGACGTGGCTGGCAGCACCCATCTTCTTCATCCACGACGGCAGCGGGACAACTTTCGATTACCACTCCCTTGACCCCTTAGGCAGGACTGTTTACGGCATTCACAACCCCAATTTCTATACTGGCAAGAAGTTTGATGGTGGCCTTCCGGAAATGGGACAGCTTTATTCTACATTAATCAAGGGAGTTCTCGCAGATTCAGGCGTTCCAGTTCAACGAAACACTCACGGGGCAATTGACATTCTTCTCGGTGGAAGGAGCTTGGGCGGTCTTCTAAGCCTGGAGGTCGCAAAAGCTCTAACCAACGATGACCTTGTGAATGTCATCGGCATTGTAATGATGGATAGTGTGTGTACCATCAGACCACCAGGCATTGTGAGAATGAGCCCTTGGAAACCCTCAGAGAGGGGTAAGACGAGGAATCAGATTCTTTCACAGAGAGCTATGACAGAAGCAATTCAGATGCTTTTGGCCTGGACACCTCCTACTTGGGATGGTGGTTTACAATTTCGACGTCCGCGGATTTCAATGCTGCGAGCCAGCAATTCCGTTCCCGTCAAAGGGGATTTGGTACACATGGTAGACATTTATAGGGATCAATTGGCGTTAGGCTGGGATCAGTATGACTGTAACATGTTCACTGAGGTCATTGAGGTAGACGGAGATCACTTTAATATGTTTTCGTTTGACCGTATTCCGGAAATCACTCAAGCAATAAGGGGCTGTCTTGATGTGTTAGAGAGACAAGAATACGCTGGCTAGGAATAGAAAAGTAGGATGTTTACGGGTTGACAAGGTGAGGTGAAGATACGGCTTACTTTTCAACTCAAGAGCCGCTGGCGTCCCTGATGCTACAATATCCTAAGCATCATGGTGGCAGATGTTTGACGCCCAACCTTTACGCATCTCTGACCAAATCTAAACACCCAGACCGGCGCCATTGCCTTTGTCTGATAGGAATCATCAGCGAAGTTCGACTCGACCCCATTAAAAACCCCGATCACCCTTATTGCCAACTGGGTTTCAGACATGACTAGCGAGGCCACATTGATGCATAATGAGGTTATCCTATTATATCATTCATGCAGATCGACATAATCACACGTTCGAACGCTCGGGCCGAATTCTGAAGCTAGTCCTGTGTCAAAGAACTGAAATGGTGACGTGTAAGTCTGAAATTAATTTAGCCTCTCACCGACCCTGGCCCCGATCCTAAGGATTACTCTAGGGTAAAATGGCGGTAAGCCCATTCAGCGCAATCCCCAGCCAAGTTCTTCCTGTACCATCCACTAGCCCTTGAACCTTTTTCTGCGAGACTTGTTGTTTCTTTCCTCGTTTATTTTCGATTCCGAGTGGCCTCCAAGCTAAGGAGCTTGAGTACTTGCGAGGATATGGAACACTCTCACATTTCTTTCCATGCTCCCTTGCCTGTCAAGGGATCATTGCCTTCTGTCTCTAACCGGATATTATTTCCCCTACTGATTATGATATTTGTTTTAATTTACTACTCCTTCAATGGAAGGAGAGTTGCAGTTCCTATTTTGATGGAAGACAAGATCCCCAATAGAAAGAAAAGAGCGGCATATTATGTCCATAAGTCAAGAGAGATGTTGCTTGAAGGATATTCTAAAGTTTGTTCCCCATCAAAACCCAGTTAATTACCTAATTTAAAGTTTTATGGCAGTACCCAGATCAGGTATATGCAATAACTACCAATGATGGGCTCAAATTTGTTATCCCTCTTCGTTTCCTCGACGAGCTTAAAAGTCATCCCAGTTTAAGCTTTAAATTATCAGTGGATAATGTGGGTATACGCCCACCCCAACAAAGAGAGAGGTTTTCAATTTAACACATTTGTCATTATACCGCAGGACCAACAATTCAAGTACACACGCTTTGGTGCTCCACCTGAGCAACTAGTCGCTACAATTCGTGCAGGAATGACCAAAATCCTACGTAAGCTACGCGAAACCCAAGGCGCTGTTACCACCCGAACAGAACTGGCATTCTAATGATGAGCCCTATTGGTAGCACTATTCATTCCCATTTTACAAAGGGCAGCCCGTGAACAAATTAGGGCTACATTTGGAGAGCAGAGAGGCAAGAGCTAGATTCGAAAACAATGAATCAAGACATAAAAGAAACATAGCTAACCGTAGAGTGTAGACTGGAGCCCTTTAAAAATCTATGAACCGACAATGGCACTAGTGGCTAGGCTTGGCGCTAGAGTGTTCCACGGGCAGGAAGCATCGGACAGCGATGAGTGGGTCGAAGCCACATTGGGCTACATTGATGCTGTTGTTAATGGCATTCGAACCCTCAAAAAATGGCCTCCTGTCTTACGACCTTTTATATGGGTATTTTCCCCTGAAAAGGCTCAGATTGAACAGGCTTGGGCACAATGCCGTGCCCAGGTTCAAAAGACCATAGAGAAACGACAGAAGGGAGGAGGGTATGAAGTTGAAAGTACCCCGCCTACTTTATTGGACTTACTATGCAGCCAGGAAAATGGCAAAGAAAGCGCTGATGTGGATACCCAAACTCTTTATCAAATGGCCCTGGTGTCAGTCGGATTTATTACTACAAGCATGTCCACCATCCATTGCATTTACGACATAGCTGCAAATCCGGCATATATTGATGCCCTGAGACAAGACATCTCCAATGCACCTGTAGATGGTGCTACAGGGCTGTTTACTTCAGAATCACTCTACCAAATGAAAATGCTTGACAGCTTTATGAAAGAGAGCCAGCGCCTGTCAGGACCAGATCTGAGTAAGTCTTTCAATAATATTTATCAATCTAGATTTGAGATACCTAATACAAACATTGATAACAGCCGCATTTCAACGCGCCGTCACTGCTGACTTGACCCTTTCTGATGGAACATTCATTCCAAGAGGGTCAAAAGTGGAAATACCGACTTGTGCTATTTACAACGATGACTCGGTCTACCAAAATGCTGCATCTTTTGATGGCATGCGGTTCTACCATTCCCGTCTACAGGGAAGAGATGACAGTAAACGAACCTTTATCAGTATAAGCCCAACCGAACTGAGTTTTGGCTACGGACGTCACTCTTGCCCAGGTCGGTACCTTAGCGATGCCATGATCAAAATTATTTTAGCCGAAATCGTAAATGGGTGGGATATTAAATTTGATACTGGCATACACCGCCCGAAAAATGATATTATTGAGTCGTTTGTAAGTGGTATTACTATAGATATATGTTAAACATACCATGCTAATAAATATACTATCAGGTAAGCCCAAGTGTAGATGGTCAAATAATGATAAGAAATAGGGCAAAGATATGTATTGGCAAAACTTAACAACTTGTCATGCATAGGATAAATATGACTACTTAAAGATTGATATCAATAATAGTTCATGGATACCCCGGAATGTGTGACAAAATGCTATCCTCCAAGAGCCACCGCTGGGACTCATCTAGGAATGAGGCATGATCGCGGAAATACCTATTGTCAACCGAAACCTCCATCGCTTTGCCCGACATCTTTGTCTCGTCGTCTAAGAACACTTCAAAACCAGAAACCAACGCTTCAATAGATGTTCGATGTTCTTTTGGTATAAAATCCATTACTGAGGCAGTCAAGCCGCTTGGTGCAAGGCCTGGGAGCAAAGCATTTACTGTTATACCCTCTTGCTGCAGATGCGGTGCTACGCTTCGCATATAGCCAATAATCTAAGATTATGGTTAGACCTGCTGTGTTCTTATTTCCAAGGCGCGAATCTTATCTGGGTATACTCAAGATACACCTATAAAATAAGCTCAAGATGCTATCACTTACGCCATGTTTTGAGGCCACATAAACCGGCTTTGCTGGCAAAGGATAGATCCCAGCGCTGGAAGCTGTCAAAACAACTTTCCCTCCTGCTCCATGCTTCCGCACATAGTAGGCAAAGATTTGCACTGAGAAAATGGTGCCGAGCAGATTGACAGAAATAGGATCGGTTCTTGGCTTCGATATTGACTCCGAACGTCCCAGGAGCTCGTTTAGGGATCCTGATGGATCGAAAACCCCCGCGTTTGCAGCCAAAAATACAAGCTTGCCAGGTCCAGCCCACTCCTCGGCCAGTTTAAACATCTCACACTGCTCCTCCCACGAGCTGACATCTGCTTTTACATAGAGAGCATTCTCAGCCCCAAGGTCAGCAGCAACATCTTCCCCCTGGATATCCACCATAACTACTCTCCATTTTCGCTTCTCAATAAGGTGTTTGCTCAAAGCGAGGCCAATACCTGAGCAGGCTCCTGTGACAACGGCGACTGGTGAAGACATTGTTTTGTATACAATAAGTTCAAGGCCGAGAATATTACGTATGATCGGTATGTTTGACTAAAGGGCCCAAAAAAAGTAAATTGACGTTGTAAATACTGTGACGGTCGCAGCAACAGTACTTATACATACAAACGAGCGGGGCATTCATTATTCACAGCCACAAGAACCTTCCCGGAAAGGCCAAGTTCTCCTTGGCAGACTGATCGAATAGTTTAAAGTCATGCACGGGGTGTTCAGCCCGTCAGCTTACCTACCTTTTAATCCTTGGCCAAATTCCGAAATGAGGTCAGAACCCCTCTCTTCCAGTGTTTATCCACCACTAATCGCCCAACATGACCCAATTGACGATTATTATACCCATAAGCGATGACTTGTCGATGTTTCCGACTGGCTGGACCGTAGCCGCCCACAGCCACATTTTCAAACACTACTCCCTTTCTACTAAGTTGGTGTTAGATTCCACCAACTCCTTCACGAGGCTTCGCACACGTCCTCCACAATATTCTGACCGATGGTGAAAACCACTGCCACGCCCTGTATGGGACCGGAAATTCATGCCCAGGTCGGGGATAAAAGCCCATCAATAATAACACATTGACTTACCTGGCATGGATACCTTTTTACATGACAGTAGGCAGTTATGAGAAATTTCACTTTCCTATTCGAGACTGCATGATGAGGAAAATTAATTTATATACATCATAGAACGATAATTAGATAAAGAATTAGCTAGCTAGAGCCGGGATTAAACTCAACTCATCACAGGGGTATTATCTTCCAATTCTGCTACCAGCAAAGACCACCAGTTTTATCTCCAATAAGTGTGGGATTTGATTGGCAATGACGGCATCTAAAAAATATTAGCTTGGGTCCAAGCCATACATCACAACGGGCTCCATTACCAGTGGAGCAACTTTATCTCTTGCGCCAACCTCAAATCGTCTTATTCTACTAGTGAATTTTATCACAGTTCTAAAACCGCCCTTGTGGGTGTTCTAAGTGTGTAATATGTGAGACTGAGAATAAAGAATGTCACAAAATGTTGCCTTGAATGGCTGAAATGTGTATTTTCCATTATTCATCATGGCATCAGTCTAATACCACAGTCGTTTGTTAATGGGCATACCCTCCTTGGTACAATGATCGTAGTATAGCTTGGCAAACGAGAAGATATCCATTGTTTCTTTCAAACTTCCATCATCGTGAAGGAATTCAAGGCTTCCATCCACAGTAAAAACAACCTCAGCTCCCGCGCCGAGAAACAGTGTGTGAATTGTACCGGGGTGCTCAACGATGTAATCACCAGCCTCGGCCACCCAGTCATACCTGTGATAATTAGAATGTAGATAAAGAAATATCTTTTGAGATTTCGCTCACTCTTTGTACCTCCAACTTCCAGAGATGGTGTATGCTGCTACTGCTCCACGGTGCCGATGCTGACCCAATCCAGCATCTTCTGCGGTTCTAAGAGCAACCACAAACTGTCCAGACTTTGTCTCGAACCGCAATGGCTTCATCTCAATTGTACCTAGCCATGTAAACCATAGAGTATCTTTTTTTCCGCTGATGTAGACATCTGTCGAACTGTGTTCCTCAACAAAGGCGATGTCAGCACGTTCTTTGTCTGTGAGAGAAGACATTGAATTGGATTTTATTGAATCAGACAATTTCAGAACTGTGCCTCGCACGACTTCAACATTCAGATGATGATTTGAGAAAGATATATATACTCGGAGCTCAGCCACTGAGAGCCAGCATATTAATAAGTGGTTTGTAGCATTGCATCGTAAAGGTGCGGGGTAAAATAGGACCTACGTCTTTGATAGAGATATGATTCTACTATTTTTGTGCGAGTGCATATTTTCACTCCACATTGTGTTACACACCCTCAGTGTTTGATAGGCCAACGGAACTAACCGTAGCATAACAAATAATGAGAGTAAGCTGACAGTTACTTCTTCATATGCCCAGGTGCATCACCGAAACCACGTCAGAATATATCTGAAGAAGGAGATGATCTTCAACAACGGATGACGTGGCGGTCTTACCGACCTTGGGCAACCACATACCGACGCGCAGGCACCCATGGAAGCAGGAAGTGAAACTTGACTTGCCTATCTAAAAATATATATGAGCGCGGTGCTTCTCCTTGTATCTTTTGAAGGTTGATGAGAGTCTTGATTTCTGGAAATTGCTGCGCGCGTTCGAAATACAGTACGACATATTGGAAGGCGTGCGCAGGATTGTATTGAATCATATGTCCCTCCAACTCTTCATGCTGCTATTTATAGGAGCCGGAGTATACATTTAGTCATTTTCTCGGTTAGTGCAAAAATGAAAGATAAACCTATTCTCTGGCTTAGTAGTTGTATAAATCTGTGGCGTGGTTCCTGGAGACATCCGGTCCGGACTGCATTTTGACCTTTCTAGCTCCGCATAAAATGGTGTAATATGTTAGCATAGAACAACCCTAGTATCAAAGGCCTTTTAGAATCTAGAGGTACTTATTTAATGTAACAATAAAGTATTTTGTTTATAGTCTGACCACCTGCACCCGTTTTAGGTTCGACTCTACGGCCAAGCACTGGATCGGTGCAGGCGAGCGTGTTGATTGGGTTACCAACCCGTCTCTACCCGTGGGAAGCCTAGAGCTGGTTGGTCAAGTCGTGGGCACATACTGAGCAAGTTTGATTGGGCATGTTTATTATTCAATATTGAGCGTTTGATAATTGGATGTTTATTGTCCCAATATACCTTCATGCCTCTTTTTAGACAATCAAATAGTATGTACGTAAAGTGACTGGCATGGCGCAGGGCCATGGCAGCTTGCACCCTAAGGGTTCAGGTCTTCACCGTTGTGGTATGACACAGCTCTTTTTTGGGCTCAACCCCGCCATGCTGGGTGCGGGGTAGTCCCATGCCGTTGAATCGCTCACAAACATCCAATATTTTGAAAAGTGCCGAAGTCAATCACGGCTCAATCATAGCTCACTCATACTATCACCCGTATTGTCACTGTTTCCTGACTTCAACAATCCAACCTTCCTTCTGCCGGTCCGAAATTCAATACTTTGGGGCTTCTCAGTCTTTCTTTCATCGTGACACCATGGACCGCGATGTCTCAAACCTAATGATGGGTACGTTCAGTGGTGGCGGAAGAGACGAATTTGGTAGAGGGCAAGACCGGCGACGCTCCCTTTTACTGGATTCTGTCATGCCAGGTAGGCCGAGAGCATCTAACAGCAGATTCATTCAGATGCCTGCCGAGATCTTGGCCGATATAGTTGACTTATTGGCCAACGACAAGCCAGCTCTGGCTGCTCTCGCCCTTGTTAATAGCGACTGCCGACAGCTCGCCCGGTGTTGCCAGTTTGCTGAGATCCGCTTTGACTACAGTCTTCGGACGCAGCGGTTACTTTTGGAGATTGCACGCGAAGCTATGGACAGCAGTCAGCGGTTCCGCATTGGTGCCTGTGTCCGAAGACTCACCTTCGCATCTGATCCCAACTGGGTGGCAAACTGCCACCCCAAATTGCACGACTCTATCTGGGGCGAGGCAGCCGATACGATCTCCATGGAGCAAAGAAACGATTTACGAAAAGAAGCCAATGATCACTATATAAATCTGCGGAAGTTTTCGGTTCTTGCAATCTCCCTCGCAATGCCCAATCTCGAGGTTCTCGTCTGGGGAGATCGGTTTTCACTGGATGAAGACTCCTTCAGTAGATTATGTCGTTCCTCTGCCAGACACGTTAAGCTAGACAGGGTGAGCATCGATGATGCATGGCTCATGGAGCCGCCGCTTGCCCCTGAAGTCTGGCCGCTTCGCTCTCTTTACATTGATCTTTCGCTATCCCATCGTGAATCTACTGAGACAGCTGGTTCAGATGTGCATAGCAAGGATACCCAGAAAGTAGATCCGGTGAATCCTTTATCGAAATTCTTTGGAAGCCTCTTCCGTCTTTGCGCTTCCACTATTGAATCATTGAACTGGGATTCATTGGATTTCTCAAGAGGCTCCATTTCCCTTGGTAATGACCCGGTATCATTTCCCCTTTTGCGAAGTCTACGGCTAGGCTTTGTAGTTCTTGATCCTGCTGTTCTCTCAAAATTTTTGGCTTCCCCGCTCCATCATTTCGAGTTATCTCAACTTGTTTTAGCCAGATGCGGAAGCCATCTCGCTACGGGTGGATCTTTCCGAGATCTCGAAAGCTTCGTCATTACAAGCTTTCCTAAGCATAAGGAGGAGCCGTACATACATGTGGCCGAGTTCATGCAAAGACACACGCACATCAAAAAGCTTTATTTGCATGAGTACTCAGATGAGCCCAAAGAGAATGCATACCTTGAACGCTATATTATACCTATACTTGCGAACAACAGCTTTAGTAACCTTCGGTCTTTATCTTTGGCATGGGGAGGAGGGAGCGTTGACGACACTACAAGGCCACATGACACCCATATTCCGGAGGATTCACTCAAAGTGGTTGGTAATATTCCATCACTCGAGCAGCTCAGTCTTTGTTCCGGGGTTACAGCTGGATGGCGGCACCAATGGCTTGTTAACCACGCAGATCTGCTTGATTCCCTCCAGGGTTTGCACAGACTTAAAAGGCTAGCGCTAGTTCGGGATACCTATTTGATCCCCATGTCTTTGTACGATGTCGAGCAGTATTATTCACGAAAGGTTGTTACGAACGAAGAGCGCATTGACGCTGAAACTCGGCCGAGATTCGACGTACCTGACATTATTCAAGCCATGAATCAACTGGAGGTAGACGGAGATGATAGTAACAGAGATGAAGTAGAGGTATGGGAAAGGGCTCATCGAAACCGCATGCTCACGCACGTTGAGGCATACGCTCAAGTCTTTCCAAGATTGGAATGGATGCTTTGCGGCCAGCGCCCAATTGGTCTGGAAAGGGATTCTCAAAACCCAACTGCAACTCCTAAAGCAGTTCCATTGACTAAACACAGGGACGCGTGCTACACTTACTTGCAGAAAACATTTGGGCTTGCGAGTGATGACAACTGTTAATCGAAACCAACCAGATATAGGTTCACAAGAATGAGATACTCACGCAAGATTAAATCTATATCCCCATTACCTCCGCAATTGTGAAGGCCTTCATAGAGTCAGCGTTGATAGATCATAGACAAGATTTGTCCGTATTATTGGCCCCGTCACAATTCCTCCCCTTAGGTGTACGATAGTAGACATCGAGCCAAGCCTGGGCTATAAAGGTAGCCAGCCACCAGACATATACAATCAATTGAAATTACACAGCTTGGGTTGGTGTGCTTTACGCATTGAAAATATATTGGCTTTTTTCTTCCTATTTCATGATCTGGGTTTGCCAGTCCGGGGTTCGCTATCTGAAATAGTGTAATCTGGGGACACAGACATGGCTGCTGCCGTCTCTGTAAAAGGAAGGATTTGCATAAGCAACCATCCACCTACCCTTAGGACACTTTACGTCCCGAAATAGTAGTTGAGTGATTTATCAAATCAAAATAGTAACCTTACTTTTCCAACCCATCATTCCCTTCTCTCCATCAAAATCTTTAAACCCTTCTTTGTCTTTGGACTTCCAATACCCAACTCTTCTGGCAACCAATGGATTCTGTGACTGGTTGACAAGGTCAATCACCAGGCAGAAGTTATTACTGACTCGAAGTATCTTTAGCATAGGGTCTAGCTGTTGACGGGCTTCATCTATAACCAGGTCGCTTTCCGACCCCGGAAATAGGTCAGGGAACCCTTTATCTACGAGCCGCACCCTATCGTCATTGTCATGTTCGTCTGACCCTTCAGTTGTGGCCGAATCAGTCTTTGAACTGGGATAGCCTATATCAGAATTTGAGAGGTTACCTTCTGATGTTTCACCTTCTGGTATGCCATCATCCGAAGTGTGACTTTCTGGTGCATTGTCATCTGATATACCACCATCTGATCCACGTATTGAAATTGTCTCGTTGTCTAGGTTGGTGCTAATGTGATCCCTTTCGTTGCGTTTAAATAGGATCGCCTCGCAGTCCAAGTCAGCATGAAAAGGCATATCCCTGACATCGGCTAGCAGAACAAGCCTTGCAGACTGCGCGTCTCCAAAACGGTTCTCTCCCCGTGTGACCACCCTGGAGTCAAGGAGCCTGGGGAGATCGGTATATGACAGTCCTTCTGGTCGCTCGTATCTATCATTGGTTTCATCGATCTCGTACATTATCCTAGCATCGTTCATGGATGCCCATGACCAGGTTGGGGCTCGGTAGGTTGAAGCACGAACGCACGGTGTTACGCAGGACCACTGCAGCTGATGGAAGATGTCGGCTTTCCATATCCCCGCCAAGTAATTGTCGTCCAACACGAACCCCGGCCACTCAGACCTGGCCTTCATAGGGTCGCCTTCCCCATATATGTAGATGGCGGTTCTCGCCGGGAACGGTGCTTCGGTCTCCATGTCCGGGTCAAGATGAACGCCTTCCTGTACTGCTGCTAGCTCTTTCTGGAGCTTCTCGGGTAGAGGGTTGAGCTCATCCCTGTGTGTAGTGGTATCTATTTCCATTGCATTATCTGTATCGTCGTTCCCAGCTTGCAGTTCCTCGGGAATTAGAACCTCGTCTTTCGTGCTTTGGGGTTCGTGCTCCAACCCTACAGTGACAATATTTTGTTCAGTGACCTCTGGACTGTCTTCGATCAACGAAGGACTATCGCCAGATCCTATTTCGAGCTTCCTTTGCGCCGTTTTGTTTTTGGCTTGCCAGATTTGATATGCCCTTTGATATGCCGCATGAGTATCCGGATGAGACATTAGTTGGATATACTCGTCATCGTAATCAGGGTTTTCCTCGTCGTCGATAAACTCCAAAAGCTTCTCCATGCCCACCGACTTCATAATCGCTCGAGTGTCGGGGCCTGGGTCCTCAAATTCCCTTTCCCCATCGGGGTCCAGCTGACCTACAAATCTTAGGCCCAGCCAAGGGTCCATGCTCAATGGGCCGCCTTTGTAAAGCATGCCACTGTCGCCAAGCGATGATAAAATCCATCGAATGCTTGCATTTGCGCCATCGTACCGCAACGACCCTATCGCGAGAGGATTATCAGGCACAGCCCAATGCTTCGGAAGTCGTACATCCGTGTACATCTTTTTCTCCTCCGGACTAGCGAGTCGTCGACTGGCCCTCGACTTGATGAATGCTGCGATGGACGAAGCAATGCCAGCTATAGCAAAGAGCTTGTCGGACTGGTATGTAAGCTCCCGCTCCGTGAACTGCCGTACAATATCTTGCCACAACGTAAATATATTCATCGGATCATCCGGATAGGCGTCAAAGATGCGCCGTCGAGAAATTATAAGATCGTTCGTCATAATGAGGTAGGCCGGAAGTCGTTCTTGTCGGATGCCCTCTCGGCATTGCCAGTAGAGACCTCGTTCGTCATAATAAATTACCCTCGGGGCAAGTTGAGTTTCCTGTAATGTCCATCCTCGCGTTTGTAACTTCGCTAAGCCTACTATTCGTTCCCAGGGCTGTCTAGGCGGATGAATCCAGCGGTACTTTGTGAGCTTCATGTCGTCCAGTTTGCGGAAGTGCAGCTTGCAAGGTCGGCTCTCCAGCAAATTCCTATCGATTCCCAATCCAGAATCTGCATTATTTCCCACATTGGCGGCAATCGTGACATAGGCGTTTTGGTACACATGCATCATCTTGGGTGCTTCAGTCTGCCAATCAATCTTAGAGTCTTGTACAATGCATAGGGCGTCTACCCAGAGGTATCGGATTCCGAGGCTTCTAGTAACATGAACCGTGTCTCTGATTGTTCGCGGCAAACCATCCATAGGAATATTTTTCAGGTATTCATTTAGGTTGCAGCTTGTCATGCGATAAGCCCCATCAACAGTGCCCCAGCAGTAGCTCAGTGCAGTCCACTTACCGCGAGTGCCTGGTGGAGGGACCACCAGAACAAGGCCGTCGCTAGACTTTTTCCCTTCGCTGACATCGATGACTCGTGTGGGCAGTATGCTGTCCTGTATTTTTGGACATAGTCTATGACTCTCTTCACAGTCTTTTATCCAAGCCGTTGCCAGACCATCAAGTTCAAGGCCGACCATCTCTGATCCTGCTCGACGCCTGTTGTTAATATCTCGCAACTCTCTGCGAAAGTCAAGATTTACTATTTTCAAGGTGGGAGATTAGCAAGGAATCAACACGATAATGGATTTGAGGAAGAACTCTACAGTTATGCGGCAAGGTCGAGGGTTGCAAGATTGCTCTATGATTCGCCCCGCTAAGTGCTGCGCATCTCACTTCCACGGCGACAATGTTGCTGCGACCCGAGACTTCAAACTCGACGGTAGAATCCAACAGACATGGACAATCATTACTAAGCCTTGTGCACTCGTCATAGGGATCAAATGTCTTTAGAGCACCGTAGAAGAGGCTGCACAGATGGCATCCTTGATTTGCACCACGAGCAAGTGCAATAAAGGGAGTGAAGGTCTGGGTCTTGCCGTCGCCGAGAATCTCCCCCCAGCCCACATTGGCGCAGATGCAATTGAGGGAATTGATGCCCAGCTGCTTGGTCTCAAGTGCTGACAATGAGTTGGCGTCCATCTTTAGGGAGCTCCGATTAGCGATGTTATTTTCGCTGTGCTGCGAGCTAAAAACAGATTAACAAAGAGCAGACAGCAATTTACCGAGGTGGATAACTGAGGATTCAATTGTTACGATATGCTGACCATGTTCGCTCTGCCTATCAAAAACTGTACACGTCAGCTGCGGGGCGCGATGGCTGCCTCCCAAGGCAGCATTGTAAGATGTAAGATGTAGTTAGATCGTCCCCAGGTAACGCCAAGACTTGATGACCTCCGTGTTTTTTTAGCTGAAGGGGTGTTATTAGAGATATCATAGACTAATAGAAATATATAAGCATACATGAATTAATAACAAGAATCTCAGCTATATCAACACGAAAACTTATTTATTTGAATTGACTTATGATTTATTTAATTGATGAAAAAATAAGACGCGACACTTTGACCAATCTAGACTCCTTCATCAATGATATGTGCCTATACTCCATGCCCGTCCTAGATTTTATGCAGCCTATCCCACATCCAATACAACAAAGTCCCACACGCAAGTTATACATCAGAGTGGTCAGATTGTTTTCCCTTTCCCTGTTCCTTTCTTTTTTCTTTGTTGAACAAACGCTGACGCGCTAGGGCATCCATAAAAGTGAACATGATGGTCCCAAGTGCGACCAATGGTGCGATTTGGCCAAGCCCTTGGATAGCATACTCAGGATTCTTGCCATCTTCCAGCTTCAACCAGCCGGACTCATCAACCCAGTTTTTAAGCGCAAAAATGTTCCTGCAGCTGAGTCCCATGATAATAACTGTCAAAGTCCAAATTGCGCAATTGTAAAACATCCCAAACCACCTTATCATGCGGTCTCCAGGAAATACCTGTAGCGAATCCAGGATTGTGTCACGGACTATAGATTTCAGTTTGAAGATAATGTTTGATACCGCAACCAGGATGGATACAGCCAAGATCACCCGCGTCTCAATCCAGACATTAGCGCTTGGACCGTTATTGGTGACCCGAACCCTATCCTCATCTTTTAGAGTAAGTAACGGATGGGTTGATTTCGCCAAAAAACAGAAGGCTGGGAGCAACATGATGCTGTCTTGTTGAGAATCCGAAGGAAGTCTACTCATAACGGGAGAAAATTCGTCGTTCCAGAATCCATCGATATTGAGAAGGCCATATATACAAACGGAAAAAATCACCATTCGGAAGGCACATGAAAATGCCTTTCCCTGTTCATATCGCATATGAGCCATGCCCACAAGTGATGTTGACAGACCCATGATGATTGTGTGAACGGCAACGGTGAGGTGGTAGCTAGAAATGTTGCACCGAGCTCCGGAATAAAACGCAACACCGTATGCCAGGATGAGGAAAAGTTGAGCATCACCCGCAGAGCATATGGCATCGTCGTACATTTCATGGTGTAGCTTTGATTCCTCATCGTTGGAGATCTTTCGTAAATCCAATCCCCTAACACCGCATATCAGGCTGCTGATCTTATACTTCGTGAGTGTGAAGCTTACCAGCTTGTAGGAGGTCGTCTTTTATTCCTATACGATGAAAGAGGGGATATAATAAACCCTAATGCCAAGAAAAAGACCAGGACGCTTGCTACGATAAATGCGATCAGCACCTTTTGAGACGTTAGCACCAAGACCTGATACAAATGAGAACCAAGAATTAATTCTTGGTTTGGTTGCTTACACCTTGCCCCGCGATGTCTGTATCCGGTTCAAATTGGCCTTTGGTCACATCCCCGTAACGTTCCACACCGGAAGTTAAAATACGGATGACACATTGCTTCTCTGTGATGTCAATGTTGTCTGCCTTGCAGGCGGCTTGGATGGACAGCTTTTGACCCATATTGACCGAAAGGGGGTTCACTCAAACATAAGCTAAACGAAATAGGGCAGTTGAATAACAGAGGGCAGATGTCAGGCGATGGGCTTCGGATTGAGAAGAAAAATAACCCATTGTGTGTTCCCATCAAAGAGGTATTTGTAGACACGAGAGCTGAGGCTGAAACCACTTTCCAGAGCCAGATTTATTTCTGCCCCTTTGAGTGTGGTCAGCCTGCATTTCCGTGCCTGCAAAGACTTTGGCCAATAATATATTTGTGGTTGAGAACTGGTACATGCCGTACTACGAAATCCGTATGGTCACGAAAGTACCAAGTCCGTGTGGCTGTTTTAGAAATGCGGGCTTACCACACACAAAAGCATCACGCAATTGAGCCTAAAACTAGAATGGGCTATCAACCAGTGAAGGTATTGGCGGCGCCAAGTGAAACCCTTGAAGCACAACACATATAACCCTCCGATTCCGAAGACGGACATGCAATCCGCGGCTCTCCGCCAGCGATCTGTAGAGCCAAACATGCTACCCCTGCAGCTTGCAGGTAGATGGAATTATCGGGTTCTCTATTGGCTATAATGTGCATCGTAAGCGCCGAAGCAGAACGCCTGCTCCGGAGGGGATCGCAGCCTGGTGGAATCAGCTCCGTCATTATTGGATATCTGCTGAGGCTACGGTGCCGCCGGCAATTACGCAATACTCCAAGCCAGATTAACCGTAATTTAAACTTGCTTGCCGCCCTGTTATTAGCGCATGGTCCAAATAAAAATGGCCCCCAACCGCTGCCTGGTCGAATGTGCAAAGCCAGCACGGCTATGCGTAGACATAGTGCGGGTTCATGTCGCGATATTGTCCCGAGGACTGTCTTGGGAGTAACATTCTCAAGACATCGTCTGCAATGGCCTGGGATTAGTTTGACGAAAATGGTATCAAGCAAGGGAATAAGGGAACCGGTAACGTTCCTATTGTGCAGTAGTGCACCCATCTGTCGTTAGCGCGGTTGCTCAAGCCGCGTATGATGAAGGCGTGTTCACCTCCGCAACTAATCGCCCAAACCCCAAAAGGATTCGAGAGCATCTTTCTATCGGCCAACACCATCCTAGAAGAATTAATTCTTTCAATCCCCAGATTTACATCTCGATTTAGTTTTGAATGATATCCGTGCATTCGTCATTAGCCCAGACATAAAGATCTTAGATGACGATAGCCAAGATCTGCTGCGCCTCAACTCTATTGAACGACCCGGGGTCACAGGCCCCTGTATTAGTCAATATAGACTTGTCAGCATTCTCTCACACCGGATATCCGCTGAATGAGGTCGGCAAGCATAACCTGTTTCCTCGCCTAACACCGAAAACTTGCATAGTCGGGACTTCGAGTCGCCCTAACGCCGAACTTGTATTGGTTAAGGTTCACTGCCGTTGCTCACATCCTTGAAGGTCGATGATGGATGATGGCTGGGGAAACCCATGAACATATTGCACCATTCAACATTTTCTAAGTATCAGTTCAATGTCAATTTATAACGTGGTCTTTCCGGCCAAAGAATCCCATCCATAATTTTCTTTTCTTTGCATCTCAACTTTCTCGACAAAGCGTAACTGAACCATGGCTCTCAATCTCACAATGCGGGCAGTCCTCTGGACTGGAATCGCAAATAATGTAACCGTTGCCAATGTTCCCATGCCCACGTTGCAGTCTGCCAGCGATGCCATCGTCAAAGTCTCCGCCGCTGGGATATGTGGAACTGATTTGCACACCTATCACGGCAGCCTGGGAGCACCAAATCCCCCGTGGACACTAGGCCATGAAGCCATTGGCGTTATATCAGAGGTCGGACAGGGTGTCCAGAGCATCAGAGTAGGAGACAAGGTTGTCATTCCTGATCAGGTCGGCCTTGGTCGACTCAATCTTGACCAAGGTGCTCCAGAATTAGAAGTGGGTGGCTTTTTTGGCGGTTCCCCTGCACTCCCAGGATGTCAAGGTGAGTGTCACAAAAGCATCGTACCGTGGGATGATAGTTATCCTAACGTTGTTATAAGCCGAATACGTCCGTGTCCCATTTGCAGACTACACACTTATTCCTACGTCAGCGAATGCTACGTCTGATCTTGATTACCTTTTCTTGTCCGACATATTCGCCACTGGCTGGCAGAGCCTCGATTTTGCTGGATTCGAGGCTGGAAATTCCGTCGCCATCTTTGGAGCAGGCCCTGTCGGATTGATGGCGGCGTATAGCGCGAAGATCCGTGGCGCCTCCACCATCTACGTTGTGGATCGCGTTCCTGAAAGGCTCCAACTGGCCGAGTCCATTGGAGCTGTCCCTGTAAACTTCGGAACAGAGGATCCCGTTGCTGCCATTCTTGCCAAGGAACCCAGTGGTGTTACCCGCTCCGTGGATGCTGTTGGATATGAGGCTGTGGATCAGAATGGAAACATCAACTCTGCCATTGTCACCCAACAGATGTTGGCGGTGACTGCACCTTTCGGCGGGTTGGGAACTGTTGGTGTCTATGTCCCTGGAATTGAAAGCCCTGGGAGCCCGCTGGGTGGTAACGTCAACGGAAATATAACCTTCCCTCTGGACACATTCTTCACCAAGAACCTCCACTGGGGAGCTGGGTCCGTAGATCCAAAGATTCTCGCCCCGCATCTCCTCGAGTTAGTTTCGGCCGGTAAAGCGAACCCCAGCTTCATTGTAAGTGCATTGATTGATATTGAAGACGCACCGGAATATTACGCTCGGTTTTCCAATCAACAGGAAACCAAGGTTGTTATTCGATTCAATTAAGCCCATCTATCTATAGATGGTTATGATTACAGATACATTGAGAAGTTCCCGTCTTGTCTATTGAGGGGGTCACTACCTCTGTGGGAAATGTCTCTCAAGATTAGTACCAAAACGTATTTGAACTGAGCTGCAGGTGCTGTACTAAGCTAGCTACAGGGACAAGCAGTATTGGTTCTGGCTCTTGGGTTCAGACCTTTTTATTCAGGCTCAAACTAAATCGCTTCAATCTCCAGTGTCTAACAGGATTGAGACAATTGCATATTGCACATGCAGCCAGCAATTTGACACAAGCATTTTTAAAGATATTTTTAGAAGATAATTATTATGTTTGTATATATTTCTTTAATCCAGAGTTAATTGCGTTTCGGTGGCCTTTCTTCTCAATCCCACTGATTCTTGCTGAACAATTCCAAATGCTGCGATGGCTTGCTGATGCACGCAACGGAAATGAGATCGACAAACCAGGTTCTGATGATTCATCACGTGGTAACGAAGCCACATTTGGTGATTTTCAATCGTCCGTCAATTGACACACAATTTTAATGCAGGTTAAGCAAAATAGGAATGCTAGCACAGCCTCTTGATTAGCGGCGGCGGGTCGGAGATAGCGCCTTGACCGGCACCGACAATCCTTAAGTCCGGCACACCCAAACAAATTACAGCAGGCAGGATTGATGCGTCCGACACGAGCCAGAAGCGCAGTAGCCGATCAAAATGCCACAGTTCAAATTCATTGCCATTGAAGGTGGGGATGGAAAGCAATCCAAATTGACCACGTCTACCAGAAGCCATGCGATACGTGCCGGTCTTCGGAAAACCTCACATCCCTCGAGGACTAAGCCCACAGTGCAGGCTCTTGGCTCGACCAAACTACAACGAAAGCCAGTGTCCCACCTCGCGTTGAATCAAATAGCTACAACACCATGGGATCCTCGAAAGAGCGGGGCCAAGTCCAGGCCGGTGCTGGAAGAACCCATGGAAGTGACTGTTACAAAGCAACCTCATAACCATCCCCAGCCCATGGCCATTTCCTACCAGGGCGCCACAGAATTGTTTACCCATCGCATGGATTCCATGTGTACTGGCAGTCTTGATCCGTTCAACAGCTTCCCGATATCCACAAATCTGGAAATCGATTATCTGGTCAAGTACCGTAGGTTCTCCCATAGCAAATCGCGAGAGCTGCGGGTTGAACTAACATCTTTGGGTCGGATGGCTAGTCCTGACGAAATTCGAAATCAGCTGGGCCACAGCTGATAGCAAGACATCATGGTTCCCTTACGCATTGCAGAGCGCTCCAATGATGCACAGCACTCTCGCTATGGCTGCGGCATTCTGGCGGGCAGAGTATCCACATTTGAAGTGTTCACTGCAACGCGAGGGCATTCGCCAGAAAGGCGAAGCCATGCGAGAAATCAGAGCTCAGCTAGTACAAGCCAGCCGGACCCGGAACACTGATGATGCCAACTTATTAATGTCCGCCATGTCGGCTTTGGTAATAGCAGAGGTATTGCAATGGTGAACAGTAAAATGCACGGTTTGTTAACACGGCGCCAGATCTATGATGATGACTTCGGGGCTGCAGAGCTGCATCTGCGAGGTGTCCATGATCTTTTCAATTCGGGAGGCGGCTATGAAAGCTTCAAGTCTGAGCCCATCGTTTGCAAGTCGGTTAATTTGTAAGTCTTTATAATTACGTTACTCGATGCCACTAACGTTGAGGCCAGGGCCGATATCCTGGTTGCCTCCGCACTTGGCCATGAACTGAAATTCCCACTCTTTGACGCACTCCAGGTCCGCCTGCCGGAATCAATACTCGAGCAAGCTCAAGATCCACCATTTGATCACTCGATACTATACGACAGCCCCGTCACACTTTTTCAGACATTCAGTTGGTTGAGGCAGCTGCTTTTAGTACACGACACATCGGTAATTTCACCACAGGCGCAGCTGTCTCTGCTTAATGTTGTTGACGATTCAATTCTGAGAGATCTTTATCGAAGCCCTGTCGATGCATGCGAATCCAGCAGGCGCTCACGCGCACTGGTTCTCGCTGCTCACACCTTCATGTACACAACGCTGCGCCGAGTGCCTCCAAAAAGTCCTATCCTGAGCCGGATGTGCATTAGGCTACAACGGGCCGTTGGGCTGACGGACCTTGAAAGGGGAATTTGGACAGATAATACGGCCGCATTGTTGTGGATAGCTTTTGTAGGACTGCTTGGGACAGGACAAGGGGGGCAGGCTTGTACGGAAGGTGAATGGTTCATGAACCTGTTTCAATCTACCGTGCGGATCTCCCCACGGGGCGAGGGTCTTGGAAGTGGCGGCATCTACAGAATATTGTCAGCCTTCCTGTGGGACAGTCGGTCTTGTCAGCGGTTACTGACTCGTCTCGAGGCCAACTTGGGTTGGTGATTAGAACCAAGTAGCGTGCTTCATAGGCCCATGGGACCCACTAGTTACCAGAATAGGAAATATGTATGAATAATATCTATCATACTGTGTTCCTGATCCAGATTGTTCATACTTCCTAAAACAGTACGATGGATGTCCTCATGTGCTAGGCCCAAGAGGATCCCAGGTATAAATGAGTGATCGAGCGCGCAGATATGGACGTCGGAGCTTCCAAATTAACGCTTCAATATCCTTCTCATTGTCCAAAGTCCAAACCCGAAAACCATGACAGGCGAACTCGTTCTACTTACAGGTGGCACTGGCTTCCTTGGATCTGCCATTCTGGTGGACCTGCTCAAGAACAATTATCGGGTTCGTGTCACCGCTCGATCACAAGCGAAAGTTGATAAAATCAGAGCGGCTCCCTCAATCTCTGCACTCGATCCATCCACGACGCAGCTGATGTTTGTGATTATCCCTGACATGACAGCTGATGGCGCATACGATGAAGCCATTGAGGGAGTTGATTTCCTCATTCACGCAGCTGCTCCTCTTCCATCCAGCGAGGGTAGCTCATCCCTTCACAAACAGGAACTGGAAGAGGCGTTCGTCGCCACATCAGTAAAGGGCAACTTGGGCATTCTCAACTCCGCAACCAAGAACGGCAAGACACTTAAGCGCATCATCATGACTAGCTCCACGGTAGCCATCGCACCCGCAGGTGTTTATATCGGAGACGCCAAGGAACGCGATGTTGTGCGTGGACCCGAGAGCCGCGTAGTGGTTCCGGCGCCACCGTATCACTCAGAGCTACAGGCGTATTGCGCGGCGAAGGCTACAGCACTGAACGAATCCGAGTCATTCATGACAAACAACGTCACGAACTTTGACTTGATCTCCATTATCCCATCATGGATATTCGGCAAGGATGAACTCGCCACCAGCATCGGGGACATACGCACCGATTCTACAAAGGCGCTGATGCATTGGCTACAGAGTGGCAAGCAAGGCGTTCCCTCAATTGGAAACGCCGTTCTCTGTGCGGACGTAGCTCGCGCACATGTCAGAGCTCTGGATCCAAACATTGAGGGAAATCAGTGTTTTGTCCTCAATACTGATGCGGCATGGGAGGATACGATCCCCATAGCCAAGAAATATTTCCCCGGTGAATTTGCATCCGGTTTCTTTCAAGAATGTGATGCCCAGGCCACCATACCGTTGAGGTGGGATTCAAGTAAGGTATGTGGTGTCGAGTACGTCGAATCGTTTAATCCTGTCTTGTTGCTAACGTGAGATTTTACAGACACGGGATGTTCTTGGAATCAACTTTGCCAATTTTGATACAATGCTCAAGGAAGTGGTTACACAGTATTTGGAACTGACCAAAAAGGATGGCCACGAGGGTATGTAGGGTAATTAGTGTCTGCTCTTGGTGATTCCTGGGATTTATTTAATCAGCATTTTATGGTGAATTAATATGTCTTATTAAGAGAATTGCAAGTATTCATATAACTGTTCTATCGTTAAGTGCTTTTTGCAGAAATGTTTTCTTTTATACAATTTGTGCCAATAAACAGCCACACCTTGATTGATTCCAGTGGCAGGTGTGAAATATTTGCGAAGGCAGCGTATCGTTTATCCATGTTGGCTTCTAAAAGCGAGACCGTTGTCCAGTGTTCTCTCCACCTAATTTGGGGTTCTTCACGTATCAACTTGGTGATTGAAGCTAACATTTCCCGCCAACAAACGTTGAGCATGCCTCTTTGATATGTGCCAGCTCCAAAGCGCGGCCGTTGTCGGACGGTAAAACCCCTTCACCGCACGCCGCATTAGGGATAAATAGTGGGTCTTGCGGGGCTTGCGTGGGTCTTCTCACAGTGAGAATTTCTGCATGGACTCTTCTCACCGGAAAGAATGGGCCGCTAATATCCGCTCTAACAGGGGTACATCCCGACGGCAGGACACGCCCTTGACGGGAGCAGCAGGGAGGATGTATGAGAATAGGTTATCGCGTGACTTTAATCCTTTTGTCCCGTATCAGAATACATATCTTATCAGATGCACAGACTGAATCATGGCAAGGCAAGATATGGTGTGCGTTTATGAAGTGGACATGTATGTGTAGTTACATCTTATCCTCCTCCCAAGGAACCTACAAGCAACAATCATGCCAGCTTCCCATGTTCTCAGTTCCAAACTGTTCAGCATTGATTTAGTCTGCCAGCCCGTAACTACTGCAACATGCAAGGGTGCCGATCTTCCCCAACTTTTATGCTTAAATCAGAAGGAGGGCATTTCCTCTAGAAACCAGAGAATAACCCAGTTCGCCATCGCAATGATAGTCATCCCCCACATCGGAACACCGACACAATTGTGTGCCAAGCCCCAACCGAGGACCGTGCCTCCGATAGTCGGCCCAAAGATGCGAGCGCCGCTGGAAATACTCGATGCGAACCCGTGAACGCTGCCAAGCAGCAGAGGGCTTGGGGCAGACTCGTTGACAAGAATCATGGACGCCGGTGTGATGAACACACGAGCCAGAACATTGACCGATAGCACAGAGGTTAGGCAGGTCCAGATGACAGCCATGTTGTCTGGCAAGAGGATAAGATAGGGGATCAAGAAGTAGGCCACAATCGTGAGAGGCAAGAACAGACGGTAAGACTTCAGGACGCCTAGGCGATGGCTGATCATGGGATACAGCAGGATCTGCAGCGGTATTCCGATGGTGCCAATCGTGGTGTTCACCAAACCCATGCTCTTGGCGGACAGCCCGAGACCACCGGTGAATCTGAATGGAAGTTGTGCATGAGAGTTGTCGGCTCGGGGTGTTGGAAGCAGGCTGAAAAAGACGCTGTTGAAGGCCGATCCATGAAGTGTTCGGAGGAAATGCTGCAGCAGGGTGAGGCATACGTTTTTAGTAAATATATCTCGGAACCTGGCCTCCTTCTTGTCCGGTACTGGTTCCTCCTCACTCCCATCTTCTGTTGCCACAACCACAGTCGGGGAAGTGCTCGCAGCGTCGTCCTGAGAAATAAGACTGTAGTCGTAGGATTGCGCTGGCTCTTTTCTCCTCAAGAGCTTTCGAGCTAGAAATCTGCCGAGGTCGCGGCCGTAGTCGGGCTTATCTCGTCGTAGAGGGTGTGTCTCATCCAGTCCAAGGAAAATACCGAAAGCTGCGCTGATGAGGACAGAAGCACAAACAATATTGGGAAGAGCGTAGGGAAATTGTTTCATCCACTGAACTCCATCAATGCCACCTAAGAATGATCCGGGTCCAAAGAGGCGAGGAAGAGAGTTTACAGGGTCGGCCAGGAAACCACTCATCAAGGGGCCGATGATGACACCGACATTGAAGCACATTGGCAATATCAAGAAGGCCCTCGCTTTATACCTTTCATCTACCTGTTAGTCGAAACTCGGCAGGCGTGGAAAGCGAACATACCTCTTATCCGGCACAATCTCAGATACCATGGTTCGAAGGACACCAATATTTCCGTTCAGAGCACCCGCACAAAACCGGAAACCCATGGCGAGGGAGAATGAGGGCGAAAAGCCCATGCCAACAGCGCAGAAAGCCGATCCAAAGAGACCAAACATCAGAACTCGTTTGCGGCCAAAAGCGGCACTGTCAGCGATACGACCCCACCACATGGATGTCAGGCACTGAGCTGCAGCAAAGGTCGCCGTGAGATGGCCGGCCTGTTTCGCGATTTCAGAGGGCTCGAGAGACGGGTCGAACCAGTGAAGTTGGTAGAAGAGGTACGAAGTCAGGGATCTCTCGCTCAGTGGTTCGGCGAGACGGGCAAAGACAATGACGGCCAACTGTGCCTTGTTAGGCATTCCCGCCCAAGTCACCGGGGGCTTCTTTTTCTGGCTGTCCACGGAGGGATCGAAAGATTGATAAGAGTCCTGCTCATCTGGACGTAAAGGGCTGCTTTCACTGGCCGAGGAATTAGGATCATTTGCCAACTGGCTCCGATCATTGTCCTTTAGGACATGTCGCGAGGTGACCATTTTTGCGATTGGGATACCTCAATCGCCACGTCCACGTCGGTGGTGATGGAAACGGTCAGGGAGAAAAAAGAAGTCAAGAAGCATTGGGCAGGTTGGTGAGATAAAAGCAGATGGATATTCTGGATCGCCCGAGCTGCTCCCAAATTGGCCATCCAAAAAAGGTTCCTCGGCCCCAGCCTTGTCTTGCCCCAAAATAACCTAGCCATGTACGATCCACCACGAATCGACCCAGGCTTCCGATGGTTAAATGGCTCTCTGACAGTACGGCTAGCGCGTCGTCGAGTGCCTCAGTCGACCAATCAAGCAGGGATCTGCGTGTAGACGCAGCCCGTGACCGTGGGCAGGTTTCAGGGATGTGGCAGCCAGGATTAGCCCTAAGGTCGCGCTCATTACCGATGCGCGTAGTCCTTTTGTGCCTGTGGATGGCTGAGGCAAGGGTTGGCAAACTTTGCCTGATCAGGGCCGAGAGAATTATCAGATTGATAAAATGAGAACCAGGCCCGGTTGTGCATGAGGTGGGGGTCACTGTACGCTAGCAAAATTGTGTGCCCACCATCTCCGTCCGTCCACATTCTAGCTCCCCATCCTGGCTCTCTCCATCCACAAGGACAGACTGTCGCTTTGTTATTGGGTCAGAGTCCTGCAGGGATAGTCAGTACCTGGATAACATGCCAATTTTGTGTGCGATCCATGTACGCGTATGACTTGTGTGAGTTATTTAGCTCATAGCCATGCAGCAAGGCAGACGGCAGCGAATACCCTATACCAACTCAAACACAATCTTTATTCCTGGGAGGTTCAACACTGGTGCAGGTTAAATCTATGATGAAATAAATCAATGCCACTTGCTATGTATATTCTGAGGGAATAATCATTTGAGATATGAATGCGATGATTCTCTCATCGGTGCCAACCTTTTCCGGATGAGAGTGGTCAAAATGCAGTTTGACATCTTGTGGCAAATAAAAAGGGGTGAGGAAAAAAAAGAGAGAAAGAATCTTGGATGATTCTGATTCTGACTTTGAAAAGACATGGTCACTGTTTGAGTTTATACATTTATTTATCTTGGAAATTAGATTTGGTGGCCATACGGTCATACCCACATAACACCACCTATGCTAGTGATTCTTCACACTACACCCAGCCCTATACCAATTAGAAAATTGGCGGAATAGTACATGATTCATATATACGTGTGATAATGACTAATAATTCTTACCGGCCGCAAGCTCCCAGAAGAAGCCGGCGCAGGCCCCCAATATCAACAGAATCATGGCGCCGAAATTCGTCATGTTCAACTTCCGAAGCCAAGCGCTCTTGGCAGACTCCTCCACTTTAGCCTTAATGACGTGGCCGCACTCGGCTCTCTTCTTCCGACCCCATTGCAGAATAGCCATGGACTGGCTCGTAAACGCAAAGACTTGCATGATGAGAGACACAAGAACCGCGAGGGCAGCCAAGGCCACGTAAAGTTTGGTGACGTTGACATAGCTGTTATTGTCGCGGTCCTGAACCACACCCGCAATGAGCAGGACAATAATAGTCATGCAGTTGTTGATGGTGACCTTGACAGCGTAGCCTGTGGCGAAAACGCTGTGGTGGAACATGCTGGTGCGAATGGCATCAATCATGGGGCAGGGCCCGAAGGAGTTCCCGACTGCAAAGAAGGCAAAACTAGAGGCTGTTCCCGCCATGGTAGGGGCAAATGCTGACAGACTCATGGAAAGGAGCAGACCGAGGCTGCAGATGAGCATCAGAGTGACTCGATGGCCAAAGTAATCCACGTAAAAGCCAATGGCGGGCACGAAGAAGAAACCCAGGAACTGCGAGAGGGATGAATACCACCCAGCTTTCACCGCGTCAATATCGAAACGCTGCTGAGCGAGTTCAGTGCCGTTTTGCGTGAAGATGGTAGCCGTGGTGGTTTGGAATGTGGTGAGTAGCATGATGAGCCAAAACGTCCAAGGCAGACGAAGCATCTTCTGGAAGTGGAATCTTTTGCTGGTGTCGTGCAGTACCTCTCCGGTGGCCGGATCCCGGGCGGTAACGTAGCGCTTCTCGCACCACCGAGTGAACCACCAATAAAAGAGGTTGGCGATGTTGGTGAAGACATTCATGAAGACAGCCATCCAATAGGCCCAGCTGAAGTTGCCTAAGTTGTTGGCAATTACGTTGGCTGTCGACTTTCCGACAAAGGTGCCAATTTTGCCAAGGCCGAGTTCGAAACCAAGAGTCGCAGCGAAACCAAGCGAAGGCGGAAACCAGGATGAAAAAAGCTTGTACTGTGAAACTTGGGTTGCAGCGTCGCCGATAGATTGGATGACGATGCCGGCAATCATGAATTGATAGCTGCGTACTTGAGTTGCTGCTGCAACCAGAATGGCGCCAATTGTAAACACGAGGTTTCCCCAGAACATGTTGGCTATAATGCGAGATAGGCGGTTAGTTAATGACTATTAAACAGGAACTTGCTCAGAGAAAACGTACTGGCTCCTCCGAACCGATCGTTCAATGGTCCAGTGAAGGGGATCAATATCAGCTTGATGAAGGCTTCGGCAGAACCGAAGACGGCATATTGCGTGTTGTTGATATCCATTTCCTAACTCTTGTTAGTCGAAAGCAATCATTAGAGGGTACGGAAACCCGCCAGACCTTTTTAAGTGTGCTCTTCAATGCTCCCGTAACTCCGCTGCTCCAATGGCCTCCGAAACCTACGATGCTGATTGCGATGATGGCAATGATCTTGGTAGACATGGGCGCAGGTTTCTTGCCATCGTCGGAGAATGAACTATCGTCGCGGGCGTCAGCAGCGTCCATTTCGTTGGACGCTGACAAGGTCTCAGCGGGAACCTCTTTGGAGTCGCTCATTGTTTGTATTGTCGGCAGCAATGCCACTCTGAGCTGAACAGAACAAAATGTAAAGTACGGCGTGTCCGTTCCTGTATACTCGGGAGGGTTCTGGTGATATTTATCAGATCAACAGTGGAGCAGCAATCCTTCCAAAACGGGATCCAAGGTGTTCATGTCAGAGAGCCGGCGTCATGCCAGAGCGGCAGGGAACGTGGGGGCGAACTGGGCCAAGCGCCTCCAAAGGGAAAAAACGGCTCTCAATTCAAGCCTGGGCCTTGGCATGCGAGGTCGGGGCGAGTACGTAAGGAGGGGCCGGGTGAATGCAAGCCTACTCGCAGCCTTGTTCCAGAGTTGGCATGAACTACGGAGAGGCGAGATGTGAGGAAGAATCGCTAGTGCGCTCCTCTGCTCGCTTTTCGTAGTCATGTCGGGGTCTCGGTGGGTTCAATATTGCAAAAAGTGTGCTTAATATGGAGAACAATACGCGCTAATGTCTCACTGTGAGAGAGGCCAGGGGTGGGGGACCGTGGATCCTGTCTCACGGTGAAAAAACCCACATAGCCCACAGCTAGGGTATGGATAGTCGCATCATCGGATGCCATGATCTTATCAATCTATCGATCGTCTTTTCGCGGTCGACCGGATAATTACGTGTCGAGGCATAACTGTGCTTGGTCCGCATGAGGGGAATGAATGAGTTGCTGAAAACAACGGCTGAAGAGAAACGGCCTCTCACACGCACTAGCAGCAATACCCTACCTTATTTTACTCGTGTACTTGTCAATCTCGTGTCTGTGCTTTTTTAATTAAAATTAAAAATGGATCACGTGATGCATACAAGCCCGTAAACCGCGCATGTAATGAATACTCCCTCTAAGTGGGTGCTGAAGCCATACGTTCGGACCCTTTTCGACTACTTATTCGCTCAACCAGAATGACAAAGTGTCTATGTAGCATCATTCGCCAATGGAGCCATGGGTTTGCCAATGACGACATTGAAAGCCTTGCATCGGACCTAAATAAGCATTTGGCTGCCATACGCTCCATCCTAAGCAAGTCAAGAACACTGTCACGCGATGTGCGATATCAGGTTACGTTGAATAATCAGCGGTCGATGAAGATACTGTCCATTCAGTCTATCGATACAAAAGATGTGGATGAAGTCTATCGTCGGTTTTGGGACCATGCCAATGGTTTCTGGCTTGGGCCCGCTATTGGATCTACTCATGAAGACCTGCGCCGTCGATTGGCTTGCGTAGTAGTTTACCTAAGGTCTCAACTTGATGCCAAGCTTCTGGTTCCGCCAGGCCTATCCAATTTCATTTTGGCGTCCAAAATCTCGGAAGTTCGATATGCGGGAAACAAATATCTCAAGATAGGCCGTAGACTCGGCGACATTGGATGTATCTTGTGGCTACCAACAGCCGTGCCTTCGTCAACGTAAGTCTTTTCAATTATATAAGCAGATATATACTCATCGGGCTTAGATATGAGAGATATTTGAATATGGATGATGAAGAATTGTTCAATCATCTCCAGAGTTTAGGGGCGGCGTCGCCCAACTATCAAGACTTTGTCCGGCGGCTCATTTCCTGTCAACTCATTAGTTAAGTCTCATGGTCAATGTCTTGTGTTGAGCCCTAGGTTAACAAATATTCCAGATGGTGTAATTCCATTCTCACATCTGAATCTATATGTAGACTACCCCGACGTTGTATCTGATTCGGACCAACTGTTTTTGCTCTTGCATGCATTGGGCGGCTC
Source organism: Calonectria multiphialidica (assembly GCA_020623665.1). Taxonomy (NCBI): domain Eukaryota; kingdom Fungi; phylum Ascomycota; class Sordariomycetes; order Hypocreales; family Nectriaceae; genus Calonectria; species Calonectria multiphialidica. The sequence continues at coordinate 73,712 of JAHVYC010000097.1, read as the reverse complement.
CCAGGTTCCTCTCACGTTGATCAAGGGTATTGCGAACCCTCAAAGGCGGTGGGGCAGTAATGGCGAAATTACCTCCAAAACAGCTTCTGAGTTTGGTCTCCCCCACGGTCTTCAACGTTTTCTAATGGATGACAATCGCCTGTTTCAAGCCATCACCAACCACCACATCAAAGAGTCCCTTTTGGAGGATGGCACTTCAGCTTTATCACTGTCCTCTGAGCTTGTATCGAACATATCTCTTGTTCTTTCCCCTAAAGTGTTGGGATCGCTGTCACTTCTAGCTTTGAGGTTGGTGTGTTTCACGAGCCCCCCTTGCTATGAAGGCAACACAGATTGGTGGGTGATTTAATTAACCCTGGACTTGTTATTTTAAGATACGATCCTCTAAACAATAATTACAGGTCTCCACAGCTCAAAGCCGCCATCTGGACCATATTTGACCAACTGACTCAAGGCCAAGTCCCAGTGTTTCTCATTGACTCGGTTCTAGAAGCCATGTTGTATTTTGCTGAGCGAGACCAATTACATGTTCGTCACGCTTCAATTTCTAAGGCAAAATCCCTCGTTGGAAATTCAACACCATACATACTCCGAGCCACAGTTGCACTTTTTGAATGCACCATTAATAGACAAACGGGAGATCTGCAGATGGCCAAAAATATCATTACCGACCATCTCAGCCAAAGCGATGGTCCAACAACGCATCTCGAGAATGCTATCCGAGGAAGAATACACATCGCTCAATTGGAGCTCAAAATCCAGTGTTATGACGACGACGCCGCAGCGTTTATCTACAAATGGAAAGGATGGGAGCCGTTGTCGAACCTTGAAATAGAGTCTGTCCGAAGACTTCAGGGCACAGCCGCGAGATACTTTCAGTCCGTTGGAGATTTCCACAGTTGTCGCGTATCTATGGAGCAACACCTGTCTCTTCATCATGCCACTCCCTTCAAACTCACGAGCCGTCTCCTTATGCTGAGTAAACTGGGAGACGCTTACTGCGAGCTTCATGAATACGAAAAGGCATTCCAAATTCTCCAAACTGAAATTATTGCGACGCCTGATCCGTTAAAACGGCGGCGTCCCTACCGACGGCTCCTGCTAGCGTTTCTAGAGGCCATAATAGGTCAGGGAAGGTTGGATGATACAAACCCTGTATTGCAGGAGTTGATTGATATCGAACCAACGCCCCTAGAAGATATCAGTGAGCAGGTACTGTACATGCGCAGAATATTGTTTGCCGCTCGGCTGGCACATGTGAGAATGCAGTACGGCGAGGCCATCCAGAAGTGGAGATTTTGTCTACAGAGAATGCAGCAACTGTCGCCTTTCCGATGGCGACATAAAGTGACGGCAGCTGTAATTTACTTGTCTATAGCGCATGCTGAGTTGCGTCAAGGGAATCTCGCTGGCTGCAAAGAGTCGTGGGATTTCGGTACAGACATCTTTAGGAACGAAAGGTGCGAGTACTGGATACCGATTCTTCTTACGACCTGGCTGCGAGACATTGTGAAGGAAATTCACCACGCACGAGGCTGGCACTTCAGAATGATGCTTCCGGGGAAAAGCCCGGATTTCACGTGGCCCTGAGATGGCGCTGAAGGTCTCCACTGTCGCTGGTGTGGAATGTAGTTCCGCGGGAGCATTACTCAAGGTGAATGTATTTAGCCAATCCTCGTAGTGTCAATGAGACATGAATGTAATTATAGAACATTGCGGATAGCATGAGAGCGGCGGTTAGTAATGATGGCTCCACGACATGCGACGCGTGAACTTATGTTTTCACCGCACCATTTCTCTAACTTTTCAGGAACCAGGATTCGTGTTCCTATTTAACAGACATAGGGTGACATTTTATTGTTGGGAGGCGCAAAACGGAATAGAACTGAAATAAGGCGATAACGGGAGCACGGCCTAAGACTTCAAGCAGTTTAGGCCAAGATTTAGCGCCCATCATTAATGGAGCACTCCAATTCTGAAGGCGTGCAGAAGTCACGAGAACAACAACCAAAAAATCACGGACCGGTTTTCTCCTCTGCGCACAATTTAAAGTAGCGCGGGGAAAGATAGAGAAATATTCAAGTCTATCGAGCACCCCTGTTCCAAATTAGCGAGGAGCACGGCTGAATCCTCCAGGTGCTGGACCAGCCAATTGCAGGGGTTGCGCATCCCAATCTGGGGATAGCTCCGGCATCTCTATCCGTGGTCATGCGTATTTATCAGCCCAAGCGCGAAAACGAGGGAGCCTACAGGCCGACTAGCACGAGTGGCTTCGCGATGGAGTCGGCTAGGCACAAACTTGCCGTAGCTAGCTTTCAGCTGAAGAAAATAAAACGAGCTGAAAAAGGCTGATGTGGCTGCCGTTGTATTTGACTACGAAGTCTGGCTGCCAAAGAATTTTAGTTCCCGATTCTTGGCATTTAACTATTGTACCGACGCCGAGACATTGCAAAAGACGAACCCCCAAGGCCTGGGGTCGTGTTTCTACAAGATGAGGTTTCACGCTGCCACTGTGCTTGCGCTTGGGGCAGTCCTCGTAGAGTCGCTAATAACATTGCCAAGCTGTGCCGTGAGTCCTACCACAGCTCGTTGATCGTCTGCCCGAGGACACTCACATCTCTTTAGAGCTTGTGTACCGGAGAGTTCACCACCGGCCCGACAACCGATACCGAATGCAACCAATACGATTATAAATGTGAATGTACCAACAAAGTCTCTCTCGATGCGAGGATTTGCTGCTTGACCGAGCACTGCTCCGACACGGACCGTCAGCTATCCATGGAATACGCCAGGGAGGTGTGTGCTGGGTTCGGCTACGAAATTCCCACTTCAGGGATAGGATGCAGCTCAGCCGCATCTTCCTCCTCTGGATCCAGCGACACAGTGGAAACTGCGGATGCAACAAGCAGCTCATCGGCGGCCACCGGTTCGAGCGGCGACAGCGGGTTTGGAAGTGGTAGCAGCAGCAACAGCGGCAGTAGCAGCGGTGACAGCAACAGCAGCAGCGGTAGCAGTAGCGGGAGCAGTTCTCGCCGCAAGAAGACCACCCTGCAGACGGGATTAGGGGTTGGTCTTGGTGTTGGAATCCCACTGATTTCTGCCGCTGTCGCGTTATGGGCTTTCCTACGACGGAAGAAGAACAAAGCGTCGACATCTGTTGATCCTGCAACTCAGCAGCCACCATTCTCCCAGCCTCCAGTTTCTCAATTGCCTCCAGGGGCAGGATATCAGGTTCATCCGACGCAAGGCTATCCTCCGCCAGGATATCCCCTTCAGTACTCAAATGGATACCCCCCACAGGGTTACCCGCCTCAGTCTCTACCTGGAGTAGCTGCCGTTGATCCATACAAAGTTGTCGAGCCGAGCATATCCCCAGTCTCAAACACGAATACAAGTCCAAATGCTGTCACGCCTTCGCATGAAATGCCAGCAACGGCGACGGAACCATCGACACAGGGATTGCCACCCCCTAGCAATGAGCTAGCAAATACCCAAGTACATCCGATGCAGCAAAGAGGCGAACTACCTGTAAATAATCCGCCCACCCATATGGAGTTACCTTAATTGGGCTGTGGTATATAACTTCAAGACTTCACCTGACTCGTCATCTTATGTATGACAAATGAAGGAAACGTAAATATACCTTAATTATGAATAGATGTTAATGAATTCATCATTAATGAATAACTGGGGTATTGGTATGCTTGCAATACCCGCACAACGAGAAGTTCCATCATTTTCATTGCTCAGCTATGGAATTAAATCGACTGTCTAAGAGTATTACGTCACATCGTCTACGAAGCTTTTTAGCTCACACAATCGGCTTTCATCCACAAGGGCAAGAGCCGCAAACACAATTCTCAGGGACACAGTAATATATTTGGCAACCTAATATATTATAAACTAGTCTTTGAGGCACTGCCTTTCAGACATGAGGCATAGAAATTACACCCAAGAACCTAATGTCCCCATTCATCAACCCCGGCCACTGGCCTGGAGATTAGGGATCCCAATCATAAGCTGATGTCAATATTGAATGAGACTCGGCTCTCTAAGCGCTGCGTCCAATGATGACTAGTCACGTTAATATTGGTACAAATTGCGAAAGGAATGAAGATTCTTACCCCTAGTTGCACCATTGCCTGCGGCATTGCCTTTGCCATCGCCTTTGCCATCGCCTTTGCCGTTGCCTCTGCCGTTGCCCCTTCCGTTGTCCGCGCGGTTAGCGCCACCAACTACAAGGCCTCCGTTGTTGAGAATAATGATTATGTCGTTGTTGCCAACAATGTTCAACGCCTGCAGTGTGCGCAGCTGTTGAATCTGGGAGAGAACGACGATTTGGTCGCCAAGCGACTGACCTTTAACACTGTCCAGGTTAACGACACTCGCCATACCCATCTGGGACACGAGTCCTTCGATTTGGGGGGTCAGGTCGAGGGCCTTCTCCAGGTTGGCAGCATCTCCCTTATCCTTGCCCTTGTCTTGCTCCCCCTCTTGATTGCCGCCCTGGTTCTCGCCCTGGTTCTGCTCAGCGTCTGGGATACCATCCCCGTTGGCGTCGCCCTCAACCACTCCAGGAGTCTCAACTGGGGCGGGGGTGGCAGCTGGTGTCTCTGTCTCGGCCGGGGCCCCAGTCTCGCTGGGCGTCTCGGTCTCGATCGCAGCGCTCTCGGCCGGGGCCCCAGTCTCGCTGGGCGTCTCGGTCTCGATCGCAGCGCTCTCGGCCGGGGTCTCAGTCCCAACCAGTGCTTGAGTCTCGGTCAATGCCTGAGTCTCTGCTGGCGTGGCAGTCTCAGCCGGCGCTTCGGTCGCGGTGGCAGCTTCGGTCTCGGCGGGAGCTTCGCCTTCGGCGGCGGACTCGGTTTCGGCTGCAGCTTGAGTCTCGGTCGGAGCCTCAGCTTCGGCAGGAGCAGCGAGCTGGGCTACATGGCCGACAATGGCAGGCATCCCGCGAACAGCAACATTGGAGCGGCGATGAGCCGGGTGAGGAACGGCGACGGCCGACACCAGGCCGGCACTGAGGAGGAGCATGGAAACACACTTCATCTTGGCGGTAGAATTTTGCGGTGAATACCGTGATAAAAGCTGAAATCAATTCAGAAATGAAAGAATTATGTAGTAATGAATGGAAACAGAGCCCAGCTCTTTGGAGAGAAGATGTTAGAAAGGAAGGAAGAGTTTGCCTTGGATGATGAGGAGAATGAGCATTGCAGAGAGGCGAACGGCGGCATATTATACTAGCTTCATTGTTGGTGACAAGACGTCCATGGCTATTCCAGTATTCATCTTCCCGTTAGGTGAAGTTCTTTATGAATGCCAAGAACACCCTTTCACGGAAGCTCCCACAGCCGCGTATGATCTCGTCGCGAGCCTGGCGGCACATCCAACAAGGTAGAGCCCATGCTCCAATGTTGACCTCCACCGGCATCTGACCATCCGCTAACTTGATTCAATTCATTTCGCACTACTGGAGTCTAATGTTCGCTGTCGTCCTGTCTCCTGAAACCTGTCGGCTCAATCGCCTGGGGAAGATGGACCTGTGCATTGACCAGGACTTTTATGCTCCTACCGGAACTCGGATAATCGTGTTTGTTGTGGGCGCATTGTCGCCGATCAGGATCGATACGTTGCAGAGATCAGGAACGGGCCAATGTGCACAAAAGGAATTGTGCTCGCCAGGTGAACCCCTGTCGTTTCTCAAACCCGAGGTTGTTTAGCGTCCGGAGAAGCAGAATCCCGGTCTCGGGTCCCACGGAGAGCAATCGACCACTCAAACCCGAAAAATAAGCATCCCGTTCAGTAGTGCGGCGGCGCAAAGTGTCATGAAACATAAGAAAATATGCTTTCAAGGTTTGGAGTAAGCTTGTTTCCGTGATATCAGGCCAGTGCAAGAATTGGCGTTTGCTCAATTGGCGCCGTTAATCTTACTGCCATCTCTCAACGGAGTACCAGCACGCTTTAGAAGAAGAAAATGAGCCCAGTCGCGCTATTTTCACCGCAAAAGACCTAAGGATCAAACGATGCACAGTTTAGATATTTCCAGTCACTCAAACCAGCCGTATCCACGAGAAAGCCGACAAGTTTATTGTGATTGAAAGGAATAGCGAGCAACGTGAAGTAACACTTCTTTGTACTCCACTATGAATAATAGACTAGGCAAAGATACATATTTACCTGGAGGTGATCACTCTTTATGGTAACAATCCCATTCTTTGCAAAGACAATAACCTGCTCTGCATGACATACTGGCTCCAACTAGAACAACAATTTGACACAGGCGGATATGTCCCACAAGAAGTACATGTTTCAAATCCTAACATCATTTTCACCAGTTACATAGGTGTCAATGTGGATTACTTTCTAAGCTGGAGACCCTTCAAAGTCTTAGGCCTCTTTCAGGCAGCATTGGAAATATTAGTATCAATCCGGGAGATGGAAGTGCCTAGATCGAGGGGTGGCTTTCGAAGCCAGGTTTGATAAAGATAGAGCATACTCCGTGTAAATAGAATTGTGCCATCATGGTGGATACGACTCCTCAATGCGACTTTCCGGGTTCAAGATTGGACCAGCGACTGGGAAGATTAAGCGAACCCCTCAAATCAAATAGCCACGGGGTAGCGTGTGTTTGGCCTGCGGCATCGACATGGGGGCCACGGAAAAAGTATCATCCGGCTTGCAAGGTGCGTTCGTCAATTTTGATGATCTTTGCTACAAGTATGCTCTTGGCACAGTGGTGTGTGTCTTTTCGATGGCGTGATGGTTGTAAATAAAGTGTACTAATCCTGTTGTCGCTCCAAACATGCATCCTTTCCCTAACTCTAAGTGAATTTTAAGTGCTGATGTGAATCATGCAGCAAAGCTTATCTGGCTGCGAACCCTTGGGTTGTAAATCAATAGTTCCCAAGCCGCGCTTCGAAGCAACTCTGCAATCGTTACGCCAACCAATAGTTGAACAGTTGTAGTAGTAATTAGCAATACCAGACTTGCTTTTCTTATGGTGCTCAGCATGTTATAATTAGTTGCCGACCTGCTCATTATGGCAACTCCTCGCCAAACAGCGCCTCCTTTCTGCAGGTGTGGGGCAGACAACACAACCAACCAACATTGCCAGGTCATTAACCCCGCTGCAGAGCATGAGGGATAAAAGAAGCGAGTTGTCTAGTTTCCTATTTCCTCTTTTAACCTTTTGCTGATTTGAAACCTGTAACCTTATTAATATCTGTGCGATACCACAACGACTATGTCAGACAACCCTGCAAACCCCAACACCGCCGATACGGCCCCAGCCAATGCCTCCGTGCCAGCCGTCCCCATTTCTTCATCAGACACACAGCCTGATTTAATTCCCGCGTTAGAGCCGGAAGTAAGGTCGAACGGCAAATATTTGATGTCATTACAAGTCTGACCCCATATTAGGGAGAAGGTGACCAAACGGATACAGACTCAGCCGTGGGAGATGACGCGTGAGAACATATTTACATAAAGTAATTCGGCCTAGCTAACTTATTCCTTGTAGTGCAAGCTCCACTGCTTCCCTCGCGTCCAGCATTCTCGAATACCGCACTATCCAGGGACGAACATACCACAGCGACCGCCACCCGACCGAATATTTCACTCCTAACGATGAGAAACAGCGCGAATCCGTCGACATCAGGTCAGTCCGACAGAAAGTCTCGAAATATTCTGTCGACATTTACCAACATTTACGTTAGCCATCACTCTCTCACCTTGCTCCTTAATGGGAAACTTTTCCTTGCGCCCATAGGCAAGGACGTTCAGGTGTGTAGAAGCAGGAGAATGTTTTATGATTTATGCTGAAATGAATGCATATTAGAAAGTTTTGGATGTTGGAACCGGAACTGGTACGTTTTTCCAGGGCGTTTGGGGTCGACAGGTCAATCGCTAACGTTTCCTTGCGGGGTGTGAATAGGTATTTGGGCAATGTAATAAGCACCCTCAATTCTCGCTCTTACACCTTTCTAATGCATTCTTAGCGATTTTGCGGATGAGTATCCGCAGGCGGAAGTCATCGGCTCCGACCTATCTCCAATCCAGCCAGCGTGGATTCCCCCAAATCTCAGCTTTGAAATAGATGACGCAACATACCCGTGGTCCTGGAAAGAGAACAACTTTGACTTCATTCATATTCGCTACCTTTTTGGCGCTATCCAAGACTGGAGCTCGCTATTTAAACACGCATATCGCTGTTGTGCACCAGGCGGCTGGGTTCAGTCGTGCGAAGCTGATGTGGAGATCCGCAGTGATGATGGTACCACAGATGACGTGCCCGTGTTGAAGACGTGGGCACAGATCTACGCAGAAGGTGGGGCCAAATTGGGGACCCCGTTTTATGTGCAAAGGCAGGACTTGCAGGAGAAGGGCCTCCGGGAGGCCGGATTCACAGATATCAAGAGTGTGGACTACAAGGTAAGCGTACTCTATGTCCTTTTACGGTGTGGCGGTTTCTTTGCTAACCCGACATGTCCAGCTCCCCGTTGGTGGTTGGCCCAAGGATAAAAACCTCGCTGAGGTTGGCCGATATGTCAATCTGACTTTGGAAAATGACATTGAAGGTTTGTTTTCCCTCTTCTTGATTAGTTCTTTTTTAATCAATTGTAGGATATACCCTCATGTTATGGCACAATGTTCTGAACTGGCCAGCGGAAGAGTATCAGGTTTTTCTAATGGAGATGCGTCGACAAGTTCTACGCAACCGGAAAATCCATGGATACATGATGGTTCGCTATGTATATGGTCGCAAGCCGGAATAGGCCTAGGTGCAAATTATCCATGCTAAGAGAACTTTTAAATAGCAGCGGACTTTTCGGTCATGTTTTGCTATATTTTTTAGACTATGTTGAAAACACACATCTAGGGTAGCTACTAAGACAGAGCTATTCATCAAATTTTCTTACTGATCGTAATATGCAAAAATGGAATTGTATTAGAATATGTGATATCTTTTTCGTCCTCTACATTGCGTTCTATGGCATGATGTATTGCCTTATTTGCTGTTTCCATTAGTTCATTCCTGTTGTGTTGACATTTACTATTTTGAGCAGACAGGTACAAATTCGAGGGAATTAAGCGAAATAGCATGGATGTCTGTCGCAATAGTCTTCTAGTACGCAATGGAAAAAAAAATCTGCTCTCATCGAGTTTAATCCCAACCACAGTAACCGATCTGACAAAGATAACTTTTGTCAAAATTACGTAAATATAGTTGTCGTAAGAATGACGAAGTTCCTTCGCTTGGGGTTGTTGCATGCAGAACCGCGGGGTGTCCGCGCTAATCCGCGGGGGCATCCTTGTCCACTCCGCGGAGAAGCGGCCCCGTTTCTAATTGTGCATTTTGTTAAAATGACGTTAGTCCACGATGGAGGAACAAGAGCGCATCAACCTGAAAACATACACGCATCAGATTATCGTTCATCCAATCGGGTTGTTTGAGGGAGTAGTGGATAGGGAGGCCGCCCACAGGTTTAATCCCAGACATAAATTTAGTGACATTGATGCTATCTGGATTCCTTAGCATAGGAACATTATCCCAATAGACGGTATTTCTGACTGCCAGCTTTGTACTCATCCCTTGAAAGCTAATGTCACCGTTTCATAAAGAATCAAGATGGTATTCTATTGCTACTAACCACCAGTAAGAATCACACCTATTCCCCGTATGAACTCGTCATCTTTTATTCAACATGTTGCATATTTGCATAGAATGCTCCATAGGAGTAGCCAACTTTGAACTTTATCCCAAAATCAGAGTAAGACACAATAAAGTATAGTAGTTTAGATTGTGTGTTTGTGGTTTCCAGGCCTTCCGGTTGTTGATAATAAGGTTAGTCCTTTTTCATTCAGGCACTATCGCCAGTAACGAAATCGCTCCACAACATGGCGCGGGCAGTGCCTTGGCATCAGGGGTTTTTGACTTTGTCTTTGTATCACAATTTCTCGACGGGATTGCAACCAACGTCCTTTCACCGACTTTTGCGAATGCGGCCTCGGGATCAAGATGCAACCCGAGACAGCTTGCCATGGAAGCAAGCAATGCAGAGTCGCATGTTTAGTCCCAACATATAAACCATGATCTAGGTCCGAGATTCTATGTATCAAATCACCAATTTCATCTATTCAAAGTCTCACATTCCTCGAACACATTCTACCATACTCTTCAGTAACACTGAAACTTGACAACATGGCCATCTTCTCTATCGTTGCTCCTAAGATCCCTGCCGAGGATACCGACAAGTTTCTGGCAGCATGGCCCACTTTGAATGAGGAGCTCAAAGCCCAGCCTGGTGTAGCTGCTGTTGCGGCCGGGCCTGTTGTGGCCGAAGACGGCGAGGCTACTGAGGAAACCAAATATGTTCAATGCCTGGGTGGGTCGAGCGAACTGTGGCTAAAATAGGATGTAAGCTAATATGGCCCAGGATTCAAAACCACGGAAGATTATGAGGCTTTTGTGAGCTCTCAATGGGCCACTGAGCGCAGGGAAAAGTTCGAGAAACACCAAGGTTCCGAGCCAGTTGTCGGAAAATTCGAGGTTGCCGAGTTCCCCAGCGATCCTACCCCCAAGGCCTTTATTCAGTTTTCTGCCCTTGTTCTGGATGACGAAAGCAAGGGTGAGGAAGTGAAGAAGGCCTGGTTGGATCTTGTCGCTGCTGTTGGAAAGACGTCCTGGGCTGGTGGCAAGAGCACCTGGGAAGGAAAGGTTGTAGGTCTGGGATTGCTTGGATGGGATAGCGCTGAGGTAAGAATCTTTATCATCGTTACTTGGGCTTCTTTACTAACTCAAATATTCAGGAAGCCAAGGCCGCATATCAGAAACCCGAGGCTGCCGCTGCGTTGGCTGCTTACAAGGCCCTTGGCAAGAACCGAAGTGCTCTTGTTCGTGTCCAGCACTCCTGATGTGGATAGGAGGAGTATTCATCATATTTTGGAGTCGAGCTCTCGTACTGAGATTCAACGACACGCTTGGCAGACTTGGCTAGTTTAAGTAGCATATCGACAAATAGAAAATCTATTGAGTCCTATTGTCTTATAGCAATTAGAAATTCACTGGATCAGAACTTGGAATACGGCCAATGTGTTAATTAACATGGGGTTGGCTATTTGACCTGCAATCGAGATATTGAAGATAGGGTTGTTTAATCCCGATTTTCGCCTGCGCCTGCACTCCTGTTTCTCTCTTCCACATCCAGTCCATTTTCTCAAGAGATCCTTACTACCTTGGTTGTGCTGGCTTACTCATCCACATTCCCACACATTCTCACTATTCCAACTTTGCCCTCCCACTGTGAAGGACGTCTTGAACATGACATCATCTGGAGAGCTGACCAATGATGTGTGGTAAAGACGCTGAGTCATGGGTGAAAATTGCCCCACATCCCTCAAAAACCTCACCCGGTCAGATGTAGCGGGCGAGGCAAAAGCGCATATACAGAGAGGCAGAGACATTGATCCCAACGTTGGCCAGTGACCAAAGCTTTCAGCATGTTCAAAAGGAAAGCCGATATCAAGAATCTGGCACCACTTCGGTCCTCGGATCGTCGCAAACTGGCCGATCAGATCATCCGCGACTACCAGATCCCCACTCCAGAACCATCAACCGATGATGCGACATCAACCACGCAGCCGACGTTGGCTTCACTCCGTAATTCTCTGTTGCCAGAGTCCACAGCTTCTGCTCGTTTCACCACGCTCTCGGGGCCGCAGCAGACGCTAGTTAGTGGCACTGTGTATGTTGGCGCACACCCCGGCCAAGATGAGAGGATTCTCTGGTTTCAGTCTGGGAAAAACCCCATTCTAATACCCACCGTGTATACGCTTTGGCACAACCCCGGAATTGTGCCGCTGCTGCACACACCAGACTTCGTCGTGGATGAAAAGCTAAGGCATGGCGCGGACTTGATGATCCCTGGACTAGTAAAGGCTCGAAGTGCCAAGTGGGACACAAGAGCAAGGGCAGGCTCCATCGTCGCTGTCGCCGGCATGAAAAAGGACACTGTTCCGCTGTGGATTGGAACCTGCCATACAGACATTTGCAACCTGGGAGACAGCGTCCAAGGGATGAAGGGCGTGGCGGCAAAACCACTTCACTGGGCAGGAGATGAATGCTGGAGCTGGAGACCGCTTGGAAGTGGGGGTGAGGATCCGCCAGAAGGTGTATCAGGCTGGCGGGGCTTGACAGCTCCCCAAACTGAGGGGGAGGGTCAGGCATTGTCTGGGAACAACGAGGGAAATGGCGACGGGGAGGCAGACGAGGAAGCTCTTTCAAAGGATACCGCGAACCTGAATCTACAGGAGGCCAACGATGACGAGTCAAAAGCGCCAGTTGATGAAGCAGAGGTCGAAGAATACCACCACGAACCCACGACAAAGGAAATCGATGAAGCCTTCCTCCAAGCCTTTCTCTATGGAGTACACAAAGCAAAATTGGAGAAACCCGGGCCCCAATTTGGAATGGACTTCCCGATTCAACCGTCATTTCTCATATCCAACATCATTCAGCCCTATCTCCGGTACCAGAATCAAGACCAGTACACCATCAAGAAGACGTCGTGGAAAAACGCAAAGAAGTTCATCAAGAGTCTTGACAAGGCCGGGTTGGTAAAGTCGAAAGACCGCAATGGTGGAGAGACGGTTATTCTCAGTATCAACTTTGATGACGAAAAGATCCTACGATTCAGACCTTACAACCTACCACGACCAAAGCCGAGTGGCCCTCGAGCAGGCAACGATGGAGAGCAAGCCGACCAAAGCGTCTCATCGTCCCACGACGTATCTGGGACAGGCAAGCTCACGATTCAGATTGTCTACCGTGTATCTCCGAGATTGGTGCCGACCCTCTTGGCTTCAAAGACTGAATTCTACACCACGCAGCAAATCTCGTCAGCTTTGAAGTCGTATATCGATAATCACCCAGAGTTGGAAGGCAATGGTGCCTCGACAGTAAAACTCGATCCCTTTCTGGCCAATAACGTTCTGGGATCCAACCCCAAGTTCGACGACAGCAGGATTCTTGCAGCTGGACGCATCTCCCGAAGCGCGCTGCAGAAACGCGTGCTGGACGATGCCCACCTCTGTCAACCTCACCACATAATAGCACGTGGCCAAGCCGCGGCTGGGCAGAAGCCCAAAGCAGGATTCCCACCTCACGTCATCATTACCGTGGAGAAGCGAACCGGAACCAAGGTTGTCACCAAGGTCTCCAATCTCGAGCCATTCCTCATAGACCCTCAGGTACTTGCGCCCGAGTTACAGAAGAAATGTGCCGGATCCGCAAGCGTTGGCCAGGCCAGCGGCGCTAAACCAGGTCTGATGGAGATTGTCGTGCAGGGCGATCAGCGCAAAGTTCTGGTCAGCGATATTCTGCCTAGCCGGGGTATCGAGAACAGATGGATAGAGATCGTGGATAAGATAAAAGCAAAAAAGAAGTGAGAATATAGCATAAAATAAAGAATGATGCTATGGCTTATGCTTACCATTGCGGCCCTATTAACCTACCTGGCAATTCATCCAACAAACTTTTAATTGGCAAAAGGATGACCATGTGGATGCCAGTCTGGATATTATCGTGTGTTCCATTGCTGTAGTCCACAGTAGAGCAAGACCAAGGGGAAATGACGTTTATAGGTCTTCATCAGCTTATTGTGAACCTACCACCGCAGCCACTAGATAGTTTCTTCTATGCACGCTTGAAACCCAAGGATTTCCAAATGGACAGATTTAAGCGTAATATTAGGAATAAAGTAGTTAAAAAAATTGCCGACTGGCTTGAAGCAAGGCTGGCGGCTCAGAAACCTATGGATTAATACTACAGACCATAGAAGGCACTTTTGTCTTCAGGTCATTTATTTTATCAGGGCGGTGAGCCTGTCACGACTCCGCGAGATGTCACCGTGCCAAAGGCTAACCTTGGTACGTGAAGCTGAGCTCGGCCCGGGCATATAATTCCAGCCCAGGCCGCATGTGCAATCGGCACATGATTTACGATACAGACAGACGGAGTCCAGAACACCAGTGGCGAGATAAACCACCGATTCCATTCCAGGAAAAGCTTGGAATTCCCCCACCCAGGGACGATTGAAAATCGGATATCCTGGCGGGTAGCTCAACCTCGGGCAAACTCAAAATGGATTTGGAATGATTCCTACATTTTAACAGGTATCGGTACGGATTACATGTTACATTCATCCCTGCATATATTTCTGCCCTCTTCTATCCTTATCACTGGAAATAATATTCTGACCCATCAACACGTCGCTATAAGAACCCTGCTTTCACTATCAGTACAGTGTGATCGGATTGCGGTGGGCGCTACTCTGCACGTTGGGCGGCCTCGCATTTCAGCCCTGGAATTTGGTGGCTTTTAACAAAGCTAGCAAAACTTGGTGGAAAGTTTGATGGTTGCCCTACTTGATAAAGGGCTGTCTCGATCACTTTTACACGCCGTAAAAAAGGATATTTTGGTCCTAGTGGGAATAACTGCCGAATGTATAAATTATGATCGCTCCTAAAGTACCATGGATCATAATCCCCATCGTTCTCCTATTTATCACATGATAATGGATGGCGACGAAGTGCTTGTGCTTGACACAAACAATCTCCTCCCAGCGAACAACACATTGTCAATTTCATGAGAACATCTTCGACGAATAGATTTGCTTCAAAGTGCAATCTCGAGCTCAACGATATTCGCCAAATTACTGCAACGCATTCCCAAGGACATAAAACCGATCACGATACATAACAATGGGCATCGGAATCAGGGAAGTTCTTGTGGGACAACGCCAAAACGACCCCCCCACCAACGATAGCTAATGGAATTTCGTAGGGTGTCTTGTGGTTTGAGGTTGGAGTTTGCGTTGTCGCCGTCCTTGGCCGCCTTGGAGTTCGGTCATGGCAGAAATCTTGGTCGTACTGGATATCCGAAGTGTTCCTGGTGCTTGCCATGATGATTCATGTCTACATTGTGATCTCAGTAACCATTATTCTCAAGGATAATTTGGGTACTTTGGGAACGACCACTAATCAGGATGTGATTAAGGTATGACCGCAAGACTCACAGTCAGTGAAATGGTGTTTGGCTAACTGGGCTCGAAGTGGGAATACTTTAATGGGCTCATCTATGATTCTGGCCTATATCTCGCAAAATTCAGCCTACTCGCATTCTATAACGAGCTTTTCCCTATTACGGAGAAGAGGCTTCGGATATTGTTGACTGTTGTCGCCATTTACACCCTGGCTTCATGCCTGACAACCACCTTTGTGGATATATTCTGGTGTGGGCTGGATGTGACCCAAAATTGGTAAGCAGTTGAGAGTCACTTTTGAATTCTTCTGATTTCAGTCATAGGTCCCTAAGCCCAACGGCCTGCAAACTTCAGACAAGCCTGAAGTCGATGTACATTACATGGGCTCTTAATATTTCATCGGAATTGTTCAGTAGGTCGGCACTGTGAGGGCCAAAGTTCTGATATTAATGATTTACTCTCTAGTCTTCATGTTGCCATTTGGGATATTCCCATCATTAAAGACAATGCGTCGACGAGAGAAATTTGGATTGATGTCGCTCTTTCTGATCGGTGTTACCACATTGATTGTCAGCACTGTCCGGTTTGCCTTGTCAGCAAAGTCGCTTTATTCATATTCCACCCGTAAGCACTCAGACATGCTTGATCGTGATCTTCTTCACAAGCAGGCTGACTGTTTTAGTTATCATCGGGATTTCCGAAATTGCCACTCAAATTCTGATAACGGCACTGCCAGCTTTTCGCCCTCTTTTTCGCGCAGCCTCTCAGACAAGACGCAAGTTACAAGGGTTCTCAGAAATCAAAAAGGGGACCCAGAGCTTGCAAATGCTTTCGGACCATTCCAATTCCATTTCCACGAATGCTGGATACTAAACTGTGTTTTATTTTATTCATACATCTAGTCATCTCATGAAATCATTTACACATTAAATAGGAAGGCCACGGATGGATTCAATTTTAGGAATTTGCTCAGGCATCTTATAATTGCCATTGGCTTTCTACCAGTGTATATCCATTGCCCCGTCAATCAGCTCGCCCCAGTTTGGATCAACATCGCCCTCAAAAGATTCTAACCACCTTTGCCATTCTGCTCTGGATATGCAACCCTGACAATTAAAGACAATCCCTTGGTCCTTGAATTCCTCATTTAACCGGGCTACTCGGTCCCAAGGATACCCCTCACTCTTCTTCTTGGGCTTACCAGGGTAGTATATGAGTTTGATTTCGCAATCAGGCAATGGTCTGCTGGCGGCCACGCGCGCAAAGCTACGTAGCCAGCGCTCCTCCTTTTCCCCAAGACCTGTCCAATCATACCCATGATCTCCTGCAAGATCCCAGTGGAATAGTTTGAGGCTGGGGGCAACCAACCTTGTGGCGTCTTCATCGGGGCTCTGGAGGTTTCGATCCATATGGCGCCTACCAAGGTGCAGTTCTTGCAAGGCTGTAAACTCCCTCAGGTCAAATAAATCACCTCCTTGTATTGAACGAAAGGGGGTAAGACTAAGCTGCACAAGCGTGGGTTTGTGCTTCACGAGTAACTGGCCGAGCATAACCAGATTTAAGCGACAGTCAGAGAGACGGAAACTGAATTTTGTCAAGGGTCCAGTCCAATCCAACAGCAACCTTGCCATGGCTGAAGGCGATTCACCCCACTCGATTATGTCCAGTTCAGATATGTTGGAACGGGGAATATTCTGGATCTATGTCAACGACCCACTGGTAAATAGGTGGGAAATGTATTGGTAGACCTACCCGATAATGCGAGGTTGGATCGCGCGTGCCCAGACCGTAAATACCCCCAATCTTTAGCGTCTTTAGCGAGGGCGAAAGCGACACCACCTTCATGAGCTGTGGAAGGTCTAATGAGAAATTTGATCGCCTTGCAGATCTAGATATTGGAGGTTGGTCATGTACGGCAGACTATGACGAAGGAGATTGAAATTCTGCTCCCAGTCGTCGAATCAGTCGTTCCACCCATACTGTCTGTCTTCATTTTCAATGTTGAAACGGCTGACATTTTTCAGGTACGGAGTGATTTGTTCAAGAACAGGATAGTAACAGCGCTCGCATCCCGATGCCATAAGACTGAAGTATTCTAAACCATGACCGAGGGTTGGATCCTCTTTAAGAGTTCTGTGAACCAGTTCAATTAAATCCAAATTGCCATATAACCGAATCCGTTTATAGAACATAGGCTTGAGGTGGCGATAGAACCGTTTGCACGTGTAGCTGGCGGAAAGGGCCCACTGTTTTGGACGCATGGAATACCCACACAACATTTCAAGAATGTAGCTGAGAGTCTCTTCGGGTAGGGTCAAGATGAAGCATTTCGTCTGAGCTTGGACACGATGCTCAGCAGAAGCTTCGAGATCAGCGGCCAGAGCATTGACAAAGTCGTCTCGAAGGCCAGGGGACAATTGATCGAGCCGGGCTCGTAAGGAGGGAAAGCGGTCCAGTACTGACGAATCCATTAAAAATCAAATGAGAGCGAAGGCAAGGTTTGATCAAATGAAGGCTATGGCAGTGTGGGAAATGGGCTGTTGCCCAAGTAAAGACCCGATCGGTGCATAGTTGAGAGGCGGCCAAAATATTTTTTGTCTACAACTCATTTTTATTTTCGTTGTCAAGTGAATTGTCAATCACAACGCAAGAACGACCCATGGCTTCAGATATGGACACATGGATACATTCCAACCCGTGGAATTGCAATGGTGCGCTTTGTTACTTGATGTACCTATGAGGTCACGTGTATAAAGTCAGACCTTTTCAGATTGCGCTTTGACCTCTTTTCTGGCTGCTGCTGGGCACACACGTGAGTAGTCATGTCCCACTGGACCTGGTAGTCGATCGTGTTTCCGTCTCGATGTCTCTCAACCTGAGGTTGGAGAAATTCATCATCGTGATATTTTTGGTGCAACCATTATTTAATTTTGTCCCTCAACTCAAAGGTGGTGGCGGCGTTCTTTTTTAAAACTCCCAGCCGAGGGCTAGTGTTGGGGAGCGGGCCAAATGGTTGGCCCCGTGGATTGCATGGGTTACCTGTCAACTGAACCCTATACCTATATATTATGCTGTAATCGATTCATTAGTCATTGCGCTGATTTGACAACTATCCCTTACTTCAGTGCTACAGTAATTTTTCCGGATGGCACCAAAGATCAGCGCCAAAGGACACCGTGGAGCCAGCATTGAAGGCGTACCCGTTTGGTGCTTTTGGATGCAGCAGCATGCGATATTGGAGTGAATGGGAAGACATAAGTTAGCTTCCGATTCATTGCATGGTATTTTTGTTTCTAGACTACTCCGAACTATTCCACGTTGCTGTTCAGAGGACTTAAAAGGGAAGCCACAGACCCCAAAGCTCTTGTACAGACTATGCAAGAAGAGCCTTGAATCAATGGATGTCTGACCTGTAGACAGTTGGAAAGTTGCGCAAATTGTGGAATTTCTTGTCGTATGGGGTATGGACACCTCAAACTTCCACTCTGCCGCTGCTCGTCCCACTTCGCCCGTCCTCTAACCATGCCCTCATAAATGTTCACCATTAACTTTACATCGACTGAAATAAACCTTGACGTATGCGAGTACATTTCTATACAGCTCCAATCGACGCAAATACTTCAAAAGCTACTCTTGTTCACAATGAAACACTCTCTCTTGCGGCTTCAATGCTCAGTCACCTCGTACGCGTGGGGCAAAAAGGGGACACGGTCGGCCGCAGCTCGGTTTGCAGCAGCAGCACCGTCGGATCAGTTTTCAATTAGTCAAGATACGCCCTACGCCGAAGTCAGAAATGAAACCATTCTATATTGTGTCGCCATATGCTGACTAGTATTGATAGCTCTGGATGGGAACCCATCCGTCGAATCCTTCTCGAGACGCCCAAACCGGTCGAAGTCTAGTCGATCTGATAGAGGAAGAAACACAAACCCCACAGCCGTCTCTCTCATCTACCGATAGTCAAAAACTCCCCTTCCTATTCAAAGTTCTTTCGATAGGCCATGCTCTGTCGATCCAAGCACACCCTGATAAAAAGCTCGCCGAAGAATTGCATGCCAGGGACCCGAAGAGCTACCCCGATGACAACCATAAACCCGAGATGGTCATTGCCATTTCTCATTTTGAGGGCCTCTGTGGCTTTAGGCCACTCGGGGAGATCGCGCACTTCCTTGAAACCGTGCCTCCACTCAGGTATCTGGTTGGAGCCAAGGCAACCAAGAATTTGACAGACGTGGCCAACGAACCCGAGAGCCGCCTCGAGAAGGATGATAAGGGGGAAATAAAATCAGCTGACAAGACGGCTGCATTAAAGGATGCTTTCTCATCTCTTATGTCATCATCGCATAATGATGTCGTCGACCAGACCTCCAAACTTTTATACTTGGCCAATACAAATGGCAGAGACTTTGCCTCTGGTGGTGTGCCGTCGACCTCTGCAGACAGCATCGTATCGCTTCTTCAGCAGCTGTATCGCGACTTTGGTGCTGACATTGGCCTCTTCGTCTTGTTCTTCCTAAACCTCGTCGCTCTGGAACCTGGTGAGGCACTGTTCCTCAACGCTGACGATATCCACTCATACATATCGGGCGACGTCATAGAATGCATGGCTGCATCCGATAACATCGTTCGCGCTGGCCTCACGCCCAAGTATAAAGACATCCCGACGCTTGTTGAAATGCTAAACTACACTCCCGTGCCCATTGACGAGCAAAAGATAACCCCGTCTGCCTACTCCCATGCTGTCCTGAGCATTGGTGCTGGTGACTTGGGCTCCTGTGTTGCTTTGTATGACCCCCCTATTAAGGATTTCAGTGTCTTGCATGTATTGGTGTACGGGAGTGGTTCTAAGCTTACAATCGAACCTCTTGATGGACCGAGCATTCTTATTTGTACGGCTGGCCGGGGCAAAATTTCGGCAGGTTCTGTGACTACTGAGATCGAAGAGGGGTATGTGTTTTATGTGGGATCTGGAGTAGAATGTGTCCTCGAAACCGGAGGAATGGATAATGAGAAACTCGCCATTTACAAAGCCTTTTCCGAAGGGTTCAACGTGATGGGAAAGATTATCTAATCATACTATGTATATAGCGCTTGGATGTGTTATTGTCCCATATTTCAATTCAAGTGTATTTGTTGCAATAGCCTGCGATAACATGTTATGATCCGACCAGGAAGTCCTATTCGGGAACTGTCATTGCAAACCAATCAGTCATGTCGTAGTTAGCCTTTGTAGATCCGAGCGTCTCGGCTACTCTGAGAAGACGTGGATAACCTTTTGGCCTAGTGGTAATACCTGTCATGCCCTGTTTCATTCAGGAGTCGCATTTAAGATCTTTCCGTGAACACGACTATACTTTAAGAAGGAGGGGAAAGATCAGAAATGCCCCTGGCATTAATCATATGCTGCAGTCGATACAGACCGCGTTGCATTCCCTGCTTGGGCCAAGAGCCCTCGCAAGGGTGGTGTGGGTGCTGTCAAATATGCATTTTTCGGTGTACTGAGCTAAGCGATCGGGGATCAAGAAACCCGAGAGTGATTTTCGGGCATTAAAGTGCATTCTGCGACTAATTACCGAGTCTGCATTCTCTTCGAATACTGGGATTTGGTTGGCCGCACCAAGTCTGCCCGCAGGAGACTAGCAGATGCTTGCCCCATGAGGTGCGACCGCGAGAAAAACGTGCGATTTCTTTTTACGCCCCAGCCAATCCGACCTGGGTGAGTTGGTGCGAGCTCCATTATCGCTGGCTTACTCTTTTGGGTGAGCTAGGCATCCATGCAGCGCATATCATTCAACCTGACGTAACTACTCTCATCTCATTAATCCCGAGCCGCGAGGGAACGCGTAACGTGTTTATTTGTAATAAACCATCATTCACAGAACCTATACCGCAGTCACTAATCAATCCTTCGGCACAAAAGGAGAGGCAAGACTGCGTGGCAACCACGCAATGCATTTTTTGCGCAAATGGTAGGTGGAGGCGAGCATAATTAGATGGAAGAGATCGGAACACAGAGAGCATCGTTTGTTGACGCGTGGGAATAGCAACATACATAATCGTAGTGTGGAGTCAAAATTAGTATACTGACGATAAAAATGGGGTTTTACGCCGCATCTCATACTTTAAATGCTTCTTAATTACCTTAAACAGAAATACGAGCTAGAATGGATCCAGTAAACCCCGAAGCTGAATGAATTGGTAACTGAATTCCATTTCATGGCTGATCAACAAAGTCGGTTCTGCAAAATAACTACAGATAAGGATAAGCAGCGGATGCGTTGAGATTGATAAGCATTCTTGGATATCCATAGAACTCACTTCTCAGCCAGAATCTTGCCCAAATTGGCGCAATCAATATGCAAACCTTGGGAAAGGGATCCATTAGGGTACTGGTCCTTGACAAAGGATATTTGACAGCGATGATATCATTAGCAGCCTGTAAACGTAGCGCCCCTGCAGGTGTGTCTCCCGATGAGACCATCTTATGATGCTGTTTCATATATTTGGGGTACACAAATTTAGAGCAATGCCGAGTTCCGGTTTTGCCGCCCAGTTCAAACAAAACCCTCTTAGCGATGCCTTGGCAGGGGAGTGGAGGGGGGGATGATTTCGAAATAATGACTCGATGGTCATCTCAACTTATCTGTCATGCATTGCGAATCCCCTACGTGTGCATTGTCAGAAGCAAAACTTGAAACAATGGGTTGATATGTCATTGGCTAAAGATTACTCCCATCCTTAGTCACAGCCACATAACCCACCCAATAGCTAAACGTCTTGTCGCTGAAACCTGACGAGAGACGTGTTGATGGATGCGTGAGGGGACGGCATCTGCGTCGGATTCTTTCTTTATTTGGTGTTTATCTTCCAAAGCTTGAGTGGAAGGAATATCGATAGATTAAAATAGGCAAAGGAAGCAAGCACAGTCAATCATATCAGTTGGAAAGTCTGTGTGAGTCTGTCAGATAGGACTCCCATGAACGACGCGCAATCCTGAAGGCAGTCAGCTGACTGTGCCCGAGCCTCGATTTGGCATAACGCACGATCGGCAACGTCGCCGAGTGGAAATCGACTCCACTGACCTTCTTTCGCGATCCGGTTGGTCAACGGTAGTCGTCGATTCGCAATTTATGTACGTGGCACCCCGGTACAAATCTTGGGGGACCTAGCTTATCGGTAGAACAAGCTTTACTGGGTCCAGTATTTTAAGACGAAATGCCGCTGCGATGATATCGGTAAACGTAAAGCAGCCGTTTTGGCAGTTTACTGCTGTTTAATAGACATATTTTCAAGACATTGTGTTTTCCCCCCAAGATTCATGGACAGATTTGGCCGTGAGCAGACCTCGTCCGAGGATATTGAACACGGTGCAGTACGGAAGAGTCCCGAGCCTTTACCTGCGGCTGCACGAACCGAAGGTGGAGTGCTTCTCAGTGTCGACGACGCCCGAAGATCGTCTCTCCGCCTTGCCAAAGATGGCCATGTGAGTACCGTGTTTTTGAATGAATGGCAGGTCGTTAGGGTCAGCTACCAACAGTTCCACAGACTGTCCTCCTCCCTCAGCCCACATACGATGAAGGCGATCCGCTGAACTGGCCATCGTGGAAAAAACATGCCGTTTTAATTGTGGTGGCTTGGGGGGCCTTCTGCGCCGATTTTACATCTGCCGCAGGAAGCGCCCCAGTCTTTGTCCAGGCCCAAGCGTGGAACAAGAGCATCAGCGATTTGAACAACGTCAACAGCATCAATATTTTGATGTTGTAAGTATCCCATCTATACATTACACGCGCAGAAACTGAATAATCTAGGGCGGTGGGTAGTATATTTTGGGTTCCTCTGACCAGCATATTTGGCAGGGCGCCGATTCTGTTCTGGAGCAACGTCCTGGGATTCTGCTTCTCCATCGGCGCAGCCGCCTCGCCAAATTACATCACCTTCTTTGTCATGCGAGCCATCATGGGATTTTTCATAACATCAGCACAAACCATATCAATTGCAGTCATCAGAGACTTGTTCTTCTTGCACGAACGAACTCGAAAGATCGGTCTTTGGGCGCTCTTATACATTACCTCTCCATTCGCAGGCCCTCTGGTCTCTTACTTTGTCTTGGGGGCCACCGGCAAGTGGCAAAATGTCTTTTGGGTATGCGTCGGGGTTTGCAGCATCGACATGATTTTGATCTTCAGCTTCCTCGATGAGACATGGTATAATCGCGATATTCCCTATGAACGACAGCCGTGGCGAGGCAATACCCTGACGCAGAGAATGTCTCGAATCACAGGTATCTGGGCATTGCGAAGCCAGCGCGGATACTTCGTGAGACCGTTAGAATCCTTTACACGATTCTTCTTGATGCTCACAAAACCCGCCCTTACCCTTATCCTTTTCCCTTAGTAAGTGCCTTCATGGAAATTCGAAACTCTGATACTGACTCTCTCGAAGCATGATCTGCTTTGCTTGGACAATCGGTATCAACATCACCACCGCGACGCTCTTCACAACTTCACGGGACCTTGGAGGCTATGGTTACTCATACACGGGCCTCGGATATTTGTATTTCTCACCGATTGTGGGCGTCATGCTTGGCGAAGCGTTCAGTAATTACGCCAATGAATACTTCGCCCAGCGCTATGTCAGGAAGCACGACGGCGTCTTCGAACCAGAAGCTAGACTTGTTATGGTCTATCTTTCTGCCCTCCCCATGATTATCGGGCTTGTACTCCTCGGACAGGCGCTCTACCGACAGCTATCCCCTGTAGCGGTCGTTTTCGGCTGGGGCATGCATAGTTTCGGAATCATCATTCTTTCGGTCGCCGTGTCGGCTTATATCATCGACTCTTATCCTACAGCTGCAGCTGAAGTCTCCGGCTGGTCCAACTTTGCTCGAACCATTGGAGGTTTCGGCGTTGGGTACTTTCAACAAAGTTGGGGGGCCAAGGTGGGATACGATGCTAGTTTCGGAACACAGGCCGCCATTGTCGCGTTTGGTATTATTCTGGTCGCAATTGTCCATCGCTATAGCTACGCTTTGAGGATCAAAGCAAAACCCGTGTTGCCAACACGGTCCGGCCCCAAGTCCCGTCCCAGGTCTAGTCCTAGGTCTAATCCCATGTCTAGTCCCAGGTCTAATCCCAGGTCTAGTCCCAGATCTCCCAGATCTCCCAGATCTCCCAGATCACGCCCTGGATCTCGTCCTAGATCCCGTCCTAGGTCTGCTCCAGGCTCTGCTCCAGGCTCTGCTCCAAGCTCTGCTCCAAGCTCTGCTCCAAGGCCACCTCCTACACAGCCGCGGGCCCAACAGCCCCGCACACGAAGTAACCGTTCAACCGAACGGCACCACCGACAGGCCAATTACAGACGGCATAGCAGGGATAGGCGATGAATAGGTATCATTATGTTATGTTAGTTGTCTTTCTGGAGTTATTTTGCCCCAATCTGCTTGTTGCAGCACCTCAATCAACTCTTCTTTTGTGCCCTACATGAGACAAGACTGATGATATTTGTCTCAGTGGCGGTCTTCAAGCACATTAGAGTAAGTAAGGGGTCCAGATTTGAATTTTTCAGCCGGCAGGTGTAACCATGCCGTAGATGCCTTAGACTTTTCTGCTTTTTAGGGTGCAGAATGGGGAGTACCGAAATATAGTGCGTCTGGATGCCCGGTGCATTTTAGACACCATTTTAATGCAGAATGGATTGATAAAGCTTTGGACTTATTAGTTCTCAGTCGCATTGTAGTTGACACATATCGTACATCAATCCCATGACCGGCTGGGCTAGACATAAGTAATTAATCGCAAAGCTTTGTTTGACAGATTCACATCCCATTATTTTCCCCTCCTCCCGATTCCAAGCTACTCATACGAGTGCGCGACTTGCCCGCACCGCGACAAGGTCAAAATCGCGACGATGATACGCGCATACATTGAGGATAGCGCCTGAAGCCATCAGTTGAGGACTGAATACACAAGCATGAGGTCATCAGAGCATGAATCGAGACTAGCAGACAACGTCCCGACCTGGTGCGAAGGGGGTTCAGTTGTTCAACCGCAATGCCTGTCGCGTTGGTCCTTGCGAAGGTATATCGACTTTTCCAAGGCCATAAATAGCGGCGATCCAATCATGTCGCTGTGTACAGAAGATATTATGGAGACACATTGTGGATTCGGCATTATACGAAATTCCGAGACAAAATCTAAAACCCGAAATGCCGAGACTTAAAACACCCGCGCACTCAGTCACTGTGTCAGCCTCCAAATCCCGATATTCCATCTCGTCACAAGAAACCGTCTTCTTCAAATGGATTCTTCCGTCAGCGCTGGCGAGCGGCATGTGTCGCAAGAGCCTGTGCTGCGAACTCCCAAACCCAGCAAGGCGTGCGTCCCCTGTCGCTCGCGCAAGGTCAAGTGTGATGCCGCCGTGGTCGGCCTGCCGTGCAGTAGCTGTTCAAGTAGGCAGTGTGCCGAGAGATGTATCCTGTCGGCTCGTAAACGCCGCACAAAGTTAGTTAATTCCGAAACCACGGTTGTTGTGTCATTAATATGTGCGATGTACTTATGGATGCGTAGGAGAAAAGTAGGCACCGTTTCGAATCTTGACGAAGCTGGCCATCCAACAAATAATGTAGGTAAACGAAGTCATCCATCAAGGTTGATCTTAATCGCCCGTCACGTACTCTCATTTGTCTTACTCTCCGACCCAAAATCCCGACCGACCAAGATCTGTATTGACATGTCTTAGGTCGCGGAGCCTTTGGCTACAGGGTATGCAGATCAATCGGCTGCCCCTGAACGCCAAGAGACTCCCGATTCCTTGCCCGGCGAAAGTCCACCCCAGTCTCGGCCCGATCTACTCTACCTGAATATTCTACGTGAAACCGTGAAAGAAGGTGCAGAACCTAGTCACCAGGGCACCAGTTCCAACACTCCCCGCAGTTTGAGGCTAGAGGATCGCTCAACTCACCAGAATCCGCCCTGGAATCCCCCATCTCAATTAGACAATGTTGACAAGGAGTACCTCGCTAGGAAGGGTGTCTTTGAATTGCCTCCTTCTCATCATTTGTAAGATGATGCGGAATTTTCTTGGTTGTGAGTCTAACAGAGCAATAGAGATGCCTTTGTCAAGGCTTATTTCGATTACGTTTATCCTTTTTCTCCCCTCGTTGACAAAGCTGCTTTTATTGAGAGCTATCGATCGGGCGACTGTTCTTTATTTCTGCTGCTAGCCATGTTGACAGCAACCAGTCTCTACGCACCGGAAGATGTGATACGAGGTTGCAACTTTGAGAGTCGTTCGGCAGCACAGGAATCCTTCTTTGCAAAGACCAAGCTGCTGCACGACTTCAACTGCGAGAGTAACCGGTTGTTTATGCTGCAAGGGTCTATGATGCTAGGCGTGGCGATTCTAGACCACCCCGGTGACAGGAACTTTGACTACTGGTTCTACAACTCTATCCGTCTTGCATCTAAGCTTGACATACGCAACATGTCAGTCCCTAGATCAACTATATTGCCACATAAGCTGAGACCAGGATAGCTGTATTCGAGAAGATCCATCTTGTAAATTCCTGAAGTTATACAGAAGGATATGGTGGTGTCTGTACGTATGTTGTCCTCATTCATCTACAGAGCTCCAATGTCTTGTCGTACTTTATATTCACTGATATCTAGTCCTGGGACGTTTTTAACACATTTTTCGACACACGGTATTCGCGGCTGCTCGATAGAGTGCCCGGGATTAAACCCCTGACGGAAGATGACTGGGAAACGGATACTCCTCCATCAGCCTCTGACTTACTATCGCCTATAACAGCCCAGCAAAAAGCCTCACTCATTAGTCAGTCCGAGTTATCACAAATTTGTATGTTCTTCTCAAATTTTAAGTACGGATTTAACATCACAAGTACAGCTAACAATAATCAGTCGCACAACTTTTGGCCACTGTCGCAAACGAACCACGCCAGGATCCTCGCCAGCTACTGCAACCCCTCGACACGTGGCGGAAGTCGCTGAACGGGAAGATGCACATCGATGATGACGTTGCCGATGGCACTGACATCTACTATCTGGATGTGCTGACCATAAGCTACAGGTTCGAGTCCATTCTATGTCGTCTGCTTAGCCGTCGTCGGCGATGGCAATCTCAGCATGCCGAGTGGAGCGATTGGGCCAAACAGCGGCTCCGATCTGCTATTATTGAGCTGGATACTATTGCCAAAAGGGTATTGGCAAATGGCATAATCTGGCGATTTCCTATATCTTTGTACGTTCCGTTCGTTTAACGCTTGATCCATTATTGGCTAACAATTGCGTTTCTCAGCATAACGACAATGCCAGCATTGCTAGCGCTGCATATCGAATCGGCTCTCGATCCAACGGAAACAGACCTCGTCCGTTCCATGGCGCGAATATCCATTCACCAGACAATGCTTGTTCTTTCGGAAGGCCGAGAAATACCCGCCCTGAAGAAGGCTCTGCCAGTGTTTGAGGATATTCTTTCCAAAAAAGACTTGTACTCGATGTCGCCACGCAACGCGGACAATGCACTCACACAATCACGTGGCGAAAGCATGGTAAACACGTATGCATCACCACATACGCAAGCCGGCAGCGCAGGTGTATATCAATTTGGGCCGAGCGAAAACCCCGAATGCTATGGTGATTTCCTCGGGTTTGACTTCTTAGATGAGTGGCAGATTGAGCAACTAGATTTTATGGGTAGATATTGAGATATTCATGAGGAGTGACGCAGCTCCATTGAAATATTTTGTCTTGTTTTATTGACGCTGAACAAATGCACGACGCACTGGGCCAAAATAGCCCAGCCATGTAGCATACACCACCGCTTCCCTGACTAATTCACGTGTCCGAAATGTGCCGAAATTCTGTTCGTGCAGCGACAGGCATGATCAGCTTCCGAATGCCGGCTGCAGGTGAAAACCCGTCCACTGATCAGGCATGATGTGGTCCATGTGTGATGGTACCAGCGATCTCATCAACCCCCACGGTGATGCCCCTCTAACACGTCTCGATCTCGATTAGCATCCTGGTCGAGTCGCTCACACATTTGGATGAGTCCATCTTTTAAACTTCCAATCGAGATAAAAAAGATACAAATTAGCCATCTATAAATATAATCTATGCTGCGACCAATCTTGAACTCAGCTTTGCCTTTGATAGCCCCTGTCAGACTCATTAGTGTAACCTGCAAAGCATCATCGGCAATACGGAAGAGTAGCGCATTTCCCCGTCAATCAATCCTCCGTAGTCCATACTGAGAGAATTTTCCACATTTCATCGATCCAACCGGAATTTCGCTGTTTTTCTCCGCTCTTATCCTTTGCTTGACCACCGAGCAAAGGGTGTGGATTGCGGGATCTGCTGATAACCCCGCGGGTTTATAGCTCACGCTAATTGCGATGCTGAAATCCCGAACTCAATTTCCGAGATGGTGGACTGCGTATTATAAAATACCAATGTAGAAGTAAAACATCAACATGATAATCAATCTCAGTCTTAATTCTGAATCAGGCAATTGTTTCTGCCATACCAGCCATGACCGTCCTCCCACCCCTCACCTCCAGGTCGTCCCTGACAATCACTTCCAATGATGGTGCATCTCAGGAAGTCAAACACTCAAGACGCACACGATGGATCGCATCTTTTTATCCAAAGCTTGACGAGGCTATCTGCGAGTACAATTATGCCGGCGACGGAACGGAAAGCTCTCCCTATCTTGTCGAATTTCTACCCGATGACTCTGAAGATGCCCTTACCTTTTCGACCGGGAGAAAATGGACCATCACTGGTATCCAGGCCATGGCCACTCTGGCTGTGACATTTGCTAGCTCCGCTTACTCGGGCTGCATGATTCAGATCATGTCTAGTTTCGACGTCTCTGAGGAGATAGCCACTCTGGGGGTCTCGCTCTTCGTTTTGGGGTTTGCAGTAGGGCCATTGATATGGGCGCCTCTTTCTGAGTTGTACGGACGACAAGTAATCTTTTTTATCACCTTTACAGCGCTGGTGGCATTTAGCGTTGGGGCTACATGTGCACAGACTATGCCTGCATTGCTTGTTCTTCGCTTCTTTGCGAGTGCATTTGGCTCATCATCCCTGACAAATGCCGGAGGAGTTATTGCCGACATGTTCACCAAGTCTGAGCGGGGACTGGCTATGGGCGTCTTTGCCATGGCTCCATTTCTCGGACCTGCATTCGGTAGGACCTTTGACGAAATTCAACATCGTATTCAGCTAATCATTCATCAGGACCCATTGTGGGTGGCTTCCTTGGCGAGACAGAGGGTTGGCGCTGGGTTCATGGTTTAATTGCCATCTTCAGCGGTGTTCTTTGGATTGCTGGGACCATGTTAGTCCCGGAAACATATGCACCATACATTCTACGCCGTCGAGCCCAGATGCTGTCCAAAAAGGAAGGGAAAATATACGTGTCTAGACTTGATGCCGGACAGTCACCAAAGTCACTGTCACAACAGATCAAGACCTCCCTCACCCGACCTTTAATCTTTCTTTTCAAGGAACCACTTGTCCTACTGACATCAGTGTACATTTCAATCATTTATGGTACGTTGTACATGTGCTTCGCGGCGTTTCCGATTGTCTTCCAAGTTGGTCGAGGCTGGAGTGCTGGTATCGGCGGGCTTCCATTCATTGGAGTCGCCATCGGCGTCATACTGGCGACACTGGCTGCCGCTATTGATAACAAGCGCCTTGTACGCCTGGTGTCCATCAAGGGGAATGAAGTCGAGCCAGAGGCTAGACTTCCTCTGGCGATCATTGGCTCCCTGTTCCTCCCTGCCGGTCTATTTATGTTTGCCTGGACGACATATCCATCTATCCACTGGATTGTGCCCATCATTGGCGGCATGATCTTCGCATGCGGACTCGTGATGGTGTTTCTTTCACTCTTAAACTATCTGATTGATTCATGTTAGTACTGAGCCATTTCCGATTATACTGTATACAAGCTTACACTATATAGATGTGATCTTTGCGGCTTCCGTGATGGCTGCTAACTCGATGCTTCGGTCGCTGTTCGGATTCGCCTTCCCTTTGTTTACACGTCAGATGTATGAAAATCTTGGGAATCAATGGGCTAGTTGTATTCCTGCGTTTCTGGCACTTGCATGTGTGCCTTGTCCGTTCTTATTCTACAAGTACGGTCATCAGATCCGCAGAAAGTGTAAGTATGCTTCCGAGGCGGTTGAGATAATGGAGAAGATGCGTGCATAATAAGTTGTAGTGATAGAGAATGGGCCACATGGACATTAAGGCGATTTATCACTGTAACATAATTCTGTAAATATCAAGGTCTATGGCATTTTAATGTTTGGGCATCTTAATTTTCTTCATCAATTTTAAATCCAGAGTTCCAGTCCTTCAAACCAGTCAGCATAGCAAGTTAATAATCTGGATATAACGCCAAATAGCCTCCAAAATATGATATAATAACCTCATCTAACCAAATGGAAATAAGATCGATGCCTTGTTCATTAAGTCATTCAAAGGGTTTTAATGGCACGGGTTTATCGTTCACATAATTTCACCACACATGATGGAATGCCTTAACCTAAGAAGAGCCAAAATACCCATCTATCAGTTACGTGTTATCCGTACTCTATATACACGAATCAGAGCACTCTAGTGAGGGGCTTTAAGCGCTTGATGCGCAAAAATGACCCTGAAAAGGCCGCTTTATGACTCGAACCAAGCATAAAGCGAGTCACCAGATCACCTAGACACGGGTAATCATATCCTCACGGTCGGGGCCAGTGCCGATCCATTTAACCTAGTCAAAGTTAGTGTATGATTCTCGAAGCCACTTCAAGTAAGCTATTCTCGTTTTTAGGGTGAGCAGTGAACTAACCTTGACTCCAACAAACTTCTCAATGTACTACAGAGACAGTTAGCGAATAGGTTCAGATCCATCTTGGGGTGGCAAATAGATGTACCTCGACATAATCACGGGCCTCCTTGGGAAGATCCTCGTATTTTCGGACGCTGGTCGTCGGCTGCTTCCACCCGGGCATTTCGTGGTAGACGACTTCGGCGTTATCTAGTGTGTTGTGGTCCGCCGGATAAGATTGAAGCTCCTAATACCTTTTAGTTATGACCCAAGACCTCGGACTACAACGGCTTCTTACCTTGCCTGTGGCCTTGTCTTTGTACGCAATGGCGATCTTGATTGTCTCAAAGGAATCGAGAACATCGAGCTGCGAAAAAGTCAATTTCTGCTTTTGAATCCCATCGGAGGCAATTCTTGAAAGGCTTACCTTGGTCAAGTTCAACGACGTGTAGTAGTTAATCATATGGCCATGCTTGACAACAACGAGATCTAGAAAGTGTAAGTGACGGCCAATTTTGATATCAAAATAACATGGGGTGTTGACAAACCGAGCCTGTACTGTTAGCTATGCGTCCAAAATTTCTTTACGGAGAGAAGCTTACCAGCCACAGCGACGTCTTCGGCCGGTAGATGTTCCCCATTCTCGGCCAACCTCCTGGAGTGTTGTTCCGACCCTGTTGCGCGCATGGTCAGTCTGCTTCGTTTTCAAAGTTGCGTAGTGAGTAGGGTGACAGTACTGCTCGAGATCCTCTGTCTTGAAAGCGCCGGCGCCAACACGTGTGGTGTCTGTAATCGTCAGAATCTGCTATAAACCATTGCGGATGGTTAGGGGTAGGGGGTTGATTTCGATATGGACACCAGTCAAAGGCTCAGTGATTACGCATATTACTTACAGGCTTTCACGACTCCAATAGTCTCTGTGATGTTCTTGGGGTTGAGGTTTAGGCCGGCGATGATGCCGGAGATTGCTGTGTTGGATGAAGTGACGTAGGGGTATGATCCCATCGAAAGGTCGAGCATTACGGCCTGTTGGTATCAGGACCAGTAAACCACCCGGTCATGTACTCCCAAGCCTCAAGTACATGACGACAGGCAGGTTACCAGCCCAGTCGGGTCAGTAAATGATCAACTTTCTGGGGGAGTTGAGCACCAACATTTGCACCCTCAACGATCACGTTCTTGTTGCTCGTTTGCCTAGAAAAGATTAGCCTCTAGTTATTTATGGGGGAAGGCTTTGTGAGAAGGCCCAGGAATTATCCTGGATATTTATCCGTTCCTTTGCTTCTCAATACCGCGCTGCGAGGATTACTTACGCCTCATACATAAAGCTCAAGCCATCAATGGCATATTTCTTGAGGTCCTTGCGGTAGCCATTGAATCGCTCAATCTCTTCCTCGACATCGTACTTGAGAAGATCGCCGTATCGGGTCTTGTAGCCATGTGCTAGTCGGCGCAGCTTGGCCTCGAATAGCTCTTTGTCAAACACGTCGGCCAAGCGGACTCCGCTCCTCTACTCCAAGGTTTAGCGAGATGGTTAGTGTGCCGGGGTTTTGAATACTTACAGCCGCCTTGGTCTGTGAGGTTCAGTGTCAGTATAAACATATAGCTTGGACTGGTGATGATGTAGACATGTGCTTACGCTGTATGAGGGTCCGTTCACGATCAAAGTTAGCTTATGTTGTCAAGGATATAAACAAGGATGACTTATAATTCCGCGGCCGGTGGTGCCGATCTTACGCTCTGGTCAAATTAGATATGAACAAAAGCCCTGGTTGTCGATGGCATACCTCCTAGCTCGACCTCCTCGAGACCATCAACGGCGGCGTGAAGATCGAAGTTGATATGAACCTAGATACAACGAGTCAGCAAGTGCATGGCTGGCATAACGCGGCGGCCCAGAGTTGCGTAGGTCACTGACTCTGTCGGACACAAAGATCCGGTTGTAGACATCGGAGAGTCCTTTCTATGTCTAACGTCAGGAACAATGTCTTGATAACTGCCAGGGTAGAAATTACGTTGTCAAGCTCCTTCAATTCTTTGAAAAAGGCAGGGCTGAAAATGGTCAGCATTGCAGCGTGTCAAAAGACTCGCATGGAGACGCGGGTCAGTAGGTTTGTGAGACTTACACGTGGAAGCTCCTGTTGCAGGTGAATGCCGTTAATACCGATCACATGCTTGCTCACTACTGAATCGCCTTGCCGAGAAGGGAACTAAAGCAACTTACACGTCTGAGCCGATGTAGTTGATGCTATCGTCAAGTCAACGTCTGCTCATCAAATGCCAACAATCGTGGACAACATACCACTTCGGGTTGATGAGACCAGAGGGCAGCAGGTGAAAGCTGTTGTTGGTTAATTTATTACTTAGCCAACAACCGGGGTTTTTATTCGGTGTCTGCATACCTATACGAAACACCGTTGGCACTGGGGCAATGGTGGTCAGCGATATATTGCGCAACTTGGGGCAGAATAGCACGGCAGGCCAGACTCACACAATGGAATGACCTGCATTATGGCCTCCCTGTATCTCGTTTTAGTACTTCATTTATGTAAATGATATCGCAAAAGATATTGGGCTTACGGCAGCTCTCGCGCTATCAACAAGTCAGCGGCTGCCAGTCATGAGATTAAACCTGCTGGGAGGGGGTAAGTTTCCAGATATAGAGGGATATTAACAGAGTGCGAGGTCTGCCGCATGATGATACCATGTGGCTGACACAATGGCTGACTCCTGGCCACATGCGCCGCCCTGTGTTGACTCCCAACTATATCCAAAAAGAGCAACACAACAAACACAGACGCCAACAAGGCTTCTTGTTCGCAAATGACGTACCAGATTTCAGCTTCGGGAGCGAGAATGTCTGTGAGTTTACCTTTCTGAGGATCAATTGGTTAGTTGAGAGGGTGAATATGACGGATTGGAGGTCGTACTCCTTCATCTCCTAGGGAAGCGCAATCGAGTCAGCGGCAAAACACGGTTGTTACACCCCGTGCGGGGCATCAAACATGGGCAAGAAGTGGTGACTGACCCCATTGGGCTCCCAAGACAACCCGGATAGGCATGATGTGCGACTGGAGATAAGGTGCTGTGGTGTTGTGCGAGAGAGCGAGAGGAGTTGGTCCGGCTGGTCTGAGAAAAATAAAAGATGCGACTTCGGAGTTGAAGTTTTGACGGATGCGTCACTAAGCCCAAGCACAGGCGCAATCGCCCCAAAAGTCAGTAGTACAGAAATTCCTGCCGTCAGAACTTTCCTTGTCACGTGACCATACCCACAAGGTTGGCGTTAGCCTGTGACGCAGAGTGACATTTCCAATGGAGGGGCTGTGAGGGGTTTTTTTCTCTTGGTCGAGTTGACTGATGGTGGGTCATAGGTACAAATATGGTTCAAACATGGTTCAACCAACCTTGGCTGTTGAGATGCTTCGGCTGTGTCATGAGACACCTCGAATGGCGTCGGGAATGTCCACCGGACACGAGATCTGGACAAGTTACTAGGTTAATTGGTACTGTCTCATCTACAAACCAAAAAAAAAAAAAAAGTGGCAGACAAATATCTTCTGCTAGCTGTTGTCAGGTTGCTTCCAATCATGTGATGACAATGCATTACCTATTGTCCGGCACGCAGTAAAAACGCTCACTGCTTGCACCCCTTGCTGCCGAGGTAGAATTCCACATGCAAATACGGTTCCGAAGCGACTGAGTGTGATTTCGTTCAACCTATCACCCAAGTACCCAGTCCGCTCTATAACTTCTGGAGCGAGGTTCAGGGTAGGTGGAGGGAGTTCCAATCTCAGTGTGAGGCATGTGGGCCAAGTCCACATAAAGTTTTCTACAGACTTGTAGTATTAGGGAATAAATTGGTCAAAAACATAGTTTATTATGTTTTGAAACGGAGGGTCCTGATGTGACTGATGCACATAAGTGCCTGGTAATTCGCGGCACGTGCGATTATTGCAGCGCAAGTGAAAACGGCCATTGGCAGCTGTACGCGGCTGCCACAGCCTCTCGATGTGGTAACGGGGTACAATCATATCTTCTCATCTTAGATGTGTTCATCCTATGATAATTCTGAACAGGATTATTATTGTGATTCTGCAGATTACCACAGCGTGAGATATTCACCCGGTTGCGCATCTAGCCAGCCGCACCCATTCACCACTGGTAGTTGCGTGCAGTACCCAGTCACTTTGACTTATGACGAATATTCAGGTACCGACGTAAATGTTGGCATCACAATGAATATTATTAACACCTTCGAGATCTGCAACATTGGTTTCGCCTTGGACGATCCCAGGGTTGAAGCTTTTGTGGGCGGTCAGTGAAAATAGCTAACCACATACTAACATGGAGTTCTGCGAACTCTCACCTGCTCTGGTTTCGGCTAGATTTGCATTGATGACTCGTTTAAGCTTGATAAGAAAGGGTCCAATAGCATGTAAAAGCTTCTGGTCCATAGTTCCATTCTGATTCAATCCCGTGCTTATGTGTTTTGGTGGCTGCAATCACTATATTCACCTTTGAACTAATCAATCCGCCGCCGGGCCGATCGTCATCGTACTACTGATATTCTCGTCTCTTTTACTGATTTTGCTAGAATAAACTCCAACGTCCCGCAACGCTCAGTATACAGACCGATGTGCTGAAGAAGGTAGAGAGTAAACATCTTCCTATAGCCTAAGTCAAGCTCGCAGCTAATTGTGCTATCCAGGGGAAATAAGCTCTCTGGGTCTAGTATGATAGGTCAGTTCAGTAAATCAGCAAAACGCCTATGATAAGAGAAAGCATTATGGAAAAGTTTAATACGCTTTGGTAGCATTGGGTGGTGGCAAGGCGCGTATAAAATATGCATGGGCTGTACTGTAGTGTGCTGAGTACAAGATCCATGTGGTGACCAGCAAAGTCCAGGGGGTCATTTGGCAGCGCGTAGTCCTATTGGCAGCAGATGCGCAAATGGCCAGCCCACATCTATAGGACTTCTTTCCACTTCGTGATTTCCAGATGATCGAAAGCGAACTAATGCTAAGATCTCGGTACCACACTAGTCTTGCATGGAGGTCTTGAATATGTGCGACCGAGCAATGGTAAGTCAAATCCCACCAATTTTAGCCTTTAGCAGCTATATAGAATAAGAATATTATTGGGGCTAAAAGGCTATATTATCCATTTATGTCAGGGTTTGCAATATCAATGACGGCTAGCAAGGTGCTGATTGTGTGTGTTCAGGCAGGATGAGCCGATTAACGGAAGAAATCTGGGCTCGCTTGCAACATCCCCACTTGGTTTGGACATGCAAGGCGGGTAGAATTAATGTCCACTGCAGGGGTTCGGACAACATGCGTCGCCGGGTCCGCGCTTCGGAAGATTTTTGGGCCGTTTCATACAGGTTAAAGTTCATTTGGACATTTGCTTTCGCGCAACGGACACGAACAACCCTGAAATTCCAGATAACGGATTGACATTAAGCCGACTTATTTGACAGGACAAGACTTGGTCGGACAATTGTGAAATACCATCACTCTCTGCCGGACTTGAGAACAACCGAACATACCGATGTGTGATGTTGTACCTACTCAGTCAACAACTGAATAATATTTAAAGACTGATAAAGTGTAATGCATAATGGGAAAATCATATTCTACACTTTCATCAATATCCATTGGCAATAATGTATCGCTACAGCAATGTTCAAGAACCATTCCGTGTTGCACCCACCCAAGGTGGGATCAACTGGCTCGAAATTCCTGCTAGTGACCTTGATTCGACTCGGGTAAGTTGTGTATTACCATCAGCACCAGGAAATTATGGCTAACAGATTGAATAGAAATTCTACCAAGCAATCTTTCCTTCGTGGAAGTTTGAAAACCCTCCCAAATATCCCTCCGAATTTATCCAGCTTTTCAAGACCGAGGAGCCAAATTGTAAGATGCGTTCTCTAATCCACTCCATTAAGCGAATATACGCCATGGACCTTATTATGTTGACCGTCAAAAATAATACAGACATCGAGGGGGCGATATTGAAGGTTAACCCTCATTCTCATACTTCCACCAACGGTTCAAAGTCCGACTCGGTTGGCTTTGTGCCTTTCTTCTTAGCTGATTCTATTGATGAAGTATGATACCCTCACCAAAAAAGGTTAAATCCGCCATCATGAAAATGAATCTAACAAGGCTTGCAGCTTGAGAAGCGTATTATTGAGCTCGGTGGTTGTGCCTGTTCTCCCAAAACCAACGGTAAAGGGGACGGCTGGTATGCCAAATACTATGATCCTGAAGGCAATGTTTTTGGTTTGTGGCAAGTGGTGGTGAAAGAGTAGTGATCGGGTCCGAACGATCGATTTCCGTGAAATACGCTCTAGGTAGACATCCAATTTTCATCAGCTATTTTTACTACGTTATTCATCCATCACAGGCGAAGGAGGCAACCGCCAAACCATAATCCACAGGTAGCGGCAGAGATCACGAAGTTACTTTGTGGCTGTTATTCGCGCCAGTAAAGCCAGCATCGAAGCTGTCGATGTCATAGAACGCACTATTCTCACAATCAGGATTAGGGCCGCACTAAAGATTGCAGGCCATGGACCATGAGTGGGCATGCATGTCCAAGCTCCCCACTAATTGTTCCAATCAATCTCCTTTAAAAAGGCGGTGATGTCGGTTAATGGCGGTGTTAGCCGAAGTTTGTTCAAGGTATGTAAAGGATGGCACGGACGACGTGCTTTGCTCTTCACGAGTTGCATCACTTTAAATGAGAAGCCCATTTCTTATGCGCTTGTGGTGATCCAAATTTATGAACATACGTCCTTTCGTGATCGCTGCAACGACCGCAAACCAAGACCGTCACTTCATTCTTCGATTGTATCCAACCACAATGGACGACTGTTCCGCAGTTGTCAGCAATCTGACATCTACTTCCAGCCTGGCATGCGTAGCATGTCGAATTCGCAAGGTTAGTACATCCTTCTCACACACTGAATGAACACAATGCGGAACCTTTTCGATAGGTAAAATGTGATCACCAAAAGCCTCTGTGTGGCAACTGCCAAAAAACAGGGAGAGATTGTTCATGGCCAAAAAGAAAACTGCCGTCGAGTCGCCGACACCGTCTGTGAGACTTCTTTGTAAGGATTGTGGGTTTGGGGCGACTGACACGAGTGTGCAGCTCTCATGCCGAGTTAAGCGCTCGGTTGGAAGCGATGGAAAAATTGGTCTCTACCCTACAATCAACGCCGGTTTATTCTGTCGAGAAAGTCCGCCTTAGTGATAGCCGCACTGCACTGGATCAAAGTGAAAAAGGACCGGACGTTTCGACTTCTAGGTCGGACAATGTTTTCCCGGGTTCTATGTTACGAGGAAGTGCTGGATCCGAAGGTCGTTGCACCACCTTTCTACATTCCCATGGGAGTAGCCGTGCTGACCTATCCTACATTCAGGGGCTTGTTCCATGTTTTCAAGCCAAGGGATTCGTAAAATGGCCGCTCTTACCGGGGACGACAGCTTTCTGAAGCTACTACAAAAGCTAGAACATGACAGCAACAAGTGGGGAAGGAATCTAAACGCAGTAAAAGAACCTCTCAATTTGCCCAGTTATCAAGTCGTGGCGCAGTGCGCAGAAGGTATGCTTACTATCCGCTACGGAATGCTGCTGATTCTATTAGACTAACGATGATCAACCCCGTAGACTTTCTACTTACCCAAAACCATGACATTAGGATCTTCAAAGAACATCAAATTCGCGAGCTTGTGCAGGCATACACACAACAAGGCATCGACCTCGAGCCTGGGCAACTAATGACACTCAATGTCATCGTTGCCCACTCGATCAGCAAGTCGAACCTGGTTGAAGGAACACATGAACCAGAGAATTACTTGACAATGGCTCTTCACCATTTGCCTTCGATTTTACTAAAGACACCATCTCCAATGGAAATAGGAGCGCTTCTATCCATGGTATGTCATTCAATCTCCTATACATGACCTCTCTAATTTCTGTAACTATTAAACAACAGGTTCTGTATTTTGTTTTCAACGCAGAAAACCAAACGGCGGTAACGCTATTGGGACTTGTTGTCCAACCCATACTTCTCGGCGGCTATCACTGCGGTGGTAGAGATGCCAGCCTTGACCCAGTTAATAAACTACATCTACGACGTTTATTTTGGCAAGCTTATATTGTTGATCATGACTTAATGCTGCGCATTGGAAAGCCGCCATTGATACAAGACGAGTTTCTTGTCGATCTTCCAGACCAACAACCCCCCGACGGTTATAGTATATTTTACTGCCCTGACCAAACAAGATTCAACTATTTTTATGAACAGGTTCGCCTTGCTCAGATTGCCGGTAGGATTTACGGCCTGCTCTACACCAGCGACATAGATATAACTCCCTCCCAGCTAAATGCAAGGATCTATGAACTTGACGAAGAGCTGCAGCAATGGCGCGACAGCATTCCCGAGATGATCCGGCCTCAACCTGCACGGAATCTTGAGGATGGCGAATACCATTTACTGATGTGTCTGACTACTCTTCATTTCACCTACTTCCAGCTGATGGTTGCCATCCACTGTGCTGCATTTCGACTGGCGAGTGTGGATCAATCAACGGACCAAGGCAGCTGCGTTTTACCGAGCGTTGCCCTTTGTGTTGGTGCCTCAAGAGCCTCCCTCTCCTTGCTAGCTAATCATGAAAAGGATCACCCATATACTAGGTAAGTTCATTGGACGCCATCTTCCTCTGGACCTGCTACATGGAATATTCTGACGCATTTCTCGCAGATACCTGCTATATCAGGTAGCATGGAGTGTGGACATACTTTTTATCAGTATTCTACAAAACCGTCAATGTGATCGTTCTCTGCGCGATCTACAACTGATTCGGAATGTTGTCTGGTTCTTTGAGAAATATGATCCAAATCATATGAAAGTATTCTCCTATCGTTTGATTAAGGGTCTTGAGAATATTGCTTCTCGTGCGCTGGGACAAGACGTGTCCGAAGAACAGCAATCGGCGTCAACATCATCATATGAACACGGCGTATTACAAGGGTCGGCCACATTTGTGAACCCTTCTCAGGGAACAACTTCTGGGATTGATGCAAACCAAGAAATAAACAACTGGTCTACGGGTGATCCGACAGAATGGCTGTGGTTCACGAATTATCCTGAGGGATTTATACAGATCGATTTTGGGCCGCAGCTTTGGCAGAACCTGTTTTAGAAAAACCTATCAACCTGAATGCTACAAACCTTACCAAGATGGTGCGAAATATTCACCAGTGGTAAATTATAGTTGTTTGTTTTTGGATGGTGGTGGGTGTTGCACGTCGTGGAAAAAGAACTCCTACTTTCGAACATGGCAGAAGAATATTTTTTGTACTTATGAATCCATAACCAGTCCCTCCATATTTCCCTCTTTCCTCCAAGATTGCAAAATGCGCATATACATAAGCAGTCCTTGCCCGTACGGCGCAGCCCTTGCCTTTCTACTAGCTTCCTTGTCAGACTCTGTAGGGTTACTTTGTCCTTGGTTTCGTCTGGGGCTCGATATGGTGCATATCCCAAAAGATGCGAACCAACCAGCGTACTTGGCGATTTCTTGAGACCATGCCTCTTCGGCGTCTTCGGTTGGCTCTACTGTCAGAATTTCCATGTCGGTAACACGCCTGTGAGCCTCTGAAAGAACATGCGCGACATGTTTCGCCTTTTGGTCGATCTGATAGCTGGCACTGCTCGAGTGGCCCATCTGGGTGTAGCCACCAAGAATTAAATTTGGAAAATCGTGCGTTGTCCAGCCGTGAAGAGTTGTTGCTCCTTTAGCTCGCCACTTTGCCGACAGCGATAGACCATGACGTCCCTTGAATGTCATATTCGCGACTGAGCCTGGCTCGAGGTCCCCGTCAGCCGGTGAACGATACCCTGTGCTGCAAACCAGGATATCAAGTTCATACTCATTGTCATTGACAACAAGGCCATTTCTTGTTGCATGACTGATGCCGCGACCTGATGAGTCGACCAGGTGAACATGTGGGAGATTGAATGTAGGGAAGTAATCATCATGGAATGTTGGCCTCTTGCACCACGTCGGGTACCATGGAATAAGAGCATCGGCAGTTGCAGGGTCTTTGACTATGTCGCGTACGCGCTGGCGTCTGGCCTCTGCAGATGGGCCGTCAAGCTGAAGCAATTTACTCACATGACCGGAAATCTTGTCAGGCGTTATTGGCTTTTCATGTGGAGCGCCCATAAAAGCGCTATATGTTTTAAGCCTCGTCCATTCGTCATCCACCAAGTTGGTGGGAGCTTTCCAGCCCTGGATCCATAAACTGTAGTTTTTGCTCCTGTCGGCCTGCCAGCCCTTATGAGTAGCGACATTAGTTATCCACTTCTGTCGATCGATTTCCTGTTGGCCGCGATATGCAACTGCAATCGGTGTCCGTTGGAAGACATACAGGTCTTTCACCCACTTGGCAAGCTGAGGTATGACCTGGACTGCCGTGCAACCGGTCCCAATGATTCCCACCCTCTTTCCTTGCAAACCGTTGAGAGTTGGGTCGCTGGGCGAGCCCCCTGTCACATTGTAATCCCAACGTGCGGTGTGAAAAATGGGCCCCTGGAACTCTCCCAGCCCGCGGATGTTTGGTATTTTGGGGTGGTTCATAAAGCCGTTGGCGGCAATCACAAACTGGGCTGTAGTTTTGATCCGAGATGGGGTTTCTAGTGGGCCACGGTTTTCCGTCATCTTCAAGACCCATCTCTTTAA
Organism: Calonectria multiphialidica; assembly: GCA_020623665.1. Lineage (NCBI taxonomy): Eukaryota > Fungi > Ascomycota > Sordariomycetes > Hypocreales > Nectriaceae > Calonectria > Calonectria multiphialidica. Next base: position 32,053 of record JAHVYC010000097.1, on the reverse strand, counting down.
CTCGTCGTTCCATTCGGCTTCGTCGACCTTTGTCCGGAAAAGTCCCAACAGCTCCCACTTTTTAGCAATACGTTCAGCATGTTCTTTCAGCTCCGGGCCATATGAATACCTATGCTTTGGTATATGGTCTGTCTCCTCCAGCAAAGGCATGTAGATGGAGGACTCGACGTCACACATCAATCCCGGGTACCGGTTCCAGTACCAGGTTCCTCCCCAACCTCCCGCATTGTCGACAAATCGAATGTCTTTAGCACAAAATCCTGCCTGTATCAAACGCACAGCGTATAAAAGACCTGCATATCCGGCACCCATGATGATGAATTTAAATTCATCACCGTCGCGTAAATTTGGATCTTTAGCGTTGAGTGCTGTGTGATCAACCCACTTGTCCTCTGCAAGTGTCTGAAAGCGCTCTGAGATTGCATTCTCCAGTTCAACATACTCCTTCGAGCCCTCAGAATTGACTCGTTTCTCTCTGAACTCGGCATATCTTTCAAGCAAGTCATTTGAAGGTGGGGGGTCAGTGATTGTAAGTGGTTTGGCACCAACGTAGCCACACTGAGGTGAACCACCAAGAGTAACACCATTACTCATGGTCATTTCAGCGATCATTTTTAACCAAATTGTGAAATAGTGATGGAGTACTGGTTTACGCGCAGGTATTAGACCACGCTAGTTTCGGGTCCTCCTTGATATAGTAAGCGAAGGTAGTGGCTGACCTGGTTAATTCGGGATTCCGCCGACATGTTTGAGAATGTCCAAACGCTTCCCAAAGAAAATGCAAACGCGTCCATTTCCTTTTTTAGCAGAATTATCAGCAATTTTAGCATCTGCGAGAACCGAAGTCATGATATTACGTAAATGATTGGATCATTTCAGGTAGTCTGTTGGGCCACTTCCCGTGATGCAGGGGATAATTCCCGAAGGACAACCGCCGGGATTCAGCACATGTCGGAACTTCGGTTCCCCCACATCTCCAGACCAGTGGCAAAGTGTTTGCGCCGTTTTATTTCCTTTATTTTTGTTGTACGTATGCGTGTGTGTGTGTGTTGGTAGAGGGACGATGGGGTAAAGGATTATGCCACATCCTTTCAGGTCCAGTCGTCCAACCCACAGGTGCATCAAAGTCGTGGCCTAACCAGCACGATAAGATTTACACAAGAAGATTAGCAGCTAGGCCACAATTCCACTCTAAATGCATGTGTTTCAAGAGACCTTGCTGCCCCATTTTCGGCGTCTGGACTCCAGATCGCAATTGCTAAAATCACACACTGGCATCTCAGAATGGCCGGGAAAACAGTTCATATGCATTTATATGTGAAAATGCCGACTCTGGGATCAGACGTGAAATAAACTTAATAGCCCCTTGATAGAACAGACGCTTTTTGGATACAACCAGTGACATAACGAATACAGCATAGGGACATACTACCAACTTTCCTCTTCTGGGCAGAACGAGTTTAATCAATACCAAACGCAATATTATTACTATGATGTATACCCCAGTTCTTTGAACGCTCTATACAGAATCTCATGGACAACTGTTCCCTTGCGATTAGTATATTCATCGGAAGTTTCCCCGTTTTTCGTGCTCATCTCAGCTGCCTCCTTCTTAGCTTCTGCATATAAAATCCTGTCCGCTTCGTTCCTCATTAACCAATCCTTAAAGATTTTATGCCTTTCTGCTTCGGGCGATTCAGGCGGCCAGACATGCAAGTTGACCGCCTCAGGTTCATATGCACAGAACAAGCGGTGCTCGTACCAGCCAGGTTCTCTGAGAAGGAATTGGAATCCAGCCTCCTCAAGGGCAGGTGCATAAGAGGCTTCATCTAAAATATCTGCGACAGTCAAGTCGATATCGATGACAGCCTTCGCTGGGAGGCCCGGAACGCTTGTCGATCCAACGTGCTCAACGGAGATAGCGGTGCCACCCAGGGCGGACTCAATTCGGGCTCTGAGCAGAGCAAAGGAAGCGCGCCATGAAGGGTCGGGCTCGACGATGACCAGCGGAATCTTCTTCTTACGATGAGATACTTGTTCAAAGGGGCCACCGACAGAGCCGGATAGATCTAGTAAATCCTTAACTGAAGGTGGCATGATCCGATTGGTAGCACAAGGTGAGGAGCCGCCGTTTTGAGTCGTTGGTTGACCTATCTTCCAGATTGAGATTGAGATTACACAGTTCGGTGGTTATATGATTTCAACCGGTTCAGAAAGATTATAAGGCAGTGCTGTTGTTTTCGACGGCACAATGCTGCAATTAATAGCGACCACGTAAAAATGTCGCACACATACGATACCATTACGAGGTCCAGCGCCTACGTCATATGTACCCCGCTTCTGTCTTGGTTTTGCAGTTTACATTTATTGATTATGTAACCTCCGATCCTATAATTTCAGAACCATGGTCAGGATCCTGGAGGCTTCAATACCCCGTTATTCCAGTTACTCATACTGCACATTATTTACTATATGTCTTTTATTCTCTTTATGACACTATTTCATTTCAAGATGGGCCATGTTAGATTCTCAGCTACTAACAATGAAACAAGTTGAGATACTAATAAAATAGACTGGAAACATGTTTGTATAAAAAGATACTACTTTCTAAGAGTTTTAAGAACTCAATGTTGTAAAATATTTGAGTACGGGTTTGAATGATTTATTTCCAAACAACTGATTCATACAATTAATATTTAAAAACAAATAATAAAGGACATTTTAATTCTTTTCATCAATTAATTATTCATCGCAAATCACAATCATCATATTCTCTGACTCAGAGAATATCCGTAATCTCACCTGCTGATATAAACCGAACATTTCCTCTTGCCAGGTCAGGCAACATAACTACCCTGCAGCTGGGTCGGGACCAGACTGCTGTCGCGAAAAACAATGGTCTGAGCGGGTGATCAACTGTCCCAAAAGTAAGTTAGAACCCGGAATTAATTTTAATTCATGATATGCCATTGTTATTTTGAGATCTGCACTTCTTTCTGTATTGGTTTGACTTAAGATTTAATTTGATTGAATCACACCTGCTGAGGTCCTTACGGAATAAAGTGGGATAAAGTGGGATGCGGTGGGATACCGAACCAGCAATAGTAACATCAATCATGTCTGTAGAGTGGGATAATGATGAATGCCAGATAACGTGGGACTGAATAGTGACTATCTACGTCCTCATCATCCTTCCATTTTCATTTCTCACCGGACGACTGCAAAGTCCAAATGTACTAAACCTACCGGCACGAGTTTCTCGACACTGGCAATCGTACAAGACGGATGATCAAGAATTACATGAGCATAACAACAATCACCTCTAAAAGAAAACGCATATATAACCTTGAACTTTATTGCTTACTCCCCGTTTATTTGTCAGTTGACTCCGTTTTTTAGAAAAAAAAGAAAAAAAAGCCTTGGAGCGGAATTGTAGCTTCCGCAGGCCCACCTGACACACTCCCACTACGAATTAATCAGCAATGCAAACATTTTCCTGCATAGGTTAAGCTTATCTTGCAAATATTTTGAATTAATATGCAACTGTGTTTCATATAAACCCACCTTTATTCCAGAAGCAACGCCTCTTGAATTAATCCATGACATCGTTTCATACTTGATTTATACCCGAGAATTTGGAAACATAACATTCCTGTTAAAGTGGAAACATTTTTCAAGACGCGCATCGCCATACCGCCGCCCTAGTCCTTATTTCAAAATAGAACATGACAAATTTCATTATCAAAGTTACCTCCGACACAGTCTGCGCCTGGTGCTACATTGGTCGCAAACAACTCCAGAAGGCCCAAGAGATCTGGCAGCAAAAGCATCCCGAAGATACTTTCACTATTACCTACTTGCCCTACCAACTCAACCCCGAGCGGCCCAGGGGTCCTGGACGCAGCACCTCTAAGCATGACTTCTATGCGGGCATGTTTGGGGAGCCGCAAGCGGCGCAGTTTCGTAAGCGGCTGGAGCAAGTGGGAGAACCGCTTGGTATCAACTTCAAACATGGAGGCCAGACTGGAAATACAAGAGACTCGCATCGACTAGTACATCTATCAAAAAGATATGGTGGCGATACCGAGTCCAAGGCTCTGGATGGCTTGTTTGCCGCATATTTCGAAAGAGAGCAGGATATCACCGACTACAATGTATTAAAAGACATTGCCGTTACGGCTGGCATCCCCGAGAGCGAATTCCAGAAAGCGATCGTGGACAGTGATGAGGGTGGCCCTGAAGTCGACGAGGCTATTAATCAGGCGAGACTCAGTGGTATCACTAGTGTTCCTAACTATTTTATCCAAGATAGATATCGAGTTCCTGGCGCAATTGATCCGAGTATCTTTTGCAAGGTATTTGAACAGATTAAGGGAGATAATCGATAAAAGCTATGCAGATAAACAACTCTAAGTGAAATTAAATTAAGTAGTCATATCATTTGTAGCTCAAGTAACGATATACATTCCAATTCGACATTCCAGATTATAACATAACTTGAGCCTCTTGAGCCTCTTGAGCCCCAGAGTGTAGAACAGCAGTACGATTTACATGCTCACGTGTGGGCTTCTGGGGTCGCATTTTAATAAGACAGAATCAAATCATTATTTTATGTGGAATGGGGTCACCTTAGATAAATCACTTGTTGTTCTAGACCTGGATGGAACAGCAAGGAAACGTCGAGAAATGAGGCCAATGAGTGACAAGACTGAAGTAAAGTATAGAGAAACGGCCTTCTAGTCATCAAATTATATCAACCTTAATAGAAAGAACGAACTCGATCAGCTTGATAGTTTAACAACCTCTCGCTTCCCTTGGAGAGCAGATGACTGATCGCCTCTCCATTGTTTGGCAAACAGCGCACCAAGTATTAGCGTTGCTTTACTAAATGCTTCCACGATATACCTGTAAAGGCGACAAGGATAACGGCTCTTTTGCAAAGCTCTGTTGGGGCACTTCCTTGAGATTCTTTAATCCCGCTGCGGTGTAAGTAGGGTGGGATGAGCTGATAAATGAGTCAATGGGTTTATCCGTATATCCGGAGATATGGGCTGGCAGAACTTGCTAGTATATTTACAGACTGAAGGTTAAGCTATGTGTAAACCTAGCAGTATCAAGCATAGCACGGTTAAGGGGTGAGTGGGGACGGAATTAGGGATGGCAGGATACAGTGGGTGGGAGGACCGACAGCTGCTCGGGCCTCTCTGGCTGACAAAACTTCACAAGCCGCTTAAAAAACTAAGTTTCTGGTAATTATGTAAATTAGGCAGTGGGATTTTAAGCAAGATTTGGTGAAGCTTGTGTGGAAGCGGCCATATAAAGCATAGATGGCCGCTTTGGTTAATACAGCTTGCCACATCGCTCATCTTCCTCTTCGTCTTCGTTTTTCCCAGTTCCGAGCAGCAGTAACTACTTCATTTCGTCAACATGGCTCCGAAGATTGCAATTGTCTATGTAAGATTTCTCTTTTACCGTCGTTTGCCTCTGAGGTTCTGATAATCGGTCAAGTACTCCATGTACGGCCACATCAAGCAGCTGGCCGAGGCTGAAAAGGCCGGCATTGAGAAGGCCGGTGGTTCTGCCGACCTTTTTCAGATACCGGAAACGCTTTCCGATGAGGTTCTTACCAAGATGCATGCTCCTCCAAAGGCCATCGATGTGCCTTTCATGACCGACCCGTCCGAATTAGAGAAGTACGATGCTCTCCTTCTGGGCATCCCAACCCGTTTTGGCACTCTCCCCGCCCAGTGGAAGGTAAGTACCTCGTCCCATCTCCTTGTTCCTTTAGAGAAACGCGACTCACTAAAATTGTGAAAAATGAAGGTTTTCTGGGACAAGACCGGCAAGCAGTGGTCCACTGGTGGGTTTTGGGGCAAGATGGCTGGACTCTTCGTTTCCGGCGGCACCCTCGGCGGTGGTCAGGAGGCCACTGCTCTTGCTATCATGTCGACTCTCGCCCACCACGGCATCATCTACGTCCCCTTCGGCTACGCCAAAGCTTTCGGTCAGATTACAAGCCTGACTGAGATCCACGGTGGCAGTCCCTGGGGTGCCGGTACCTTTGCGGGTGCGGACGGTTCCCGACAACCGTCCGAGCTTGAGTTGGAGATGGCTACCCTCCAGGGCGAGGCCTTCTACCAAACTGTTGCTAAGTACAATGGTTGACTACCCGCTACTCTCCAGAGTGGAGGGAAGGGTTTGGGTCACGACGGACATGTTGCAACCTACAGGCAGATGAGGGAGCAGAAGACAGGTGCATCGGATTAGTCCAAGGTTGAAGCCGTTCACGTGGTGCAGCTGTCATAAGCAAGGGCCCTGTGGCCCTCTGGCGAAATGCACAGTTCAGTAGTACTCGAGGCGGATACACTAAGTATATAGACAGTAAATCAAAGCTATGTTAGAACAATACATACGAATCCCTCAGGAGATAGCATGATTTAAGATCGTTATTGTTCCGCCTGCCACCTCATTATATCCCACCCACCTTTTCCATCGCTCCCTTCCATCCCCGGTCTCCACCGCCAAACGCCGACCTTTTCGAAGCCTAATTTTGTATATAGTTTCGACCCCGCAGGAGTTGCTGAGAGCTCTATGGGAACGCCTTCCTCTTTTGCCTTGTTGATTCCCCATTCAACAAGCCTCCGCGCCACGCCGCGACCCTGAAATTCCGGGTGCACTGCGATGTCCATGATACCGTATTGAGGCGAGTTCTTGATTTCGGGGCAAAAGTAGTCATTGGAGGACGGAAGACGACATGTCCTGGCCATGAGGAGGGCATTCGGAGCTGATACCAGCGGGTCAACGAGGTCTGATGCATATTGGAAAACCTCAGTGCTGAAGATGGAGGCTTTTATTCCTGGTCGCTAATATTAGCCATGTTCAGTAGGTACCATATATAATAAAAGCCAATGGAAATTTCGCCCGTTATCTTCGGGGTGATGGAACAATGACATATAGCATGATGCAGGGTGGCCTAATTTGGAGACTCACTCGATAAGAGAGGCTTCTTCTTCTCAACGGCCTGAGCCTCGTCGCCCTTCTCGTTGTCATCCTCTCGAAACCAGATGCAAAAGCCAATGATGTCGGACCTTCCGCTCCAGCCTTCATCTCCTTGCTCAAGAGTGGCAACTATCACCGTTGCGGTTGAGTCTTCCATGCCATGGCGAACAATGCTCTCCTTCGTTTTCAGATATCGTTGAGGGTATTTCACACGGGTGGGGAACATAAAGGCATCCTGCTCGTCATTGATGTATGCTGCTGCTGCAACGGCCCCCGCAGCTGGTATGTCTTCTTTCGTAGCGTTGCGAATGAGCATTGGTCCGAAGTTGCTTGGTTCATGGTGAGTAAAGGAGACAAGAAGGGCCGTAGAGCTCTCAAATAGCCCCAACATGAGAAGTCTGCGGAGCACTTGCTCAGTTGTTTGAGTCACTGACAGAAGCCAGGGTCTGACCCATGCTCCTCAACCGAGGGGGCTTTCTATACGCATTAATGCATACATCACGAAAGTAATTTTTCAAAGATGAGTCAAGTCTCTGCGCCATGCCATGATACTCGCCTGCATAACTGAACTAGAGCTGATCGTCTCCGCAGGACGTTATTTATCCCTTTGCCCTGTTGGCTGGGGCGTTCTTGGTTGCCTAATTCGGTTTAAACACAACCCCACCTTCGGTTAGTTCAACACGAAGGTCCCTGGCATATGTGGGTCAAACTGCACTATCACAGGAGCTAAGCAGCTCTGTCTATTATTAGCCCAGGCATACCCTAACTCAATACTTTACGGAGTGCAGACACCCGTAATCGAGATCCTCAGCATCCAGTCTGGTGTCAAATATTTAAGATCAAAAGTTGTCCTTGCATAAAACCACTTGATAGAACCGAGAGGAGACAACAGTGCATTCCCACATTCTACTCTTTTTGCTTCTTTCATTGCCTCTTCATCATGTCACAAACCGCTCCTCCCTCTCTCAACATTGCGATCTCCCCAAAGTATCAGGATAGAACACCGCAGTGGCTTGATGTGCGTCTAGTCATTGAACGACCTGACCTGACAGCCAAAGAAACATTGGTCCGTCTAACAGATCTCAGAGACCTATTCCCGGCCCCGCCGTATGCAAGCGCCAATGCCGTGCAGGCTTCAGACTTGACGGGCGAGGTTCCTCTCATTCCGACAGATAATAATGATGGCGAGCGCGAGTGGAAGGTTGCACGAGAGACAACGGGCGATGTAACTGTGAGGTACAGCGCTACACATATCAACAGCGACTCAGCACCTACTGTGGCGCTTTTGGATCTTCGCCGAGATCATGAGGGTATAAATGGCGCCGGCATGTCTCTCTTTGCTCTTCCTCCTGAAGATAAGACATACTGCATTAACTTGACATGGGATCTAAGTCAAACACCGAAGGGTACACGCGCTGTGTGGACATACGGTGAGGGACCTGGAATTGTCACAAAAATAGGAAGCACAAAGGTGGTGTCGGAGAGCCACTTCGCAGTAGGGCCGTCAATGAACAGCTATCCACCCACAGCCAACGCTACTGGAGATTTCGGCTTCTACTGGTTCGGGCAGCCTGACCTTGAAGTATTAGAGCTTGCGAAGTGGGTGCAAAACCTCTTCCATCACATGAAACGCTTTTTCCATGATACCGAGCCAGCGTATCGCATCTACATGCGAGGAAGCGCGAGCAGCAATGGCACGGGCGGGGCGGCCCTTTTACGCTCCTTCATGTTTAATTACATCATCGGCGCAAATAACACTTGGGAGAGCTTCCAGACTCTTCTGTCCCACGAGATGGTACATAACTGGCCCACGCTGTCTGATGGCGATGATGTCACATGGTACATTGAGGGCATTGCGGATTATTACTCCATGATACTTCCCTTCCGCACTGGCGCCTTCACTCTCGATCGGTTTATACAAGGAGTGAACAATATGGCTACCGCATATTACACCAATCCTATGATCAGTCTCACTAATGCGGAGATCGAAGCCCGAAGCTCAGAGGGCGAAAGTGTAGAGAAAGTACCCTATGGAAGAGGTATGTTCTTCCTGGTTAGGCTAGATGCGCAGATCCGAGTGAAATCAAACGGCACGCGCAGCATCGATGATTTGATGCTGAACCTTTTGAATCGAACACGATCAGGCCTGAGTGATTGCTTAGAGGACTTTCTCAGTCTACTGGAGCAAGAGCTTGGGTCCACCGCAAGAAATGAGTACGAACAAATGGCAAGTGGCAGGCTGTTGGTGCCTCCTGATAACAGCCTGAGTCCCTGCTTGATGGTTCAGAAGACGCAGATGGAAGTATACGAGTTGGGATTTGAAATAGGATCAAATAATGGGAAATCCTTCATCGCCAAAGTAGTCCCCTATTCCAGGGCTGCACAGGCTGGATTGGTGGACGGCGATGAGGTAGTGTCGATGGACACGCGGCTCTCAAATCCCACAGCTATCGATGCTTGTGAGGATGTGAATGCTGAAACTCTGGTTAAGATTCGGAGAAAGGGAGAAGAGTTCTTGATCACATATCGGCCAAGGAGTTTTAAGACGGTTGAAGCGTACCAATGGGTGAGAAGGGACGGCTCCAGACGACCCTGCTCCGCACTTATGTCAAGCTGAGCTATGGCAGTTCTGGTGAGGTTCTAGAAGATAGCGAAAAGCAAGATACTCGAAGTCATTGGATATTTGCAAACAGAGAAGGCTATGAAATGGTAGTACAGAAAGCCTTCCAGAGAGCTGAAGTTATTGTACCGGGCGCGCAAGGCTTGGGGGGGGGGGGGGGGGGGGCGGGGGGCTGAATACTGGGTCTTCGTCTACGGGGAGGGTGACGCAATTACATTTTGCGAGGTCAAAAGCGATGTCTGGTGTCAGGCACCCCTCCACGTGAACATGAAACCCTCATTTCGGGGAGGCGTGAAGAAAGCCATCCAATTGAGAACGACACATGCATGGTGGGAGATTATGTGCTGCCCCTATGTTGCTCGGTTGCGTTTTCGGGAAGTAGAAAAGCCCGGTGGCTTTTTCGACTGAGATTCGGGCACGAACCGAGTGGAGGATAGCTTCGGCTTTCGCCGCCTGCCGACCCCAGTGTCTTCATCTCAATGATTCCGCACGAACCTTTCTGTAACACTCAATCAACTACGGGTTCATTCATTTGGGGCTTGGCTCATGTGGGGCAAGCCCTAACTGAACCATGGAGTATGAAAACCTGCGACTTCCCCTTCCATGTTCTCTCTTCATTCACGATCAAGCGCCCAGGCCAACTTCAGACTGCCAAGAATGAGTCACCAAAATCGTGTTATCATCGATACCGATCCAGGTTGGTGCTCAGGTTCATCCATAGATACTAGATGTGTGGCTGACCCTCTCAGGTGTCGATGATGCCTTAGCTCTGTTGCTCGCCTTGTCATCATCCTCTGCCGACATTGAGATTGCATTGGTCTCAGCTACGTACGGAAATGTACCATTACACAGGTAATGCTCCAGTAACCTGAACATCCTCCTAGGTCTAACCCACATAGTTGCCTGCGGAATGTTATCGCGCTATTCCATGTTCTTGAAAAGGAGATGGAATGGAGACGTTCCCAGAACCTGCCTGAAGGTTTTGAATGTCTGCGTGCTTCTAAAACTCTAGTAGCAGAAGGCGCTGAGCATTCATTATTTGAAGAGGAATTGGCCGCTGATTTCTTCCGTAAGTTTTCCTCCATCAATTAAAGCCGTCGCCAACATTGCCGCTAGATGGGCTGGATGGGCTTCATGGCGTACACGAAGCGTACCCTTTGTTAAGTCCGTCCGATACCTGGAGCGATATCCTTGAGCAAGGCGGGAATGTTTCCAATCGCTTTTTTGAGGTTGCTAAAGATCCTGCGCATCATGAGATTCTAAGGATCCTCCGCGAAAGCCCCCCAGATACCGTATCTATTGCTGTGCTTGGTCCAATGACTAACATAGCGCTGGCTGCTGCCGAAGACCCGGAGACATTCCTTCGCGTCAAAGAGGTTGCCGTTATGGCGGGAGCGGTGAGCGTACCTGGAAATATCACACCATTTGCAGAATTCAATACCTTCGCCGATCCCATCGCAACAGCTAGGGTCTTTGCATTGACATCGCCTAGTCCCCAGTCTACCATGCCTAGGTTCTCCCCTGCTTCCCTTTTAGAATATCCATCCAAGCTCTCGCAAAGATTAAAGCTGAGGATATTCCCTCTGGACATCACAACACGCCATCGTCTTGACAAGCTTTACTTTCTTGAACGCATCAACACTCCCCTTCTCGCAGGAAGCCCTCTTGCTCAATGGACGAATCATTTCGTCATAGGGGCTTTCGACAAGCTCGAGTCCCTAGAAGGCGGAAGTGAAAACTACGAGCCCAAGCTGTCGCTGCACGATCCCATGGTCATATGGTATTTGTTAACTCAAGGGGATCCAGGATGGCTGTCAGTCACCGAGGATATCCGCATCGAGACGATAGGCGAATGGACACGTGGAATGCATGCCCTAGATAAGAGGGTCGATGAGCAGCCTGAGAAGACACAGAATGCGCTGGAAGCGGATCCCGTCCCTGGTGATGACATGGGCTGGGGTAGCAGCACAAAGGGAAATCGAATTACTAGGACGACGGCTTCCCCCGGGGAATCCATCTTTGCAGAGATACTGATGCGTAAAATCTTTACTTAAATGGCCAATGCAGGTGTAGCGGCGGCATGCCCATCCCACACGAAGACCCTTTACCTATTGTGGCAAAGGACGAAACGGTGCTCCATAAGTACCGTTAGTTATAAATATTTTGTTTTTGCATTATATGGCCTAAGTGCAGAAGATAGGCATGATCCATTTGAATCCAAAGGTCCACATTTGCCTTTCTGTCCCACATATTACAGGCCATCGAATTCGCGGCGGGGATGGTGAATGTTGAATCATGGAGTGGGATGCCGTTCAAGAAACCTAACTTAACAACACCTTGACACAAGCTAACCGATCAACTCTTACAAATCAACTTGCAAAGTTAGTGCGTGGGGATGGGTGAACCACTCCCACAAACGGACTCTTTACAGACTCCATCCAATCTCCGCCGTCGGGATCCGCGGGGCGCGGAGCGCGGTAAGGAGTACCAATAATTGGCCATAATTCCGCGCAAGGAATTCAGTGCATGGCTTCCAGAAAACGTGCATGACATATGCGCTAGACCGCGCCAACTGTCCTGCAACTATACCCTGAATATTAACGGAAGCCCGATGGCTCTACTGGGAGAGTACGTGCGGATTCATGTCTTGATGTAAAAGAGGGCACCTGAACGAACAGTGGGTCTAAGAAAGTTCCGCTTGGTCCTCGTGTATTTATTACTTGCTAAACCTGACATACAAAATGGGAAAGGCATTTCTATAGCCAAAATAAGACTAATTGAGTATTTAAAACCATAAATATATTATCTAATATCTCTATAATAATATATCGAGATCTAATATTTAATATACGGATTACCTGCGTTGATAGTGGTAATAGAGCTGATAGCTTTATCCGGAGGGTTGGGGTTATGTCTAGGGTTATACATGAGGACCGTGCGAAACTTCTTCAGACCCACTGCACTAGGCAGGATCTGTCTGAACGATTCTTCACCAAACGCTTAGTTTCTCTGCTCTCTCTGGCCCATGTACTTCTCACCATACATCAAATCGACCATGGCTGCTGCTCCCGAAAGGAAGCCTTCTATTCGTCGCACCCGCACTGGCTGCTATACATGTCGCACAAGACGTCGGAAGGTATTTTGAGCTACATTATTTGAAGTGATTGATCAAACTAAAACTCTCAGTGCGACGAAGTCAAACCGGAATGTGGCAATTGTGTTCGTCTGGGCTTCAAATGCGAAGGTTACGGACTCCGATTGAAATGGCCTAATCATAAATCGACATCTGCAGGGGTGTCAACGCGAAAGACTCCTGGAAATGGCGAACTTGTGACCCCCAATCGCGTTCTACTACCCAGAGGTTCAGCATCTGCCCCTCAGATTATGACAAATGCCATCGGTCCATCGTCATTGGGCACACTGGGCAGCTTGAATTTCACCTCGTCTTTCCCTGCAGACTCAAATAAGAGAGATTCTTTCCTTCTTCATCACTTCGTCACTCATGTTTCTGGATGTCTCGTGCCCTTTTTGGATGCTCAAACTGGGGATTTGTGGTCGCATCCTTTCTTACGGCCAGCCATCGAGTCACTAGCTGCGTCTAGCCTTTACCAGCTCTACACCATACATCAACATAGCCCAACCAGCTTTGCCATTGCATCAGAAGGGTCCCCAGCGGCTTCCGCTTGTTTCTGGAAAAGGAATGCAATTCTCTTATATACTGATGCCATAAACACGCTCAAGAACGCCAGTATCGATACGCGTGATGCAGCGGGACTATGCCTTGCTGGGAGTCTGGTTTTGTCTCTGTTCGAATGGGAGTCTGGAAGTGCGGGGTCTTGTTTTGCTCATTTGGATGGGGCTAATACTATCGTACGCTTCGCATTTGAACAAATTTCACGGTTGTCATGGGGACCATCTCTTTTACAGGGTTGGGCAAGAATGCATCAGACAAGGATTACACGACAGTTGCCCTTTAGGCCATTGGAGAGAGAGAAGCGCAGCCTGTCGGACAAGGATATTGCAGGACTCTCGGCCCAAGTCCTCCATCACTCGGCCAGTTTGTCAATTCTTCTTTCTGACGCATTTGCGCTACGAAATCGGCTTGTGCTAAAGACCTGCGTTGAGATGAATGAATTGGGGGGTCGTTCTGCAACCCAATTCTGGCGAGATTGGTATTCAATAATATTCGACTTCCCCTATACAATGGACCCGGATGTTCACAACGAGAAAGAGCTTGGAAGATCCGAGCTACTGGATGGCCTCGCCCGAACCGAGTCCCTTCTCTGCGCATGGCAAGAATCACTCTCTGAGCCCGACCGGCCGACAATGACTTCAACTTGCGCAAGCAAAGACTTGAGTACCCAAGAGGACCAAGAGACGCTTCAGATAGTTTCCTGGACATTTACAAGGAATGGAGCTGCTCTGCAGTATCTGAATTGCATAATGGGTCGGATCCTGTCTTCCCGAGAACTTTTGGACCTGCACTTACTAGTCGATAATGGCCTGTCCTCTTCAAGACCACTGCACCATCTCATTGTAGCCGCGCTCTCTGTTATAGAGGCCCTGGACCCGGAAGAGTCCATTGCTCATGACGTCTATGGCAATGGCGCTCTATGGGCCTTTGGGACACTGGCAACCTGTGCCCCCGATCGGAGAGTTGTCAGTCATCTATCACAAATTGTGATGCCACGATTTCACCGCGTAGCTCGTTGTGGACCACTGTTGGTCACAGTATCACAGACAAGCGAGATACTAGCTTGTGTCATGTCCGAAATTGATGCAGGTCGGATGCCATTTCTTTGTGATCCGGACGTGGTATTGACGGATGACTTCAGTCTCAACGAAAGCTGTTTGTCGTATGTAAGAATGGCAGTTATTGGACGTGAGCGAGGGAGGTTTTATAAGGATTTGGTCAAGGTAGGGCAGACTTTGTAACAATATCTAGGTGTCATAGAGGCCTAAACAGGCCTAGCTGCCACGTATTCCTGTTTTTCAATAAAGAATTATCTCTAGAAAACCGAGGAACATAATTTGGTTCTCGCACTTGCTTGGGCGTAGAGGCTCTCCAAACTCGCCGCCGCCTGTCAAGCCAGATATGGTTGCCACTACACTTCGCATGAGCGGAGTGTTCACTTCACCTTTACCGGAGCCGTCAATATGACACTGCCATCTGGTCTCGCCTTGGAGTACAGATGGAGTTTGTGACATGGCAATGATCGAACCAAACTCCGTCTTGGGCAACGTAATCAATGTTTGGCTTGGTTGATGCCATTTTCGTAACGTACGACTCACAGAATTATTGATTCACGTTACAGTAACCGTCTTCAAGGCACGTAAGATGTATTACAAATCGACCTGCATTCAGCAGTCAACAATATTCATTCCCGATATGGTAAGGAGCTGCGGAACGATTTTCGGGTCCAACGTTAAGTCGGGCCGAGCTTTGACCAATGGAGCGCCCGCAAGAACCCACCCCAGTCATATTTTCTCAATCCCCATGCTGTGCATCTCATGGGTTGTGAAAGCTGTCCGATTAGATTTGCCTGGACCTATTTAGGCGAACTATTTGAGCGGGGTGTCTGCAACTAGCTGGGTCTGCAAAGCCAGGAATCCCAGTCGATCGGGTCTGTTTATCCTAATTGCTGTCCGTGCATTTGAAATGTCATCGTGTCCTAGTCTTGTGACCATTAGAGTTTCTTTCATTGAATCCATTCGGTCAGCGCCAGATTGGCTCCACCTTCAAGACTCACTTTGCAATTGCGGGATAAAATAGTATATTCGATTTCAACGATTAACAAGCCATCCCTATACACGGCCTTTGTTGTAGGCATACTTCTGCGACATCTTCCCCTGAAATCAGCAATTGTGTCGAGAACATGGATACGGCCAAAGTCTCCCGACAAGACGACCAAAAGCACATCTGGTGGAAAGATGGCGTCGCCTACCAAGTATGGCCTGCCTCCTTCAAAGACTCGGGAGGCGATGGCATGGGTGATATCCCTGGACTCATCAGCAAGCTTCCATATTTAAGGGACCTTGGTGTAAATATCATCTGGCTTTCACCCATGTACGAAAGCCCGCAGTTTGACATGGGATACGATATTTCTAACTACGAGGATGTTTATGCCCCATACGGCACTCTTGCGGATATGGACAATCTTATTGATACGTGTCACCGCCTCGGCATGCGGCTTATTTTGGATTTGGTCATAAACCATACATCGAACCAGCATACATGGTTCCAGGAGTCCCGCAGGTCAAAGGACAGCCCGAAAAGAGACTGGTTTATTTGGCGACCTCCCCGCTATGTCGACGGTGTTAGAAAAGCGCCCAATAACTGGAAATGCACTCTTGGAGGCTCCGCGTGGGAGTGGGACGAGACCACGCAGGAGTATTACTTCCACCTGTTCAACCCTGAGCAGCCAGATCTGAACTGGGAGTCCGAAGAGTGCCGCCAGGCAATATACAAATCTGCCGTCAAATTCTGGCTCGACAAGGGGGTTGACGGCTTTCGCGTTGACACGGTCTGTCTCTATAGCAAAGACATAACATTCCAGGATGCAGAAGTTGTCAACCCGCAAGATGAGCTCCAGCCGGCATCGCAGCACTACGAGAACGGACCGCGCATGCACGAGTTCTTATCCGAGCTGGACTCGCAGGTGCTGTCCAAGTACAATGTCATGACTGTTGGAGAGCTGCCCAATGTTAGCAACGACGAGGTACTCACGTACGTCCATCCAAGCGCAAAGCAGCTCAACATGGTCTTTCAGTTCGACACCGCGAATTTGGGGTTTGGAAAACCTGACAAGTTTCTCCTTGAGCAGTACGATCTCATTACCTTCAAGAATTCTATCCTTATACAACAAGATGTCGCTAATCGTGGAGGTTGGGCAACGTCTTTCCTCGAAAACCATGACCTTGGTCGCTCCATCTCACGATTCGGAACCGAGGATCCGCGCTTCATGATGCGATCAGGCAAGATGCTTGCCACCATGCTATGCACGCTGACAGGTACACTTTTCGTATACCAAGGACAAGAGATTGGCATGGTTAACATGCCCCATTCTTGGTCCATTGATGAGTATAAGGACACTATCACGACCGACTTTTACAATGCCGTCAAATCACAACATCCTGTCGGAGAAGCACAAGATTCAGCACTCGTTGAAGCTATGGCTGGCGTTCAGCAGGTTGCGCGTGACCATTCGCGTACCCCAATGCAGTGGGACGATTCGTCGTCTGCTGGGTTCACAGTTGGTCATCCATGGACGCGTGTGCACGACAATTACAAAGAGGTCAATGTTGCTCGCCAGCAGGATGATCCAGATAGTCTCCTTTCATTCTGGAAGCAAGCCATCCAATTCCGCAAACAGCACTCAGATGTTATGGTGCATGGTACTTTTGAACTGCAAGACGTGGAAAATCGGGAGGTTGCGATGTGGACCAAGAAGGTGACTGCAAAGGAAGCGGTAGTCATTCTTAATTTCACCAGTCAACCCCAACCACGGCCATGGCCCCCGCACCTTGAGAAGAACGGCTTCAAACAAGCATTTGGAAACGTCTCTGATCAAACAGATGGGGAATTGGAACCTTGGGAAGCACGAATCTACCTGTCTCATGAATCAGAAAACGAGGATGTCATGTAGTTGTCGTGAAGCAGCTTTAATTTGTCACTCCACCCGCAATTCTTCCTTTCTCTACGAAAAGAGAAATAATAACAAAGCTTGCATTGCAATATAAATAAATTTGATACCTGTTTACTCGCTACAAGCCCATTCTCTAATAAAACATTGACTAGATCTTCCGGGGAAACGTCACCATCGTTTGCTTTAGATACTTGGCAGCGGGTCTTTTCCACTTGTATCTCCAGGCATAATCTCATTAAACAACCCGGCATGTTGCCCCACTCTTAGGAAAGTTGAAAATTCGTTGGTGTATGACGCATCAATAGGCAAGAGTCGATATATGGCAACTCCGTAAGTGATCCAGAGGGTACTCGAGGAATCCGCGTAGATGCTTTTAGAAATCCGTCTTCGACCGTTGATTCCTGGTGGTACATACATCGATGCATAATTGGAGTTGTTGCATTGAAGTCAGTCCTCTGTTCACCATGCGCACCTTGAGGCCCGAAGCTAGGCCACGCCGAAGATAGTACAACGAGGTACGGTTTGTTTCCAGGTCAAAGCTATCCAGGCTCACGACTTTCCCACTCCGCCAGGCAATGTAGATTCATAATAAGGATTGCAGACACATAGACCCTGTTTGCCACACAGCATATATTTATTATATTATTAAGGTTAATGTATTTTTTAAAACAAAGTTATTATTAATAATATTAAAAAAGATTTTTTAAATATTAAAAGAAATTTAATAAAAATTTAATATTTTTAATTTTAAAAAAGTTTAAATTATAATATTAAAATTAATTATTTTATTAATTTAAAAAAAATAAAAGTTTTATAATTATAATTATTATAAGCTTATATTTATTCCTATATATAAACTACTAGCTTAAGCATATACTCCTAAAAACACCCAATTAAGCCTCCTACTTGTTTTTAAACTAAATATAAACATAATAAGTTTTTATTAGCTAAGTTACTATTACTTTATACCTACTATATCCTAAATATCTTTTATTACTCTGTCGGCTGTAAGTGGGGCGGAAAGATCGGGTACATCAATTCTTCGGGGCAGTTACATCACAAACCCGCGCCCGAATATAAATAGAATTACAAACAAACCGTACACTATTTGTCATCACAGCAGAGTGTAACTTACTAACTCCACTTGGCCGGTGATTAAAGGTGGACAAGAAATAAAGACCGACTGCTAGAAGCACGCAATTGCACAATCCATGTATAACGCGACTGCGCCAAAGTGAAAACATACATATACACCACTTTCCCTTCATTTTTCTTCGCAAGTATTTATTTATCTAACAACCCTTTTCATATTTACTCATTCTTGGCTTAAATAAAGATTCACACTCTCCGCCATGAGCTCCACAGACTTATCGATGGCAATAACCGAGGCCGCCCCCGAAAATGTTGGCAGTAACGGCACAAATATCTGCTCACAAAATCCAGAATCGTTCGACATGCAGGAAAACGCAGCAATACCGTGGGATGACCCTAGAGAGAAAAGGAACCCAAACAACTGGAGCAAAGCATCGAAGCTTTACCATACTATTGTGCCGGGTATTCTGGCGTTTGAGATGTAATCGCCCCCCATGCTATAAGACAGAAGATGAAATGCTTACAAAAGAATTGCAGTACATTCTCAACCTCGGTCACCGTTCCCGCTACCAATCTCATTATGTCGGAATTCAACGTCTCGCGGACCGAGTCTCTCCTTCCCCTTACGCTCTACACGCTTGGCATTGCTCTTGGCCCCTTATTTATTGCTCCATTTTCTGAAGTTTTTGGTCGAAAGTGGATATATGTGACTACCAGCACATGCCATCTGGCATTCATAGGCGGAGCGTCTGCGGCACAAAGCTTCTCAACACTCCTTGCCTGTCGCTTTCTTGCTGGAACACTTGGATCTGCCGGAGTAGCAATTGGCGCAGGCTCAATTGCTGATGTTTGGCGGTTGGACCAAACAGGCGCTGATGCAACACTGCTATTCATTCTGGCCCCGTTTCTAGGACCAACCTTAGGTCCTCTTGCTGGGGCCTACGTGCTAGCGGATAGAGATTACGACTGGCGCTGGACGCAATACTTACTGCTCATTGTTGGTGGGCCTATCTGGGTTGGGTGTTTACTGATGAAGGAAACTTCAAAGTCATGGATCTTACGACATGAGTCAAAGTCCAGGGCTGCTCTTACAACCAGGAGCTTAATAGGAATTGTAAAACGTGCTCTAATACGTCCGACCAAAATGCTGCTAACCGAAGTTGTCGTCTTCTCGTTAGCTATTTATGCAGCATTCGCATATGCCATGATATTCAGCTATTTCGCCAGTGCTTCATACGTGCTACAACTCTACTACGGCTTTAATTTGCGGGAGGTTGGCTTATCATTTATCAGTGTCATCATTGGCTATATAATAGGAATAGTGGTGTACATGATCTTTGACCATACATTGCACGATAAAGCACGCCTAGCCAGCCCGAATGGCGTGGCAGATCCAGAACACCGACTTTACGCCGCATTTGTCGGAAGCATATGTTTACCCGTGGGACTTTTCTGGTAAGTTGAATGTTTAACTTGAACTTCGTCTTGGGTGCTGACTGAACCTTTGAAGGTATTCATGGGAAGCTCACGAGGGTGGGAATTGGGCAGCCCTTGTTGCGGCTGGGATTCCTTTCGGAATAGGCTCCTTTTCTCTGTTTGTAAGTTGCATTACTGCTACTGCATAATTCCTATTAATGCTGGCCTACAGCTCTCAATAATTACTTATATGGTGGACTTTTATGGCGCTGGGGGTGCAGCTTCAGGTAATCTTTCCTCCGTAGTAGGGTATTTGCGTTGGCTAACATGCACAGCTCTGGCGGCGAATGGAATTATCAGATATACTCTAGGTGCCGTATTTCCGTTGTTTACGATTCAAATGTTCCAGAACCTTGGAGTCCACTGGGCTGGGAGTGTATTTGGGTTTATTTGTCTGCCACTAATTCCAATTCCGTGGCTTCTGTTCAAATATGGTAACCGTTTAAGAAAGCAAAGTAAATTTGTTCACGGGTCATTTTAATATCGACCGGCACTGTGTTAATAACATGGAAGATTTTGCTTTTTAATTCTTTTTCTAGTCCTTATAGACTTTAATATTATCGATTATTAATACCTACATCTCACATAAGTACACCAGATAAGCGAATTCACCAAAGGTCCAGCCCCTGTTCCTCCTGAAGGTAAACTTTTCGTTAAAATGCAACGTCATAGGATCATCAACCATTGCTGAGATTAACTGTTATATAACGGGACGATGAAGCTATTGAAAAAGCCTTCACTACGGCAACATCTGAATAGATGGCCGCGATGGATCTTATTTTTATCTTATTCGGGGCAATATTAGAAACAGCAAATACAGTTATCAAGAGTGTGATTTAAATAGTAAAGATATATACAAATCAGTACCATTTCAGATAGGTTCACATATTTAGCCCCAAACAAGAACTCTTGGTAGTTGCACTACTGCTCCCTTGTGACTGAACCTGCTTGTACAATTACAATTTGGCAACAGGAGACTCCAGTGCAATATCTGCATACTTCCTATACTCGGCTAGACACTCTGGATTGGCCACAACGCCTGATTTCTTAGTGTCCGACTTGCATACGATAGCTTTAACAATGGTTTCAACCTTTTTACCATTCATGGTGTAAGGTATGTCATCAACTTGAAAGGTGTATGTCGGCACGTGTCTCGGACTCAATTGGGACCGAATAGCCGCTACTACCTCGTCTCGCGTCTTGGTAAAATTGGCACCGCTTCTCAACTTGAGGAAAAGGAGGACCTGTTCATCATCATCGCCTGGACGGCGCTGCCCAACCGCAATTGAATCCTCAACGGAAGAGATTCTGTCAATGATTCCATAGAGTTCGGCAGTTCCGAATCGAATTCCTGGAATGTCAGCACCATTGCGATTAAATACAAATCTAGACACTTCACTCACCTCCAGGATTCAGGACTCCATCACTCCTTCCAAGAATTGCATATCCCCCAGTAGCAGGGTTCTTCTGGATGAAATCTCCATGACACCAAACCCCTGGAAATTGTGCAAAGTACGTTTTATGGTACTTTTCATGGCCACCTTCTCCCCAAAAGGTGACAGGCATACTAAAAAAAGGCTTAGTGATTACTAGATCGCCTTTTTCTCCGTTATGTTCAACATTATTGCCATTGAGATCCCAAACCTCAACCTTCATACCCAACTGTGCGGATGCGAGCTCGCCTTCATGAATGCTGACTAGATAATTACCGCTTACAACTAACAGATTTAGATTAGCAATAGGAAACATGCTGAGATAGTAGGAGAGGGGCAAATACTTCCACCAACAAGATCTGTGCCTCCTGACCCACTGAAAAGGCCAATGCGGCCTGGGAAAACGGAATAAAACCAGCGAAATGTTTCAGCAGATAATGGAGAGCCAGAGGATAGGACCATTTCTAAGCTTTCCAAAGGATGTAAATTGTTAAAGCCCGATTGCTTTAGGGCGGTCAACATCTTTGGGCTCGTCCCCCAATGCGTAACCCTAAGTTCAATGAGCATGCCGGCAGATTAATTGAGCCTTGCCCATGTAAAACAAAAGAACTGGTTCATTGTGGCGGTTCACTTACTGCTGCTCTTCTAGGAGGCGTACTTGATAAGCTGCATCAGGGTATAGGGGGCTTCCGTCGTATAGAATAACTCTTGCTCCGACACTTAGAGCAGCTACCATATAATTCCACATCATCCAACCAGTCTTCGAAGCATATTAGCATATCCAGTAGGCTATGGATATGTTGGGACTTTATGGTGGCTCACTGTTGTGTACTGATAATACGTCGAATCAAGACCCATGTTGTTGGAAAGTATGAAGTCCTTTTTCTGCTGCAGAAGCGCACCCCCGCCGGAATGACAGATGCCTATATTGGTTAGTCGAGCGATCGATTATTATTCAATTTTGATCATCGATCCTACATTTTGGTAAGCCGGTTGTCCCCGATCTGGTATGAGATGCGACGATTAGTTTGGGTCATTTCGTCAAGAGACCATTGCACCTACGAGAAGAGAATGTAGATGGGGTGATCAAACGGTACCTGCGTGAAACGCAGGTGCTTGACCTTGACGTCAAGGAACTTTGATAACGATTCACTAGGACATTAGAATTTCCAATTACTTGCATCAAGGGGGCAAACTCACCATCCGTTATCAGACCACGCAGAGCCCGTCATAAAAACCACCTTTTGTAGCTCGGGGACAGAATCTCTCAGTTTTGTGGAAGCTTTAAGAATTTTATCCTTCATTGAACGGTGCCGCCCTCCGTAGAATACTTCGGTATCAACAAAGAGAATTTTGGGTCGGATCTGGGTGTACCGGCCAACGATACCTTCCATTCCCATATCAGGGGCGGATGAAGAAAATATGGCTCCGATCGACCCAGCAGCAAGAAGAATAACCAATGGCTCTATCGAATTCGTGGCCACAACTAAGTAGTAAAAGTTCTCCTATTAGTTCTTGAAAGATTGACAGTGGACTTGGCATGTCATTGAGAGTTTGGACTGACCTGCAACTCGATCACCTGTTCTGACCCCGGCTGCAAGGAGAGCACTCGCATAAAGTTCTACCTGATGGTAAAGCTGCAGCCAAGTTAAGTGACGCCAATTGATTCCCCCTTCACGGCATGCAGATATCGCCACCCGGTCTGGGTGAGCGGCTAGTCCGACGGCTAGAACGTTTTCAGTGTAATTGATGAGTGCACCAGGAAACCATTCTGGGCGAGGCCACATAGCTTCGATGCCATTTGCAACTCTTTCCGGCGCAACACTGCAAATCATTCCACAGAAGTCCCAGACCTCACTGCTGAACTCACCAATGTTCTCAACAGACCACCTGTGTAAATTCTCGTAGTCAGTAAGGTTTAATCCATACTTGCTGTTTACATGCCGCCGAAAAGCGTCAAGTCGGGTGATCTGGGGGTTGGGATGTTTCCAGGTAACGATGCCCACATGTTGTGACGCTGATGTCATGTTGAGAGTTTGGTTTGGACTACTCGTGATTGGTATAAATTGATGTCGATTAACGACATAAATCAAGCTTTATATGGTAAACCACGCATGTATTTTGTAGACCTCGGTAACAACAATCTTGACCTCGGTGTTGAGCTCGTCGTATGAATACGTGCATGCGAAAGGATGATGCTCGTTGGGTTTCTATGGTTGTGCCGCATGGAACCTTCAACTAGAACCTACCAAAGACCGATTGGAATCTTACCCGCGGATTTTCGGTAAAGGAATTGTGGCGGCACATGAGCCTAGACTCTCAGAAGTGTGGCTAAATGAGGACCCTCCAATGGTCCCCGAAAATGGTTGAGTGGTGTAGTAACGTCACCTCTAAGCCAAGGCTAACTGGAAAGAATACGCTGGTCGCTAGATTCCCCTTGATATCCTGCCACAAAGATTCCTGTCACGGCGAATGTACCTAATACCCTGAGCTTTAACCTGCTATTCCTGCCACTTAAGAGCGTCGATAATAATGAATACTTGTGCCATCCAGGACTTTGCCTCGCCGCATTAGGACGATAAGGTGGAGGAGTCGGCTGAACTATTCTCCAGTAAAGACTTGGATGCTCGTCTATGAACTTGTATCCCGAGTGCGAAACCGACAACCCACCAAATGTCCTCATGATCGAGTCGACTCGATCAACGCCAGCGGCATCTAGTAGCTCTAGCCACAGATCCCTGAATTATGTAAAGATCCCGGTGCATGGTTTAGTAATTCGCCGGACGGAGTTTTCCTATTTCCTTCATGATCAAAGCGTTCATGATTACGTAGCCATGAAATAAATAGTGTGTTGGCGAAAATAGTTCGGTTGGGCTCGGTAGATGAGCTTAAAGGCCGTCGGCGTTGATTATGCATTAGTGATTAGCCGAGGTTGACAGTGCAACTGGCACAGCATGACGAAATTTCACAGCATCGTAAATTTCCAAAATAGACTGCATTGAGAATATTTTTTATTTCTTATTGAATAAATATCGTTCAAATTTCCACTTTACACGACCTCATTATTGTATTTCTTTGCTAAATTCTCTTGGCTTCAAGTCTAATCGATTCGACAAGGTAACACATACTACAATGGCTGAGCTCAGGTCTGCTGTTTATATTGCTCCCTCTATCCCGGTCATCAGACCACCGCCTGTTCAATCTACCGGAGGCTGGTCTCCAATTTCTTGTACTCTCATTTACTCCGCCAATGAAGCTGTCCTTGTTGATACTCCGATCTCAACCAAACAGACTCAAGATCTCATTAAATGGATTGAAAGGATTGCTCCTAACCGGAAGCTATCTTATATCTATATTACACATGGCCACGGGGATCACTTCTTCGGCCTACCACTTCTTCTTGAGCGCTTTCCTGAGGCAGTCCCTATAGCCACTAGTGGGACCGTAAAACATATGGAAGAGCAGATCGAGGAGTCCTACTTCAATCAAACTTGGGAATATCGATTCCCAGGCCAAATCCCTCGGCCTTTTAAGTTGGCGGAGCCTTTCCCTGATGGTTCTGACCTCACATTCAAACTTGAGGATCGCTGGGACTTCCACGCGATTGAGTGCGGCCATTCTGATACGCATGATTCTACTATCCTTTGGGTGCCCGATTTGAAATTGGCTGTTTGTGGAGATGTTGTTTACGGACAAGTGCACCAAATGCTATTTGAGGCTAACACCAAGGCAAAGCGTCAGGAATGGATTCGGGCTATCGAGAAGGTCGAGGCCCTACACCCTGTTTATGTGGTTCCCGGTCATCGACAGGCGGAGGAGATTGACGGAGTTTGGCATTTGGCAGCCACTAAGAAGTATCTAGAAGACTTTGGGCGGGTACTGGAGGGGGATCCCAAGGATGAAGCAGAGGTGTTCAACGAGATGACAAAGCTTTACCCGGATCGATTCAATCCGAACGCGCTCAAGCTAAGTGCTGCGGGTGTTTTTATTGTTCCGAAGGCGGCTAGGACTTAGAAATGCTGCCTAGCGTACAATACTAGGCATAAATTGAGATTCAATTCAATGTAAAATTGACTTGCCTTCACTGAACAAGGACAATAGTCGGATAATGCAATATACTTGCCCAAACGATGGTTGCTGCTGTCACTGGCCACTCCCCAGGTATCGGCCAGCAGGCCACATCCGCGTATCCATTCACCCTGCTTCGCCAATTGCACCCTTGACAGTCTAAGTGGGGAACGCATGATCCTCAGGAACCGGGCCGACATCACCGGGATACAAGGTTGAGGGCCCAGCCATGTCACATCCCATGTGCAGAATGTTGCAAGGAGCAAACCTAAATCCCGAGGTGGTTTGTGGGGCCAACACACCCACCAACTTCGGAAAAGGGGGTGGTTCGTGCGGCCTCAGGAGGAGCCCTCCAGGGTGGTCGTAAAGTCTCAGACTCAGGATTGTGGGTCAGCCTAGCAGAAAGTTTGTCGGATGATTATGTAGGGTCCCGTACAATGTCTTGGCGATGGATCTTGAGGATCACCAGAGGTCATTCAGACATTCCATTCACTTGTTTGTAAATGATGCTAAGGATCTAAAGGCTCCGAGCTACATTGTCTAATTTACTCAGCGAAGTTGTTCATGCGTTGCTACGAAGAATGGTTCCTAAATAGCGTTTGGCCGCGTAGCTGTCGGGACGTTTCCGTGAAGTGACATTAGGTGGCTTGTGAACACAAGACGGACGAAGTCTGGACCTTAGACCTAGCGAACCAGGCAATGACAGTGCCGTCTTCGTGTCGCGGAGATAGCCGAACTCAGGTATTTTCTCTTCATACGTTTGACCGGTAGTACCAATGACCACATGCACAGAATTTTGATATATATATGGCATTATCCCACTAGTTTAGACACGCTTGGACAATTGTTGAAATCTCTTCATTCAAAGGTAGGAACAAGCAAGGCCTTTCGTGGCTGCGATGATCAACACCGGACAAAGCACAACATCCATATCCTTGCAGATTGGACTTCTGACGCCGCCAACTCGAGGGTAGCTGGTCCCAATTGAAAGAATATTTGGTGCATCAATGTCAGAGTCATGATGCCAATAACAGCCCCGGGCGCAATTGGTGTTATGGTTGGGCTCCCAACTACTACCTCCCTTTGACCGTGCTAATGAAGTGATGTTGTAGGTGCCGGAATGGACCCTCATTGTGGTCTCAGCGGGGGTCGTTATTGCCCGCATATTCCTCCGCCTCAAAATACAGAGGCGTAGACTTCTAACCAGTGACATTTTTATGTGCTTTGCCTGGGTTTCAGCGGTGGTTACCGCTGCTTTCAACTTCAAGTTTGCACAGACCGGCGCTTTGCACCCCGATGTTTTAACAACATTGGAAGGTTACAACGGCACACCGCAACAAATCTGCTTGCTCCACAAGGTATAAGTCTCAGTCTACGAACGATGAAAGGAAACGGGCAACTGACTTTGACGACATTAGCTCTTCTGGGCGAGCACAATTCCTTTTTTAACAACCTTCTATCTCTGCAAAGCAGCGCTCCTTGCAGTATATTTACAAGTGTTCCCAATATTTATGGCTAAGCGGAGAATGATGCTTTGGGCCACAATTATCTATTGCGCGATTGCGTACGTGACAAGTCTCATGACGTTATTTCTTTCTTGTCTCCCCATTCCAAGGAACTGGTAGGGGCCTATGAAACCAGTCTATAACGAAGGGATATTCATATAAGCTAACGTGACGAAGGTCGTTGGGTGAAGACGCGTGTCCAGCCTCAACGACAGCGCTGGTCTTCCAAGTCGGTTGGGCACTGCATTTCTTCGGTGACCTTCTAAGTAAGTCTTGTTTCAATCCAGTCCCACGAGAACCCCCAAGGCATCTAACAGTGCCTAGTTTTCGCTCTTCCTTGGCTTATTGTCCCTGTTTTGCAAATGAAACGGAGCCTTAAGGTGGGCATATACTGCACGTTCCTTCTTGGCATGATCAACATCATATTCTGCCTTGTTCGCTTCATCACCATCCAAACATCTCAGGTCAATAGCAAAGTTCCACTGAGTGTAGTTGGTACGTTCCGTATTCCCCGTTGTTTTCGATTGGCAAGGTTGTTATTCACTAGTCGCAAGTGCTGTGGAGTACGCTTGAATATAATATTGGCGTCGTGATTGCTTGCTTGCCATCTTTAAGACCATATTTCCGACACATACACGGATCCGATGACAGATATCAGAGCACATCAAAAAGATTGGGTGCGAATCGCTCAAGATTCAACATGATCAACGAAACATGCGACCCGGACGTTGTCAGATCTGCAGTCTCGGTGCATTCAAATATACTACCACATTTTCAGTCGTCCTGTTTAGATGACGGTGGTTGGCGGGACAAGGGAAATAAAAGCACTGGGAGTGAGATTGAACTAGTTCAAAATAACGAGGTCTAAATGCAATAACTACTAGATTTTGTCTGTCTCCGGCCAACTGGCAACTGTAGGATTGCTCAACAAAGTTATAAGAATAAAAATTAATTATGAATTAACCAACACGGGTCAAAATAATGACAAGTTCTCCCCTTAAACATTTCCCAAAGACGGCCTTTTTGAAACTAAAATCGCACAGCGTTTAGGTGCGGGTAGAACCCAGAGTGGAGTTAAGTCATGTCATCCTACCCTCAGGAAGAGCATCAGAATTGGTAACTAAGCTAACCCTGCACTTCACAATACTAAGAGGTGGGTGAAATACAAACAGTCCATGGATCTATACCCTTTCGCCTGGTGGTGAAGAAGCTTGTGAACAGGAAGGACTGGTAGAAGGGACCTACTGTGTCAGTCGAAGGTGTCGAGGATTATAGATTTGATCTGGCTTTGTTGTAGCATAATTTCGCTATGTTATCCGAACATCCTCGTCCGCTGTGCTGATGAGATACCTGAGATATTGAACCGCGATATTGGGCTTGCCAGTGCATGAGAATGATAGGTCTCTGTGACCTCATAACGCAAGACCCTTAAAAGAGCCCGGTGTGTAGAACAACTTTGTAAAGGCTATAGGCCCGGTTCGACTAAGCTATATACTTCTGTGAGGCCTGTGGTGACTTTGACCATCTGAGAATGCCTTACGTTTGGTTCAATGACTACGATTAAACGCCTTACGCTTAAGATTAGGAATTGCAATTACACTTGACTGCAAGTCATTGTCCTTGTCTTAGACTATGACCCCGACTTTCTCCGGGCTCTCAATTCGTATGATCACTTGACGGTGCTCTTTATATATTATACTGTTGGCACGTCAACATGGATACTTCAGCTAATGTGAGGAGTGATTTCCCAAGGGTTGTTTTTGTCATGCACGTGAGTGCTTGGTTATTTGACGGAACGCAAGAGCCTTGTTTTGATGTCGTTTTCATTAGTTTTCATTAGTTGCTCTTCCAACTTTTCATAAAGCTCCTACATCAATTCAATCTCGACTATTCTTTCTCGTTCAATTCTACGTATAAGACCCGGCACCATGCAAGTTTCCATGTAAATTGTGTGAGGTAAGGATTGTCTGTTTGACTATCACGTCAAATCAACCTTGTAACTAATTTTCCCATATTTCGGCCCTCGAACAAGGTCAGCCATGTTTTGGGTACGTCTTCAAACGTGGTCGGTATCACGGTCTCGTTATCATTAGACACACTAAGGATACCGTCCTCAATGGCTTGTCGTAGCAGATTTTGCGCCTCACGGGCGGCAGCAGGAGGGTAATCGTGAACAATGAAACCCCGAATCTGCAGTCTCATCGATGTGATGTGAAAGTAATTCTTGAGAATGCATGGACTATCCGAATTATACCCTGAAATGGCTCCACACGCAGCGATTCGGCCGTTGCGGGACATGCGAGAAAGCATAATATCTAGGATCGAGCCGCCAACGTTATCGAAATAAATATCGACACCACCATTGGTTGCTTTATGAAGATCACTTTCGAAAGAGGGCAAGTTGTAGTTAAGGCCTACTTTCTCGCGTTAGCAAAACTATTCAACTTCTATATAAAATGATGCAATGGAATAGGGGAGGGGAGGTTTAGTCTGGCGTTGTAACTTGCATTTATTGGCACCTAATTCTTCGACCCAATGACATTTCTTGTCGCTCCCAGCAATTCCAATGATGTTAGAGGCGCCGACAATCCTCTTTGCAATTTGCACGACCATACTGCCTGTCGCGCCTGCGGCTCCAGAGACTACAATTTTGTCCCCCCTTTGAGCTTGACTAATAACGACTAATCCGTAATAGGCTGTGAGTCCAGTGTTACCTAGAGCGCCCAGATAATGTGTTATTTTGAGATTGTGGGCGAGAGGCTCAATTGCATATACAGCTGTTGCATCCAGAACAGTATATTCACGCCAATCAAGAGTCCCGCGAACAATTGCGCCCTCTCTTATTTCCTCAGAGGTGCTTTCGATGACCCGACCGAGGCCACGAGCGCGCATAGGCTGACCAACATCGACTGGCGTTACATAAAGTCTTTCTTCAGCTATCCTTGGATCTATCCAACCTCGTTGGGCAGGATCATTGCTAAAGTATAGTGCTTTGACCAGCACCTGATCATCTTTTAGTGGTAGTAGGTCCACATTCGTCAAACCGAATGTTGCAGAATTCCCAGAGAGAGTAGGAAGTCCGGTAGGCTTGTTTAGTAAAACCCAAGCTCGACATCTCTGCGGAGATGATACCATGATGAAGAAATGTTTGATATATGTAATGATATCCGCGTAGAGAAAAAATACGTGGGAAATTTGAATAATCGTCCGAGTTTACCCAGACGGCAACATGTGTTAACGAGGTTCGATTGATATACAATATATCATCGACCTCCGCAGATTAGATTTCATCAGTGTCGGTCTCCCCATCCCCCAAGCCGCGGTACTTGAGGATACTATACCCACAATCTGCCGAGGCAGGAAATGGGCCACGGTGGGAGCACAGCGCCGTATACTAATCTAAAATATCCCGGATATGCAAACGTTGATCACTAATCAAGACTGTGTCATCCCTTTAAATAATATCCTTGGGCCGAGGTTCAATGAAAGTGTTGAGAATGACTAGTTTGTTCAGACATCTATCTTTTGAGAACTTGACAACCTTCAAAAAATTACCCTTGCTGGGTAATTCCTAGTTAGTGGTTGCAGAAATTTAAGGTGTTTTAGTTCAAACAGTGTCGCTAAGTGAATGTCAAAATTGAATGCGAAAGCAAGATAGGAAAAGTCATCATCCTAAACGGCCTTCCCGAAATAGGCAAACTAACCACTCTCACACATTGCGTGTACTTCCCCCCCCCCCGCATTTTACTACTCGTTTTGATATTCCTAATGGCTAGGCCATATGTTTACTTTCAAGGCTTTAATAAACACTAACGTCACGCGGCAAAGGCAAGCAGAAATAAGGATGGATGAGCAAGGCAGAATCCAGGATCTGTGTTTGACAAAGGCTAGAGCTTGATTCTGCACTGAGAAGGCTCTAGGCGAGCCATTGGGAAGAAGAATATGTATGGAACTCTGATACAGGCGTTCTGTTGAAATTGACCTGTTGACAGTCTTTCATCTCGATTAAAACCCCCAATCGACCAACTTCTTCTGGCCATCATCAGTAAACAACAATTTTCCCGTAGACCACCCGGACATGAATATAGCGGGGTATCTCCAATGAAACCACAGTGGGTGGGATGCTGCACCAAAATAGTTAAAGTAATGGTCGAGACTGAAGCAAAGATAGTTGCAGGCCCCCAAAACGACGAGCGAGAGTATAGCGGTAAACCATACGGCTTTTTGACCATAATAGTGATCCACAAGGAAGTACGCGGTAATACTCCCCATGGCACTACCCATACCCAGAGGGCATATTATCAGGGTCCAAATGACTTTGTAGCCCATCTCACGTAGACCTGAGAAGAACAACACCGCCACGGTAAGGAACAGGATCTCGGCGAGCATGGAGTTGATCCAAAACAAGACAAAAGGGCGAATGTATATCAGTCGTCGCTTGCGTGCTTGTTCTTGGCTTTCGTTATCTGAGGTGATAATAACTTGGTACTTGGGTAAAGACATGTTGTAAGCTGTGAAGTGTAGTTTCAGAAGAGCCTCGGACCTAGACTTGGAGTTTGGAACGAAGTACCAGGCTAGGCTACATGTCATAGTCTTAATAAAGGAATTGTTTTAGCGTGGCTCGGTCTAAGCGGTAGATTTACTTTTAGCACAGTTTAGCGGCCGAGGTGCCGAGGTGCCGAGGTATTTAGAAATATAGTTAGATTGATAAAAGTGTTGACCTGTAAAGTGGGTTATATACTGGTTAATGTAATAAGATATTTTAATCATAATAGCTATAAAACTTATTCTTTTTAGTAATTTAAATTTTATTATTAAAATATTATTTTATAAAATATTAATTTTTTATTTTTATTATATAAATTTAGTAATAAATTACTTTTTATAAAATCTTTATAAGCTTTTATATTTATTAAGCTTTTAATAATATAAAAAAAGATTATTTATAAATTAAAAATAATATTATTATTTAAATATTATTTGATCTTTAAAACTTAATAATTTTATTATATTCTAATTATTACTATAGGTAGATCCCGGGGTTTTATATAATATAGTAAAGGTCATAATAATAGTAGCTACTAGGTCAGGTAAATAGTCTCTTATTATTCTTAGTTATCTATAGCTATTCTAGTTAAAAAAAGGGGAAGTTATTATTTAAAGTAAAAAGCAAGTTCTAATATATAGGGGAATAGCTAGCCTGGCCTCTAGGGC